>JAWPHD010000855.1:0-387656 GCA_037043455.1 Cyrtodaria siliqua
ATCTGGTAAAGTTTGGTAAAGATCACATGAAAAATGAAGGCCCGATCGTCTTAACGAGGTAAAAGTTAACGGACGACAGACGACAGACGACAGACAACTCGCCATTCCATAAGCTAAAAACTAGGAAGTAAAACTTTAATTTAAAAAGAAAGAAGTGCTAAAAGTAGGTCAATGTCATTCATATTGACCTAATTTTGATAGAAATGTACTAATGTCATATAAGTGTCCGTTTGAAGTTTGAACATTGAGCTCAGTCCAGATTCTTCTGTGCCTATATATTAAGGATGTCCCATTGGTTAAAAGGCAGAGGGACTATAAACCTTAGAATTACACAGACTTACACGTGCGAAAGCTGGAAGAGTTCTGGAGTCTTCTCATGCAAAACAGTGCAGTATTTCCCTGTATGGTTTTGAAAAGTACCATAAAGTGTTTAAAAACTAATTTATCAAATATACTTTGCTATATATTTGTTCCAAGCAAGTTAACACACTTTTTTACTGCCCCTTCATAAAAAAAAATGTTTTACTGCAATGAGGTAATTTACTGCATACGGTTTTGCTTAAATATGATATTAACTGGGATAATGTAACAGTAAAGCAGTCAGCCAGTAAAGCAGTCAGCCATATGCCATTTTATGACCTAAAAGTGTTTGAAGGTCTGCCATAAAACAGTGACAACAAGTTCAAAACCTTGAGCTTCAAACTCTGAGCTGTACCTATTCTGACCTGTACTTTGGTCAGCCTGTTGTTTGAACATACATTCTACAAATCGTCTGTCATAAATATATAGTCCATCTTGCCGAACGTGTAAATTAACATTGCCTGGTGTAATACTATATGTTATCAATATGAAACTAATATTTCGCCTCAAATCAACCGTATCTCGACTTGTTATTTAGCGCTTGACGAGTTTGTGTGTCCGCTAGTTATTACATTATGCCTATATATTTAGTGTTAATAATGTGGTTAACTGGCCATCAAAACTTAAAAGGGCAACGGCAGTTTTGCAAATCCCGTTCCGGGCAAGTATTTTTTTTTCATATATTTTCTGAAGCCGTATATTTGTACGAAGGCTAAATAAAAATGTGATATTTTACGCATCGATTTCTGCCTTATACACCAATTGGGGTGTTCGTCGATTTGAAACTACTTCACACTTGACTCATTCATATTCAAGAGTTATTACCTAGAGACTGTAGCTTTAAGGTTTCCAGGGCAAAGAGACAGAGATCTTTTATTGGAATTCTCAGGTTTATACATAAACCGAGTTTCTCAGCTATGCGAATCAAAGTGAGATGGAGACATGCAGACAACAACCTTTTGCCAGTGTGTGTGTGTGTGTGTATTTCTAAGGATTATAGTCCCTCCACCTACGACAGGCGATTATAAGCGCAATGTCTGGACTTTTATCTGTGTGTTATTGTGTGATGTGATGATATGTATACTTGAAGCAAAGAACTCAATGGTTTCTTTATAGTGCTGCCACACTGGAATACCACGCCGTAGTAGACATGATACCCCCCAGTCACATTATTCTGACACTGGTCAATCAGTCGTAGCACTACCCATTATTTGCTCGTCAGGCAAGGGTTACAAGTGACTACTCAATTTTTAAAGTCTTTGGTAAGACGCGGTCAGGGGACTCGAACCCACGACCTCCCGAATGCAAGGCAGATGCTATAATTTACCTTAGTTTATAATCACAACCTTAATAACTTTAAAACTGCCTCTTAAATTATCCAAAACAAAATAACAGGTTAATCATAAATATTAATTCGAGCTGCTTTACTTCAACATCCGAATTAGTCCATCTTGTTCAAATACTTCTTTACTACATATAAATGCATAACTTTACAAAATATATATCCAGGAAATATGTAAATTCATATAAATGCAGTACCTACTGCGAAACATAAGATAAATTCATATAAATGCAGTACCTACTGCGAAACATAAGACAAACATTTTGTCAATAATGTCACATTATTCTGACAATAATATATCCTCTGAAAGGGACACACAGCAATCTTATTTTTTTTTTAAAGTTGTGGCGTCCCATTAGTTTTTCGACATAACTTGCATATAAATAAATATTTAAATAAGTCAAAGCAAATTATTTTTGCATATTAATAACTGTTGATTTTATTGAATCAATAGTTATAATATTTAAGCATTGGGTAGAATAACAAAAAAAAAATCTAATTTAATTACCTTTTATTTAAAGGGACACACGGCAATACTGATTTTTTAAAAACTCACGGCGTCTCGTTAGTTTTCTACATAACCTGGATTTGTTTCAATCATTAATATTAATTGAGAATAGTATAAAGCAGATTGTCTTTGCATATTACTAACTGTTGATTACATTTCACCAATAATATATTCAAACGTATGGTAGAATAACGAAGAAAAGTTGAAAACTCAAAATTGTATTTAAATATATGCAAGCAGATTTTAAGATTTATTAATGCAGTAACGGTTGATAAAGACCTCAAGATTGCCATGTGTTCCTTTAACCCTTAACCCGCTTAATACGACTATAATAGCCTTTGCGTCCATTGTAAATCCAGATCAGTCCGCGAGAGGCTGCTAAGGGTTTACAATGTCTGGCTGCTGATCAGTAATTTTCCTCTTTTATGGAATGGTCTTAATTCAAAAAAAGAACAGTCCATTACGTAATTATGTAGCGGGTTAAGGGTTAAATATATATTCAAGACGATTTAAATAAAATGATACTGGATAATACCACACAAATTACAGAAAAATGTTCCCCACAGGACTGTAAGTCATTAATAACAATTAAATTTTAATTACCAATTTATAATTTAATCAGATAACTTATTATGGTCTGGGTGTGTTACCTCACAATTCACTGAAATAATATACTTCTGAAAATGTAAAATGCAACAGTTCTGAACCTATGTGTACTATTACACAGTCTCCCATGAACAATGCACTTATGCATAAAACAGAGAGTTTTCAGGGCCAAATGGTTTATTACGTAACAGGTAGTGTGTTCATAACAATCAGTTGTCAACACCGACTGACATTCACATGAAACTCGAGGGTTAGTTTCAAAAGAGTTGTTTTAAATAATGCATGGGGATATTGCATAATTCAATGCAAATTTGATGGTTATATTATACACTTATTCTCGACAAAAAAGTCATTTTCATTTCCCTAAGGGCTGAAAATGTTTCAACATCAATAAAGTCAGTAACTGTATAAATAGAATCCCGCATTCCTGCTAACTAAATTATTATCGAATTTCCAAGTATTAATAGTCGCATTGGCAATAATGACGCTGAGAGCAATCCACGATATCCTATTTGCATTCAATAAATTTAATAATAAATGAGTGTCTATGTAAGATCCTCTTTATCTAAACTTACTTTCGTTTGAATGGAGCTTTACGTCATTTTTAGCATATTTTAGACCATATATAAAAAAGAATTGTGGTAGAGGCAGACCGCCCCACGTTTCCTGGGTAAAACCAGTACTGTATACCTCCCGTCATCCAAGAATCAACACTTTTTCACTTGAGAAATCGAGCTCCCTGTGGGATTCGAACCCACAGTGGTGAGAGACGAGAATATTTTAGAAGCAGCATCTACACTATCATGGCCACGGACGTTACCTAAAGCACAACTTAATAGTGTAATGATATTTAGCATATTATATTGCAATCCAATGCTAAATCTTTATTTTATCTCAGTCACTATAATTACCTATATAATTGTTTTATAGGGCTGAATTCTTTGATTCTATTAGATAAATTTGATTTTTCTATATCTATATATCGAGGGCTTGTTACATAAAACTGTTGTATTTTGTGCTATATTTATATACATTTACAAGTTTGTGTTTATCCCTTGAAATATACTAGTCATTACAAGACAATCTTATTTTAACTGATTGTTTTAAAAAGCATATGGATACTTGAGCTGTTTTCTTTCTTTAATATAAATATGTGAGGAAGCTATCCAGCTGGCTTGTGGAACGTTGGAGGTTCTGCCCACATGTGTACGAAAATTGCCCGGAGGGGCACCTGGGGTCTCCCTCCACCAAAGGAAGCTGGAAAAGTCGCCATATGACCTTAGCTGTTGGTGCGACTTAAAATAAAATTGAACTATTCTGGTGTAAGTCTACTGCTGTATAACAGCACAGATTTATTTTATATACACAATTTTCCCCACTTCTTGAAACCTATTGTTTATAAGCCCCATTCCCCAGACCCCATACCCCATGTCACATAGCAGTTATCAGTTCTCTCCCTTTGACAGGTTAACATCAGTTCTGTCCCTTCGACTATAAATAACACAACACAATGACCTAATAATTCACTGTGTAGTATTTATGCATAACTCATAGCCAACAAAATAAAGGCAATACTTCACGTGTGAACAACTACTGACTATTGAGATCTTCTGACTGGTAAGTTTTAGCAAATTTTCTTGAATTATTATAGGATATTAGTCAATAACTTATGGCAAAAAGATAACAATGTTCTATGCTGACATATTTCATAGGTTTAAGGCGACACTATAGAATATAGTGGAAGGTGACATTATAGAATATTGGATATGGAGTGTGGTCTGTTTACACAAATATGTTGATTATAATCATATCTACTAGCTAGTGTTATATAATGAAGTAGGATCAAGAATTCATAACTGTCACATCCTGTCATTAGTTACACATTTCCGAGATGTTGAGATATTCAGTAGCTGGTGTGGCGCAGTCGGTAGCGTGGCAAATTTTTAACCGTAGGCCCTGGTTTCTTCAATCCTCTGTGGTGCCACTGAGTTTCATCGGTGTGTCCTTGGGCAAGACACTTTCCCTTAGCCACGTCCGTCGGATGGGGACGTAAACCGGGCGGTCCAGTGTATCGGTCTATCCTCCGAACATGTTAAAAAAACATAGGAATCTATTCGATAATAAAAGTAGGGCACGGTTCCCGGATTCGTATGTATCCTTCCCCTCTCTCTGGGGCAGCTCTAAATAACCTATACTGTGTTGATGAGTCGTTAAACAACATTCAGTTCAATTCAATTCAGTGGGATTCGAACCCACAGTGATGAGAGGCCAGAAGGTTTACAACGCAACGTCATTAACCCCTCGACCACGGAGATGCCAGCTACCAGAATGTTGATGTGGAAGTGTTTTATTTTATTGATCACTGATTGGTCAAATTATTTTGATGTCATGTGAAAGTTATGAATGGAACATTCACCTGTAGATAGTATTAATTTTGACACAATAGAGAGGCTAGAAATTTAAATTGTTCAATGTTTTCATGTTTTTTAACATCTCCGTGGCCGAATGGTTAACAACGTTGCGTTGTAAACCTTCGCCTCTCACTGCTGCGGGTTCGAATCCCAATGGGAGCTCGACTTGTAAGTGAGGAAGTGTCGATTCTTACGGATGGCGGGAGGTGTACAGTACTGGTTCTACCCAGGAAAAGTGGCCCAAGAAATCGACCGTCATATATTACCTTACATGCGTTGAAAATGACGCAAAACAACATACACAAAGCTCGCTATGTGAGCTATTCACAGTGACCGTTTCTTGTCCATACATCTGCTGTCATCAGTCCATTATGCCTAAATGACTTCTGCTCATAAACCACCCTGCCAGATTTGAACATCGATTTTGAGGACATATACAATTGTATGTGTGGTTCCTGTTACATGCAAAAAATAAATAGAGTTGTTAGCGAGGGGAAATATTTTTTTGCACAACATAACTATGTGTAAGAATTGACCAAAACTACACAGAAATATGTAAAAAAAAAAAAAAAAAAAAAAATAATAATAATAATCATAATTGAGTTACGGACAAAGTTTGTGCAGTAAAACCTTTAAAGGGCCATAACTTTGTCAAAAATCATTTAACCGAAACATGGTGATAAAATGCACAACTAGGTTTGGTACTGATCATCCTTGCCAAGTTTAGTTGAAATTCGGTCAGGGGTTTAGCAGAACTAGTCCGTACAAAGTTTGTGTATGAAAACCTGTAAAGGGCCATAACCCTACCAAAAATCATTCAACCGGAACAAGGTGACAATATGCACAACTAGGCTTGGTACTGATCATCCCTGCAAAGTGTTGCTGAAATACAGCAAAGTGAAGGCCTTATCATAACAATCTGGTAAAGTTTGGTAAAGATCGGATGAAAAATGAAGGTGTTAGAGTGTTGACATAAATTTAACACATTTTTCAATAATTCAAGGGCCATAACTTCGCTGTCCTGGTCCAGCCCGGATGGTTTTAGAACTTGTCCAAGCTTTCATCAATATCAACAATCTGGCAAAGTTTGGTAAAGATCGGATGCAAAATGGAGGTGCCAGAGTGTTGACAAGACAAAATATAGCAAGTTTCGTTAATTCAAGGGCAATAACTCCGGTGTTACTGGTCCGATCTGGCTGGTTTTCGAACTCGTCCAAGCCAATTGATACTAATAACCTGGTAAAGTTTGATAAAGATCAGATGAAAAATGAAAGTGCTAGATTGTTGACATCAAAAAGTTAACGGACGACGGATGGTCGACTGGCCAACTCTGGCCTTGACCTAACTGTTTAATGTTTACAAAGCAATGCATCTAAGTATCAGTTGTTTATATTTGTGCAAATCGGTATTTTATATTCTACAGGTCTGGTATCATCACAAAGTGGAAGACCATGGCATGTACAAGCCACTATCAACATAGAGGTGACTGTGTCCATGAAATATCAGAGGAAGACATGACAATCCTGAACACATTTGAGAGGATCAACACGAAGAAGTCGACAAAGTGGGCCATAACATCATGGAACAACTTTCGATGCGACAAAAACGAGGACCCCAAATACACCGGGTACATTCCCACTCTGTCTGAATTGACAGAACTAGCCAAACCAGAGATTGATAACCTACTTACGCAATTTGTCGTCGACCTTAAGCAGTTAGGCGGAGAGGAATACCCGGTAGTGTCGGTACAACTAATTCTATCGGCCACGCAGAGATACATGAAGGCATCTGCAGAATACCATGGCAAAGAAGCTATATTTTTTCTCGGCAATCCACAAGACTTTCCGAAGTTCTGCAAATGCTTCAAAGAAAAGAAGACTCGATGTAAAAAGCTGTCGCGCAGTAATCCTTCTCCTCGAAGAAAAAAATCTCAGTGCCTTAGTGTATGGATCGAGGAGGCATTGTGGGACATCGGCTTGTTGGGAAATCACTCTGCCAAAGTTTTAAGCGATACAATCTGCTTCTATGTGACTAAAATATTTGGTTTAGTAGGTGAGTCAAATCTGAAATGTTTGAGAGTGGAACACTTCTCATTTTCAGAGGATGACTATGGAAAATATGTCGAACTAGATAAAAACTTTATCAATGACGAGAAGCCTGAACTGCTGTACAACCGTTGCCATGGTATCGAGGTCTCCAGTGGTGCGCTCCGTCATTACTGCAATCCTGACAACCCAAGGTCATTCTACAATCTTCTTCAATTTTATCTTGAAAAATTGAAATCGGTCAAAAGAACGGATAAATTCCTTTTCGCAGCTCCAAAAGAAGGCTTTGAGTTTAGTTCTGAATCAATAGGAAAAAATAAGCTTCAGCTAAAGCTGTCGGCCATTATGAAAGCAGCTGAGATCAAAGGTCACTACACGAATCAGTCCATAGTGCAATCCATTGTTCCACAACTGCAAGCCAAAGGCTACGATGTCAAGAAAATGCGTGTATTCAACCCGCTAGATCATCTCGAAATCTGCAAGATCTTGGATCCCCCAATTAAAAATTTGAACCAAAACAAAGCTGTCCTACTTGTTTCTGCAACAGGTGAAACATCAGCAGATGAAACAAGGAAACACATCGAAAACATAATTCAAAAGCAGCAGTCCTATGCTATTCAACAAACCGACTCTTTGAAAGTGAACTCTGGTCCTCAATCTTCTGCAGTTTTTGCTGGAAATGGTGGGCCACCGGCACATAGTCAAACTCAGTCCAAGTTGTGTGCCACCAAGCAAGCATTGAACCAACAAGCTTCTGCTTCATTTCAGCTCACATCTGGCAGGCCTAAGCATTCTCATGTAGTCCCCGTCAGTCATGCTGTTGTCCTGACGGCATCTGCCGCAACTCAGGTTCTTCTCTCTACTGATCAAGTTTCAGGCAGAGCGGTTCGTCAAACTGTGAAACCTGATCCAGATGGAAATACCATGAATACAAACACCATGCTTTTTCCTACCACACTCAGTATATCTAATGTCAGTACCCAAAGTGAATCATTAACAACTTCAAATGTTGGTCACACTACCAGCCTTGCAAGATTAAAAGAATATTTGAAGCAAAAATCTGGCGGCCACAACCTCAGTCAAATTGAAATAGAACATGATGGAGAAGAAACCACTCCAGGTTCAGCCTCTCCCTACCCTCTATATATTACGAAAACCTTTCCAGATCAGTTTGACAAAACTGATACAAGTAATGAAGTCCAAGGAGAGTTGAACAATGTAGCAGAGTGGAGAAATGTTATCAAAGAGGAGGCTATTGACTTTGAAAGTGAATGTGATGCATCAAACAAAGAATTAAGAAACACAAAATATATTACCACTATAGATACTTACAAAAATAGTGTGAAAGGTCATAAAGAATCAGACAATCTTGTCAACTGTACGAATGGAACAAAACGGAAGGTAACGAAAGAAATGACGGATGATTTTATAATTGAGAATCCTGTTAAGAAACCAAAGTATGACGATATTGACAGTGAGAATGAAGAACATATCGCTCAGATAGAGTATTCCTTTACACATGATTTAAATAAGAAATCTGTGAAACAGGAAGTGAGTGTAAATGATGACAAACAAACTGTTTTTTTATTTAGTGGAACAAACAAAATGGGGAAAACCATGAATGACCTTGACCTTAATTTAGGGGACTATTTGCCAGAAAACTGTGTTATTAGGCCCGGTGATATTGACCTCAAACGTATCATTACAGCTGATGGTGGGAAGATGGTGATTCATGTTAAATATTCAATGGACTCTTGAGATGTTCTTCTATGAAAAATATTTACAGAAACATGTTAAATTAAACTGCTTTAAGTCATTGTTTCATAATACTTGAACTATTCAATAGACCATAATACTTGAACTATTCAACAGACCATAATACTTGAACTACTCAATAGACCATAATACTTAAACTATTCAATATACCATAATACTTGAACTATTCAATAGACCATAATACTTGATCTATTCAATAGACCATAATACTTGAACTATTCAATAGACCATAATACTTGAACTATTCAATAGACCATAATACTTTGAACTGTTCAATAGACCATGATACATGAACCATTCAATAGACCATGACACTTGAACTATTCAATAGACCATAAAACTTGAACCATTCAATAGACCATAATACTTGAACTATTCAATAGACCACAATACTTGAACTATTCAATAGACCATAATACTTGAACTATTCAATAGACCATAATACTTGAACTGTTCAATAGACCATAATACTTGAACTGTTCAATAGACCATGATACATGAACCATTCAATAGACCATGAAACTTGATCTATTCAATAGATCATAATACTTGAACTATTCAATAGACCATAATACTTGAACTATTCAATAGACCATAATACTTGAACTGTTCAATAGACCATAATAGTTAAACTATTCAATCATAATACTTGAACTATTCAATAGACCATAATACTTGAACTATTCAACATATCATAATATTTGAACTAATCAATAGACCATAATACTTAAACTATTCAATAGACCATAATACTTGAACTATTCAATAGACCATAATATTTGATCTATTCAATAGACCATAATACTTGAACTATTCAATAGACCATAATGATTGAACTATTCATTAGACCATAATACTTGAACTGTTCAATAGACCATCAGACTTGAACTGTTCAATAGACCATGATACATGAACCATTAAATAGACCATGAAACTTGAATTATTCAATAGACCATAAAACTTTAACCATTCAATAGACCATAATACTTGAACTATTCAATAGACCATAATACTTGAACTATTCAGTATACCATAATACTTGAACTGTATAATACTTGAACTATTCAATAGACCATAATACTTGAACTATTCAATAGACCATGATACATGAACTGTTCAATAGACCATAATATTTGAACTGTTCAATAGACCATGATACTTGAACTGTTCAATATACCATAATACTTGAACTATTCAATAGACCATGATACATGAACTATTCAATAGACCATAATACTTGGACTATTCAACAGACCATAATACTTGAACTATTCAATAGACCATAATACTTGAACTACTCAATAGACCATAATACTTGAACTATTCAACAGACCATAATATTTGAACTATTCAATAGACCATAATACTTGAACTATTCAATAGACCATGATACATCAACTATTCAATAGACCATAATACTTGAACTATTCAATAGACCATAATACTTGAACTATTCAATAGACCATAATACTTGAACTATTCAATAGACCATGATACATGAACTGTTCAATAGACCATAATATTTGAACTGTTCAATAGACCATAATACTTGAACTGTTCAATAGACCATAATACTTGAACTATTCAATAGACCATGATACATGAACTGTTCAATAGACCATGATACTTGACCTATTCAATAGATCATAATACTTGAACTATTCAATAGACCATAATACTTGAACTATTCAATAGACCATAATACTTGAACTGTTCAATAGACCATGATATATGAACTGTTCAATAGACCATGATACTTGAACTATTCAATAGACCATGATACATGAACTGTTCAATAGACCATGATACTTGAACTGTTCAATAGACCATAATACTTGAACTGTTCAATAGACCATGATACATGAACCATTCAATAGACCATGAAACTTAATCTATTCAATAGACCATAATACTTGAACTATTCAATAGACCATAATACTTGAACTATTCAATAGACCAAAAACTTGAACTATTCAATAGACCATAATACTTGAACTATTCAATAGACCATTTGAGTTATTGTTTAAAGTAGCTATCCTGCCAACAACAGCCATAATACAGTTCAAGTATTATGGTCTACTGAATAGTTCAATTTTACATTCACACCATTTCTAAACCTTCTGAAGACAAGGTTTATATATAACTTAATACATATTTCAAACTCTATAGACGCAGTATAAACGGCTTTAACCAGCCAGATCAAACCCCAAAACTGGGGCATCGGATTAAAAGTTACAAACTCATAATTTTTTTGACACATATTCAATCAAGGGTATTTTAAGAACCCGTTAATAAACCTATACTTTTATCAGAACATATGCATTATTGTATGCCCTGAACATCTGGACAGTTTTGATAATTAATTTAATTAAGTATATTTAGTCTGCGGGAACATTTACACACAGAATGGTAAACTTCTGTCTATTAAAATCATTACAATCCTGCAATTTAATATTCATTAAATGATGTTGAAAATTGATTTTTTTCAAGTACTGTTTAATTAAAACTTAATCTAATTAAAATTATGTTGATATTTCAGTAATAAAGAAGTTTATTATAACTGCATCGAGTAAAAAAATATAACTGACATAGGCTGAACTATCTTTTTCTTTGTTATCCATTTAAAATGTTACTGCAATAATAATTGTTTGTCTTGTGATCTACCTACACTTATATTTAAGCATACTCGGTAAAAAAAGTTTTGGACCAGGGTTAATAAAGTCATATAAAAATAAAACTAGTGGACAGAACTTAAGTATCCTTTTTTAGTAACCAAGGTCTACCCTACCCAGTTAATTTGGTACCAGAAACATTAAATTCCAAACAAGATTCGATTTTAAAAAAATATCGCGAACACACAAAGGGTCTGTAAAAAATGTTGCAAGTTAATTAAAAGTAACCTACAGACATTCGAGTAACCAATAAAAAGATTATTATTATTTTGCAAACTTTCATTGTAAACGATAATTATTGTTGATTGTTGATCTATTGTCAATTATCAACTGAGATAATAACGGATAATAATAAAATCTGTCAACTGGTTTTCATTTTATGCGCCATTATATGCCCTTGGTCCAAAACTTTTTTACCGAGTATATATGCACAAAGGGTAGCAATATGAACCCCATATGAATTAATATTGATGATAACCAATCGTGTTTTCCAGTCCAAACATTTTCATTCATGTGATATCTCACTCTTGTGAGATCAAAACTTTGAAAATCTGTGAGATTTAAATTCACTGTCCAGAAATATGTTACATCACTTTTTTAATTTTTAGATGGAAATTAAAAGAAAATTAGAATGATTTTTGCTTACATCTCACATTTTTACATGTGAGATAAATTAGTGGTTTCTCAATGTGAAAATATGTTTGGGAGTGTCAATTCAGTCTGAATAATACAAAAAAAACTGGACATTTGCACTAACAAAATGATGGCTTGGTTTTCTTCAGCAATCAGAAAATGAAAACAAAAGCTGTTTGT
The DNA here is from genome assembly GCA_037043455.1 of Cyrtodaria siliqua. NCBI lineage: Eukaryota > Metazoa > Mollusca > Bivalvia > Adapedonta > Hiatellidae > Cyrtodaria > Cyrtodaria siliqua. The sequence continues at coordinate 12,534 of JAWPHD010000855.1, forward strand.
ATTCTGTTTTCAGAAGATTGTTGTACATGAATGATATATTTATATATTAAACATGGAAAAAATGAATTGTTTTACATTTTTGATGCACTCACAGTAATCATCTTTAGAAGAAAAAAAAAATTGGACCTAACATTCCGGGTCCAAATGAGTTATATGAGCCTATATATAAACAAATAAAAACGGGCTGATGTGAGTTTTAGAAGACAGATTGTATGCATAGAGCTAAACAACCTATATACACTTTTAATGGAGGGAATGAATTTTAACATACTTTGACAACACAAGGTACGTTAACAGCAATTTTGTTTGTCATTTATGGTGTCAAAATGTTACGCCCCAAACTTTAGTTTTGTATCGACTGATCTACTTTCGGTTTCATTTCGAGGCACGCCGTTAGTGGCAAGTCGGGAAATTTAACGAAAATACCATGTGCTGGTTATAATGCTTTGTGGCAGATCGTCGATGTAAACAAAAATGATGGGTAATATTGAAAGGCGTGGGGAGTGTTTTTAGGTATTTTTCAAGGGTTACGCCCTAAGAAAGATGGAGTACCTTTTGGACGACATGCTTACATATAGAAAACGTGTTTTAACAATGTTATAGCCAACTTATGCATCATAAATCATGTCAGTGTGTGCAAAATTCTTCGTCCACTGCCCATTGGAAATTAACTTGGTTGCAACAGATCAGAGAAGTGATTGCTAAAAAAAAGTATTTATTTTAGTTTTCCCTGGATTACAAATCCTGGTTGAAGGTGCAACCTGGACTCCAATGTGTCATGTCCCTTGTAACATCCATGACAAGTGAACTTAAAATTTGGTTATAATTATTGTTGCTTGAAACTTGAGTTTATTGAACCATGCCAGCTGGGTTTTTTTTCAAAAAGAGGACAGATATATAAGTTATTGATAGAATACCTACTAATTCTGTGAAATGAAAATGAAAGCTTAAATTATATGTGGTGTAACACGGAATGTGTTATCTGTTTTGGGTCCAGTTATACCCGTTTACTTTTCATATCATATTAATGTGAATTTCAATATTTTGATTCATGAAAAGTTTTTAGAAGAAACTTAATGGAAATTAAACTAATGTTTGAAGCTTAAAAGCCATTTTTTTGAAGTATTTACCTGTATTATTTATTTTATTTCATTGGTGTTAGAGTTACATCTTAAAATTCATGAAATTATATTTGTCTTTTTAGGGGCTTTCCCATTGCAATATTATCCTGCCCTTTTACTATAATACAGCTGACTAGGTCCCTTTCATTTACTACTGATAACATCAAAATGAATTATTATTTAAACACCAAGAGGTTGTGGATGTAACCCATATTCCTGGACAGCAAATTCATGCCCAAATATCAATGAAAAAATTGTGAAAAGAAAACAAATTTAAAAGCTCTTAAATAACATTTTCCCATTTTATTCTATCATCAAATGCTTTAAAAAGCTTAAATGTGTGAACATATTAGATAAAAACTCACTCATTAACTAATTTTTTATAGAATCTCACAGATGTTGGGATAAATCTCCCTTAAAAAACTATTAAATCTCAGATTGTGGTTTCAAAAACATCACATGTATGCATTTTCATAAATAATAATTCAACCAAACTTAATATGTTAATATATCTTAATAGTTTTTGAGATGTTTTCCGTTATCTCTATAATAAACTTATGTAAAATACGTGACCCCTGGAGCAGGTTCATTTATGACCCCAGAGTCATCATTTGAAACAAGAGGCCCAAATCAGCCTGTGGACGCTCTACCTGCTTCATACAGGTGACAGGAGATATGATCATGATACATCTTAAACAAGTTTGTTTTGTATAGAAGGAATAAAAATTGAAGTAGCATAAGTGTTAACAAAGTAATGTTTTGCATTTTTAACTAATTCAAGGGCCATAACTCTGCTGTTCTAGTACACCCTGGCTAGTTTTCTATTTTGTCCACACTTTCTTCTATGACCCAGATAATTATAAAATAAACAAGTGGGCCTTTGGTTCATGAGTAAAAAAAAAAAATCTGTTTTTAGTAATGGCGGCCACATTTAATGACAGGTAGGGAAACTTTACATAAATCTGAGAAAGGGTTATGAGACGATTCTTCTGATCAAGTTTCAAAACAATTCGGTCATTGCTTCATGAAAAGAAGTTGTTTAAAGATTCTATTTTCAGTAATGGCAGCCATATGTGTTGAGGGAACAGGACGATTTTTATAAATTGGAGAAAAGGCCATGAGACAATGCTTTTGATGAAGTTTCAAAATAATTGAGTCATTGGTTCATGAGAAGAAGTTATATAAATCAGAGAGAGGACCACACAAGGATCTTTTCTGTGAAGTTTCAAATACTACCCAGCAGTTCATGAGAAGTCAATTTTAAGACTTTTCCATTTTTACTAACGGTGGCCATATTTATTGACAGATCGGGACAATTTATAGTAATATAAGAGAGGATTAAGCAAGGATGCTCCATTTGAAATTTCACCAAATTCTAGTATTCTACCCAGCAGTTTATGGAAAAATGGAGTAGCTAGGTACTAAGTTGAGGGGCTAGAGTGCCCACAAGAAAAAGTTAATGGACAACAGATGGAAGATGCACAACATGTCATCCAATAAGCTCGCCAAGTGTTCGGCTAAAAACATGAATGTTGATACTGATGTCTCCAGAAATGTAACACCTATGTGTCTTTTTCCCTTCCAAAAGGGCACGACAAAAAAATGTGATAATGGGCCAGGATTAAATTTTACCCCAGAGTCACCATTTTCAGAGAACTTTTAAGTTAATGCTGCAAAAAAAAAACGAAATGGTAGTTCAGAGACATTTTTTTTAAATATTTATCCTTCTAACCCTATGCCTTGGGGCAGAAATAAAATTTGACCCCAGGGTCATTATTTGAACAAACCTTGCACAGGACCATAATTAAAGGGAATGTAGCGCCACAGCCAAACAAGCTTTATTACTGAGAGTTCTGAAAAACTTGGAAAAAAGTGAAAGAATCTTCAAAATCGGATGATAAACAAAAAAGATGTGACCATTTAAAGGTTGTTCTAAAACGAATATGGGAGCCGCCATTTTTAGAACTATGACGTCATAGTTCCAAATTACAATATATGGAATATTGATCAAAATCATTTAAAGCAAAGAAAGTCGCTGCAAATGAATGCAAAATCCTTTACTGGTAATATAAAGCATTATTGCCATTAAGTATACTTATTTTTCATAAAGTAAATGTCATTTTTTACTATTAATCAGTAATTTTTCATATTTATAAATATTCCATATATGGTCATTAGAACTGTGATGTCATAGCTCTCAAAATGGCAGCTTCCATACCCGTTTCAACAGAAACTTCAAATAATCATAACTTCTTTGTTTATCATCCGATTTTGGAAATTCTTTGACCTTTATTCATTTTTTTCAGAACTCTCAGTAATAAAGATAGTTTGGCTGTGGCGCTACATTCCCTTTAATCTTAATTGCTACATCCACAATATTAGAGTTCTAGTAGTTTCAGAAGAATTTTTTTTTAAATATCTTTTCTGTATAACTCTATGTAACACTGTGACCCCACTGAGTGGGTCAAATTTGACTCTATGGGCACCATTTGAACACCATTTGAACAACTTGGTAGAGGGACATAAGTTAATCGAGCTCAAAATAACCTTCAGAATTATTATTAATAAAAAAAAAATTGATAGCCTATAGCTAATAAATAAATTTATTTCACCTCTGTGCACCCAATATTAATTCACCTCCACTTACATTTTTCAGTGAAAACTTTTGTTTTCAACACAGACTCTATAATTCTGTATCTTCAACCAAAACACTTTTCCAGTCATTGATAAGCAAAACAAAACATTATTCAACAAACAACTTGTGTTCTAATGTCTTGTCTCAGACAAACAGTTTATTACCCTCCCTACAACTACAACCTCTAAGTAGGTTATCTCCCTTCGATTGCTACTCTGCATATGACCTGTGACCCAGACAGGAAATGTTATCACACTGTTGTTCTAAATATAGACCAGTGTGAGGGGGGAATTAATCAGCTTGTTGTCTGCTCTCTCAGTGTAGTAACATTTTTACATTTTTACATCAAATAATTCTAAAACACCCATGTGATATTAATCTCAAGAACTGGTGTTTTGTGGAAGAAGTATTTTGTGAAAATCTGATAAGGAACAACAGTGTATTTGTGGAGATATTGACTGACTCAACCACAGTATATCTTATTTACTGCATAATGAGATATTGGATATTTTATGGACCCAGTGTGTAGTAAGTTGGCTTTGTCAATAGTACAGTATTATGTTAGGGTGAGGGCTGCTACATGTTGTGTATTGCATTCTCAGCAAATACAGATTATGTCAATGTATTGATATATTGTACAATAATGGAGATATTGACTGCAAGACAATTGCTTGATATTGCACTTTTATATATTAAAGAAATATCATGTATTGTATTTGGATAGAAAATAATGACAGATGAACATTACATTAAATTATACAGTATTGACAAATTGGAGAGAATTTCAAAACTAATAGATTTATTATATTTCAAGATATGTGCATGGGGTATTTAATATTAAAGAGAAAAGCTATTGGCGCCGAGATAAAAATAGACTTCATAAAAACATATACTTACTTTAATTAGATGAGAACTGGTAATAGTTTATGCTGGCATAATTAGTTCAGAGGAAATTAACTGGTATTACTGGATTTGGTTAAAATGTGAAGGTGTTTATAAACCACTAAAAGCAAGAGAGTCATATGGTCATCTATGCTCTACTGGTTAATTTATATTTAAATTCAGAAGTTTTGATAGAATGACTGGCATGAACTTACACACATTTTAAGTAGCACAAGACCAATGTCAATGCCTTAGGCCAAGAAAAAAATAGTCGTGTTTCATGTTCCCGACAGACCATATATTTTGTCTCGAACCTAACCGTTTTTTCCCTGTTTCAAAAAAAGAAAAGAAAAAAAAAAAGAAAAGAATATTCAACGAAATCATGATCTCTTGCGCCGCGATGATGACGATATTGTTTCGTTCTGTTATTCGTCAATGCTTTAGTCTGACATAAATTGCTGATTGGTGTATCTCGGATGTTTACGCTTGTTTTTACCCGTCAATGGCTCCCGCAGCAAGGCTTATGGCCTTCAAGGTGGCTAAATGCGACCACCAAGAGGCCAGGAGTTATATGAGCTGTATTTCTACCGACAAATTGGTGATATTATCGGGGATGTTCATCCTTCATATAAAGGCTACACTATTACTGTCACCTATTGTGTATGTATTTTTCCTAGCAACACAATAAACAAAGTCTTGAAATTGCCTCCAGTCCTTTTTATATAAATCAAAATGTTGATTTTCTCAACATGCTCTGATACAGTTCTGAAAGTGTTGGGTGTTAAAACAAGAGGTCAATGACCTTGAAGCTCTACTGATTGATTTTGATTTCAGGAAGTAGTCTCTACAAACTTGTTTTTTGAAAAATTATTTTTAGCCGTGGCGGCCATCTTGAATTTCTGGCTGACCTGATATTTTGCTAGGATCAATTAGACATCAAGAGCAACATTCCTGTGAAGTTCATGAAAATCCGTCAAGTAGTTTCAGAGCAGTAGTCGCTACAAGTTTTCATTATATAATTCTATGTAAACAAAGATGGCCGCTGACAGCCATGTTTAACATCTAATCAAAATGATTTTTGACAAGGACCAACATCATGTAATGCTGATCATTTTAGAAAAAGTCCCATATCAATATCACTTTAATATAGTTTTCAAGAAGTAGTCGCTACAAACTTGCATTTTGAAAATCTATTTTTAGCCATGGCGGCCATCTTGAATTTCCGGCCGACCTGAAATTTTGCTAGGATCAATTAGACATCAAGAGCAAAAGTTCTGTGAAGTTTCATGAAAATCCGTCAAGTTGTTTCAGAGGAGTAGTCGCTACAAGTTTTCATTATATAACTCTATGTAAACAAAGATGGCCACTGGCAGCCATGTTTAATGTCGAATCAAAATAATGTTCGACTCGGATAACCATCATGTCATGCTGATCATTTTAGAAAAAGTCCCATATCAATATCACTTATAGTTTTCAAGAAGTAGTCGCTACAAACTTGTATTTTGAAAATCTATTTTTAGCCATGGCGGCCATCTTGAATTTCCAGCCGACCTGAAATTTTGCTAGGATCAATTAGACATTAAGAGCAACATTCCTGTAAAGTTTCATGAAAATCCGCCAAGTAGTTTCAGAGGAGTAGTCGCTACAAGTTTTTACTATATAACTCTATGTAAACAAAGATGGCCGCTGGCAGCCACGTTTAACGTCGAATCAAAACGATTTTTGATAAGGACCAACATCATGTCATGCTGATCATTTTAGAAAAAGTCCCATATCAATATCACTTATAGTTTTCAAGAAGTAGTCGCTACAAACTTGTATTTTGAAAAATTATTTTTAGCCGTGGCGGCCATCTTGAATTTCCGGCCGACCTGAAATTTTGCTAGGATCATTTAGACATCAGGAGCAACATTCCTGTGAAGTTTCATGAAAATCCGTAAAGTAGTTTCAGAGGAGTAGTCGCTACAAGTTTTCATTATATAACTCTATGTAAACAAAGATGGCCGCTGGCAGCCATGTTTAACGTCAAATCAAAACGATTTTCGACAAGGACCAACATCATGTCATGCTGATCATTTTAGAAAAAGTCCCATATCAATATCACTTATAGTTTTCAAGAAGTAGTCGCTACAAACTTAAATTTAAAAAATCTATTTTTAGCTTTGGCGGCCATCTTGGATTTCACATCAACATGAATTTTTGCTAGGATCAACTAGACTTCATGGGCAACATTTCTGTAAAGTTTTATGAATATCCATCCAGTAGTTTCAGAGGAGTAGTCGCTACAAATAAAAGTTAACGGACGGACGGACGGACGACGGACGCCGCACCACGGCATAAGCTCTGCTGATCTCTGATCAGTAGAGCTAATAAAAACAAATTATATCATGTATCATTGTTTTATTTGTTTTTAATAGAAATGATTTTTATGACGAATACAATTAATGTGCTTCAATCCACTTGTTTAATTAACATATTTAATACTTCCAGGTTTTTTCGCACATCTAAGAAAACCTAGTATACATATCATTGTTAATTTATTTGTTTTGGGAAAATTATTTAAGATAGCTGGCTATTTCAAAGACGAGTTGAAAGACAATTCTGTATTCTATACATTTATTTTGTTTTAGCTTTACTAAAAACTAACTAAATAACAAAAAAATACGTTCGTTTGACAGTATGTGAAACTGCAACAGTGACATGACTCGGCAAATTAAAAAACCCATACATATCATTGCTGATTTGTTTATTTTGGGAAAAGTTTTTAAGTTAGCTGGCTAATTCAGAGACACGTTAAGAGCTAATTCTTTCTTCTATAAAGTGATGTCTGTTTTAGCTTTACTAAACCAAATAACAAAAAATCTGTTCTTCTAATTCACACCGTTCGGTACCGAATATACAGTACGGCCAACGTGTCTGTTTTGTCACCGTGTGTGCCAATAAATAGGATGTAATTATCGGTGGAATGCTTTCCTTTTTTGTTATTACACCCTGCCACCCCTAAGTCAGACGTGTCATACCGAATATACAAGGTGGTCGTGCGCGGTATTTCGACATATTGTCCCCTTAACAATCCTTACTGAATACACAGGTATCGCGTCGTTCACATAATTATAAAATACGTACATCATAACTGAATTTACACAATAATGGCAATACAAAGAAATAATTCATTTGAATATAGTACCGTACATAAAACAGTAGTTTGACTTCTTAAAATGTGTATACATTATACATTTTAAGAAAAATACTCTAGTTTTTTTTTCATGAATTTTCAACCAATTTCAACTGCGTAATTTGAGAACAAAACAAAGGCTATACAGAAATCAAAGGCCATAAACCAGATCTTCACAATAATTGAAATACAAAGGAAAATTATTTTGAATATCGAAACATAAATAAAACAGTAGTTTGACATCTTAAAATGTATACACATTTTTAGCTCTACTAGCAGAGCTTAATATGGGATGCCGAGTTGTCCGTCGTCCGTCTGTCGTTAACTTTGTCTCATTTTTCATCCGAACTTTAACAGACTTTACCAGATTGTTTATGTCAACGAAAGCTCGGACAAGTTCGAAAACCAGCCAGATCGGACCAGTAACAGCGGAGTTATGGCCCTTGAATTTGTTAAAAATGCTATATTTTGCCTCGTTAAGATGATAGGGCCTTCATTTATCATCCGATCTTTACCAAACTTTACCAGATTGTTAATGTCGATGAAAGCTCGGACAAGTTCGAAAACCAGTCGGATATGACCAGTAACAGCGGAGCTGTGGCCCTTGAATTAGTTAAAAATGCTATATTTTGCCTCGTTAAGACGATAGGGCCTTCAATTTTCATCCAGTCTTTACCAAACTTTACCAGATTGTTAGTATCGACGAAAGCTCGGACATGTTTGAAAACCAGCCAGATCGGACCAGTAACAGCTGAGTTATGGCCCTTGATTTCGTTACAAATGCTATATTTTGCCTCGTTAATACGATAGGGCCTTCATTTTTCATCTGATCTTTACCAAACTTCAACAGATTTTTTTTTGTTGTTAACACCGTGTTGGATTTCACGAAACTTAACAGGAAACTATGATTTCTAGTTGTGCCTACTGCGGTTTTTTCGGGTTCGTTGATTTTTGATGGAGTTACAGCCTCTTGACATTTACTTTAAATTTCCTCCTAAATGCCTTGTTGGGATTTCTACAAAACTTGGCAGGAAGCATCGGGAAGATGTCTAGTTGTGCATATCACGCTTTTGTTCCAGTTTGCTGATTTTTGACGGAGTTATGGCCCTTTGACATTTTTACTTTAAATTTCTTGTCGGCACTACTCCTAAACGGATTGTTGGATTTCTACGAAATTTGGCAGGAAGCCTCAGTATGATGTCTAGTTGTGCAAAGCGTGGTATATCAATGAAATCTTGGACAGTTTAGAAAATCAGCTAGATCTTGTTAGTAATGATAGAGTTATGGCTCCTGATTTGATGAAAAATGCTATATTGTATTTTCCTTTGTTAAATCTGTAGTTACTTCAATGTTTATCTGATCTTTACCATATAAGAGCTGTTTTAGCCAGTAGAGCATCCACAGGCCCTCTTGGGCCTCGTGTTTTATGGAAAATACTCGAGATTTTTTTTATGGATTTTCAACCAATTTCAACTGCGGAATTTGAGAACAAAACAAAGACTATACAGAAATCCAAGGACATAAACCAGATCTACACAATAATGACATTAAGAAGGAATAATTATTTTGAATATCGTACCGTAAATGAAAGAGGAGTTAAATTTCTAGAAATGTACATTCTCGATTCAAGCCGAAAACTGTAGAAAAAGAAAATCAACACAGCTAGAGAGTGTATTTTCGCCGTTAAAATCCAAGTTATTTATGAATTCCATAATTTTTTCAATAAATTATAAACAATACATGCATATTTAAATAACTTAGCTTGTTATTTGAAATATATCGCGTAGTAGTATGTTAATAATTCAGTTTTATGTCAGCATCAACTCATTTCAGGATAATCGATCGCGTCAAAAATGGTCACCGCGCACCTGGTACCCTGTTGTTTACCGCAGAGTAATCAGGGAACCAGTTTATTCGCCATTCGGTGGATAAATCGAGAATTAACATGGCGCATATAGGCAGGTACCTGTATATCCATGGTTGCATGTTTTATTGAAACAATATTCCAAACAAATTTTGTTCTGCTCTGTGACGTTTCTTTCCCATCTTCATGTGATGAGTTCAAAGTCCATTTCGGAGCAATTTTAAATTATATATATTGATATATACATTCGTGAGGCCCTCAAAATCAAAGTTTTGAATTATGTTTTCTGGTTGTAATTTCAACCTTCGTGTAGTAAAAAAAATCAAAAAAAAAAATCGACCTACCTACCCTATTTTTTTTTAGCAGGAAACCTGAAACACGACTATTTTTATTCTTGGCCTTAGGTAGGGTCAAAGGTATCTACTCGTTTGTGAATCAAACGATATGTTCATAAGCTTTGCTTGCAATAAAGTCACATGCAGCTGTTCTGAACAAAATACAAGTCCCTGCTTCAAAGGCTTGTTACATCACCAGAAATGTACATTTCTACCAGATACATTTAACGATTGAATTCAGGTCCCTTTTAAAAGGTTATGGTTCTACTTAAGAAACAGATTCTGTTCTTAAAATTCATCCAAGGCAATCATATGCAAGGCATTATTATGGATTCATTCAAAGTTTTAAAATTGAACTATTGCTATAAACCGATGGATAGAGGCAGCTATTTTAATCAAATATATGCCTTTTATTATTTCATTGTGGATTATTCAAAATGCCGAACATTTTTTCTAACAAACACCCAGAAGTAGAATCATTACATTTCATTTGTATGCCCTGTCATAAAAGTGGAGCAGCATATAGTGTTACTCGTTTCTGTCCCATCTGTCCATGTGGAAAAACATTTCTAGACAACATTAAATTATGCAGTTTCACAAATGTTTACAAGTTTACTAGATGACAACAATATCTCCTACAAAAAGTACGTCAGTATGAATGACCTTCACCTACCTTAGCTCTTCATTAATTTACAATGTTTAACATTCAAGATGAACATTTAAGATTTTGGTTAAGACACAAGAAACCATATAAAGGTTTCATACTTCACACATGCTTATATCTACATGACAGCAATAAGTTCCTACTACCAGTAGGCCAATGTGAGTGACCTTCACCCACTTGTTGCAATTTGTTAATTTAGCATTCAAGATTTTGCTTTAGTCTATTACGATATATACCAAAAGTCTTACAGCTTACATCTACAAGCGACCAACATGTTCCAACCATTAGTAGGTGAATGTGAATGAACCTGACCTACTTTGTCAATTTACTTCATTTTTCACCTCAAAAAAAAAGTCATACAGTTTTCAAACTTAAAAACACACCATACACATTTTACATTTAAATGACAGCAAACTATAAGTAGGTCAAGTGAATGCCCTAGAACTATTTTTCATACTCTTTCAATAACAACCATATGCTGTTCAAATTTTATACACACTAACATCTACAGAAACATGTTCCTACTAGAAGAATGTTAATGACCTTGACACACTCACATACTTTATCGACTCTTTTATGAGACTGCCAGAAAAAAAATATTATGAGACTGCCAGAAAAAAATTTTTATGAGACTGCCAGGAAAAAACTATTTATATATTTACATGTAGCAATGTATTCTTGCTTACCTGAAGTTGTTTCTAAAAATTTAAACATCTTATTATACGTGAAAGACAATTTAGCAGTTTGACAATTTACCAGTTTATTTGTTCCTTTCTTCACAGGTACTGTTTCACGACACACTAGACCATGGCATCCAACACCTCCACTGCTGACAATACTGAACAAACCCACGTCACCGAGATATCCGAGGCGGACGTTACACTGCTGGAAATTACCTTCGAAAAATCCAACACCAAGAAGTCCACCCAATGGGCCATTACTACTTGGAACAATTGGCGAGGTGACAACGGCGAGGACACTGGGAGCAAGGGATACAAACCCACTCTTACACAATTGATGGAAATGACTAAACCTGAGATAGATGCCCAGATGGCTCGATTTGTCCTTGACCTTAAAAGATTAGGTGGCGAGGATTATCCCATTGATTCAATAAAAGGAATTGTATTTGGCATGCAGAGGTACGCAAAGGCATATGGGTCATACCATAAAAAGGAACCTTTAAATATAATTGGCAACGATTATGATTTTCCAAAGTTCAACAAAGCCTTCAGAGACAAAAAAAAGGCACTGAAAGAAGAATTATATCGTGGAAACCTAGACAGGAAAAGAGCCCAAGGAATAAGTATAGCTCAGGAAGAGGCACTGTGGGATATGGGCATATTCGGTTGTCACTCTGCACGGGCTTTAAGTGATACCGTCTTCTTCTACGTGACCAAAATCTTCGGATTCATATCTGGGACAAGTCTAAGACTATTAAAAATTGAACACTTCAAGTTTTCAGAAGACAAGTACGGCAAATATGTTGATTTGGATAAAAACTTCTCCAAGGAAGAGTTGTCGGAACAACTGTACAACCGTTGTCATGGTATTGAAGTTCCAAGTGGTGCCCTCCGTCACTACTGCAACCCTTCGAATCCTCGTACATTTTACAATATTCTCAAGTTCTACATTGAAAAACTGACAGAGTACAAACGGCCGGACACGTATCTTTTTACGACCCCAAAAGAAGACATGAAGTTTGCATCAACACCAATTGGAAAGAACATGTTACAGCAAAAGTTCACAAAAATCATGAAAGCAGCCGAAGTTGAGGGGTACTATACAAACCAGTCCCTGGTGCAGTCCATTGGCCCAAGACTGCAAGCTAAAGGCTACAATGTGAAGAAACAGCATGTATTTCAACCCCTTGACCACCTTGAAATCTGCAAGATCTTGGACCCTCCACCGGGGCTGGTGAACACTGCCGACATCCAGAGTCAAACAAAGGCCATCCTACAACTCGTGTCTGTACCGACCGGAGGGACAACTGCCTTCAAACAAATGGTCTCCCCAGGAAATGCCATCCACAACCAAATACCATTTGTCTTTCAGCAGCCTAATGCTACATTTCAGTTCACCTCTGGTACACCTACCCTAGCAGTATCCATGAGCAATCCAGTACCTCAGACACTTTGTGTCCCGTCCCTTCAGAATCAGTCATTTTTCATCCAGCAAGGCTTTAACCCTCAATCTAGTGCTCCATTTCAGCTGGTTTCTAGCCCAACAACCCAAACAACAGGCAATGCTCAGCTCTCTATTCAACAGGGTCCAGACGATAAATTCCAGCTTACCTTAAAATCAGTTTCAGACGGAAGTTTAGCTAGCAGCTCTCAGTCAGTGGGCACTTTCCTACCTAACCAGGTTATCCCAACCACCATGCAAAACAATCCCCATTCATATTCAAGCCGATCTAGTGAAAAATTCAAAAATCCAACTGTCACAACGGAAATGGAAAATACTGAAAATATGGATTCTGATTCAAATGCTGCCTATCCTCTGTTTCTTAATAAGGCAGAGTCATCAGAAGGAGAGCATGGCAATTTTTATGATGCGAATGAACCTTGTAACATTATCATCAAACAAGAACCTGTTGATTACAATGGTGATTATGAGGAAACATATCAACATAGTGAACATAACAAAGTTGTTCTGAGTGGCAACAGAAACACAAGTGAAGCTGATGATAATAGTAAAGGTCACAAAGAGTCACCAGAGAGAGGATCTGATGTGGCAAAAAGAAAGCAAAGGGAAGAAATATCAAGAGACCGTGACATATCTGATAAGAGAATGAAACTAGAAGAAAGTCAGAATGAAAGTGTTGACAGTGAGAAGGAAGAACATATTGCTGAGATAGAGTATTCCTTTAAAAATGATTTAAATAAGAAATCTGTGAAACAAGAAGTGAGTGTGAACGATGATGAACAAACTGTTTTCTCATTTAGTGGAACAAACAAAATGGGGAAAACCATGAATGACCTTGACCTTAATTTAGGGGACTATTTGCCTGAAAACTGTGTTATTAGGCCCGGTGATATTGACCTCAAACGTATCATTACAGCTGATGGTGGGAAGATGGTGATTCGAGTTAAATATTCAATGGATTCTAAAGATGAATAAACGTTCAGATGGAAAACAAAACCATATACATGGCTTTTGCTAGATATCATTTTAATTACTATTAAAATTACTGTTAAAATTAATTCCAAAAAATATACAATTATGGCAGAAGATGGACATTTGTATACAGAATGTAATAAGGTACTAAACTGTGTTCCTAAAAATGTTCTTAGAACAGTTTACATTTTTATGACAGTTGTTAATGTGCTAAGCCTTACCATAAGCATTTATTTTTAGTGTTTAAAATTAAGTTTATACATGTAAAACATGAATCAAGGACATTTGCGATATATTTTAAAAAAGTATTTTAATTGACCTACATGTATACATAATTTCTAATTTTTCCGGTCACAGAATAAATTTATGCAAAACATCATCTTAGCTTTAGCATTTGCTAGAAAAGACAAAGTACCACTTTTTCATCTTGTATATTTCGTAATATGTCCTAAATCAGAAATTGATATACATGTACAAAGCGAATGTTTGAGGTCCTATGAATGATTTCATTTTATTGTTAAAAGCTTTTGCTTTGATAAATTTGTGTTCTTTGTCATGCATCCTTTTTTGCTATTAAAGTTGGAAATGTTCAATCAAATGTTGTAGATTAATGATCTTCAAACAGACTGTAGTTCAATGACCTTCACATATGTTATAGTTTAATGACCTTCACACATGTTGTAGTTTAATGACCTTCACACATGTTGTAATGTAATGACCTTAACATATGTTGTAGTGTAATCACCTCTGCCATGCTGTATAATGACCTACACACATGTAATGGTTTAATGACTTTCACACATGTTGTAGTTTAATGATCTTCAAACAAGACATAGTTTAATGACCTTCACACATGTTGTAATGTAATGACCTTCACACATGTTGTAATGTAATGACCTTCACACATGTTGTAATGTAATGACCTTCACACATGTTGTAGTTTAATGACTTTCACACATGTAAGTTAATGATCTTCAAGCATGCTGTATTTTAATGACCTTCAACATGATGTAGTTTAATGACTTTCAAAAATGCTGTAGTTTAATGAGCTTTAACATGTAGTTTAATGACCTTCACACATGTTGTAGATTACTGACCTCCACACTTATTGCAGTTTAATCACATTCACACATGTTGTAGTTCAATGACCTTCAAACAGTTAAATGACCTTCAAAATTGTTATAGTTTAATGACCTTCACAAATATTGATGTTTAATGTCCTTCAAACAGGTTAATAGTTAAACGACATTCACATATGTTGAAGTTAAACGACCTTCATGCATGTTGCAGTTTAATGACCTTCAAACAGGTTATAGTTTAATGACAGGCAAACATGTTGTAATTTAATGACCTTCACACATGTCCTAGTTTAATGACATATTCAAACAGGTAATTCACACATGATGTAGTTTAATGACCTTCCCACACGTTGTAGTTTAATGACCTGCAAACAGGCAGTAGATTATTGACATTCACACATGCTCTAGTTAAACAACCTTCATGCATGTTGTGGTTTAATAACCTTTCACAAGTCATAGCTTTATGACCTACAAACAGGTTAACATTTACTGAACTTTGAACAGATTGGATCAATGACCTTAACACATGTTGTAATTTAATGGCCTTCAAACATGTCGTAGTTTAAAGACAATAACCCACCAAATAATGACAAAATTTCACTACAAAACCATTTATCAAAACTGTATACAGTGTTCAGATCATTTAATATTGTATACATGCAGATTAAAAGTAAAAGTTTATTCACAGGTTCTTAAAATACTCGTTTTTGAATACGCATAAAATGAATCATGAGTTGGTAACTCTTTTCACGGCTCCAGTTTTGGGGTTTGGCCTGGCCGGTTAACGCTGTTTATATTGTATCTTTAGAGTTTAGATCTCAAAACATGTAAGCTATATATATATATATATATATATACCTCGTCGTCAGTAGGTTTAGAAACAGTGTATATATGTTGTAAAATTCGGCTGTTGTTGGCGTGATAGCTCTACTTTAATGAAATTCATATAATTATGTTGTAGTTTATTGACCTCAAACATGTTGTAGTTAAATGACATTCAAACAGATGATAGTTTAATGAGATTCACACACGTATATTGTAGTTTAATGACCTTCAAACAGATTTTAGTTGAATGACCTTCAAACAAGTTGCAGTTAACTGACCTTTAAACAGGTTGTAGTTAAATGACCTTCAAACATGTTGTAGTTTAATGACCTTCAAATTGGTTATAGTTTAATGACCTTCAAACAGGTTATCATTTACTGACCTTCAAACACATTGTAGTTTATTGCCCATCAAACAGGCTGTAGTTTAATGACATTCACACATATTGTAGTTTAATGACCTTCACACATGTTGTAGTTTAATGACCTTCAAACAAATTGTAGTTTAATGACCTTTAAACAGGTTATAGTTGAATGACATTCACACAATCATGTTGACATTTAATGACCTTCAATATGTTGTAATTTAATTACTTTAATTTCATGCTGTTGTGCAGTGACTTTCAATGTATGCTACCCACTTGCCTCTTACACTAAAATGAACACAAGACAGAACTTGACCTTATTATTTGTGTGAAAAGTAAGAGAACAAATTTCAAGGTCAAGGTCCTCCAACCGACTAACCCCAAAATCAAATTAATCAAGTTTCCAGTTAAAAAAATATAAATCCTATGACAATGTAAAATTATCTGTACAACATTTTTTACAAAAAATGCCACTATGTGAAGTAATCTGTTAAACATTTTTGACAAAAAAAATAAAAATAATAAGTTTATTGACAATTTTAATTAATTCTCATTCCATCACCACTACATTTACAGCCTGTAAATATCAACAGGTGTTACATACTCCATATACACATGGGTTTTACCAATGAATCACCCTACATATAATACAGAGACTTCAACAGGAAATATATTTACAATATGGCTGTGTGGTGCCACTCCATGCAACGGCAGTCTGGTAGTTACAAGATATGCCAATGCCTGGGGTCGAACCCATGCAGCGTAACAGTCTACAGCTACTTATCCACTTAGCTACTGTTAGGCCACTTAACGAAGCTTTTGCAAATATTCTTCACCATGAAATAATATGTGAATCTGGATAAACATAAATGTCTTTTTGAAAAAATTAAAGGGGGTGGGGAGGGATGGGAAAAGGTGTGTGTGCTTTTAAGCGAAAGACTAAGTGTCTGCAACCATTTTTGTCATTTAAAAAAGTTATTTGAAAAATGAAAGATTTCTTACTTAAACAAAGTTTAATGACGCTCTCAATTCATGGTTACGAAAAATATATGCCTCCACCATCCGAAATTGTAAACAGCCCCTTTCATACATTATCATTTTATCTGCATGTGCATTATCACATTCAATAGTAAAGATTGAGCTGCACAATAACCTTTTATAAATAGTAAGCAGATCTTAGAAGCATTCTTAATATATCACAGATGTGGCATGCAGCCATTAAAGGCACACATGGCAATATTGATATAAAAACACTTGCAGTATTAACCTGGTTTTAATACACAACTATTTTCACATATTAATATAGTTAATAATAAATTAAAATTTCTAAGCAAATTATGTTTGCATATATATTAAACTAGTATTTGAGTTGTGCAGGCGCATCAAGTATTTGGAAAAAAAGACATGGTAAAAAATAATGAAGAAAAAATAGAAATTATAATTAATTTGTTTAATATTTAAAGATACTTGTAATGTAAATCTGATTAATGAAATAGAGGTACTTAAATTTCAATCCTCAAAAAATACCTGACGATTGCCATGTGTCTCTTTAATTTACCTAAGCTATATGACTTTGTGCGATTCCAAAGCAATAAAATAACATTATAATTAAGGCATTAACTTGACTTGTCAATAGGCGGTAACATAAAATGCAAACTTGCTGTCACATGACTCAGTCTGGAAAAGCATTTAAATAAAAAGAACAACAACAAAATGGAAGAAATTGCCGATACATTAACAGAACAGAACAGAACAAAAATCGCATTAGAGTATACAGACTATCCTCATTAACAGAACCAAAGCATATAATACAAAGATGAAGTGTTCCACAAACCTAGTATGTCATCAATGTCATCCATATCCGATATGTCAGCTGATTATCAGAGACATTTGACCGTCTGCAAGACATAAATTCCACACAGCATTAATTAAATGTCACACTTGTATTAATAGTCTATCAGATCTATATATATACACATACATACACAAAGATATTGTATGCTGCAAATACAGAAATGACCCAATGCTCAGCCTCCAGTATGTCAGCAAACATACCATCCTAATCAATATCAGGCCATGTGTAACATTTCATTGGGTTCTTGTTAACAGCTGATTGTTATATATATATATATATACCGATTAATATACTTATCTCTAGTAATATATGAACAGCCAGCACATTTATTTAATTAAGCTAATTAAGGCCAAAGATTTTTTTTTTTGATGTTTTTATTAATGGACAGAAAAATATGGGTTGTAAGGTAGGTATATAATGATATTATTTTGTTTACTTACTTAATTTCTTTATTCTCTCCAGTTTTATTTTTTATTATTAAAACAGAGGTGGGCGTGTGTAAGTGGAAGAACACCTTGTTTATTTCCCCAGCCAAACAGCATATTTATATATAATTTAAAATGAATGGATTGGTTTGAGAAAGAAACAGCTGGTTCTCTATATCTTACTCAAGGCTGTATGATGTATCAATATAAATTTTGTTTTTAATTTAACGGAAAT
This sequence comes from Cyrtodaria siliqua, assembly GCA_037043455.1. Classification (NCBI taxonomy): domain Eukaryota; kingdom Metazoa; phylum Mollusca; class Bivalvia; order Adapedonta; family Hiatellidae; genus Cyrtodaria; species Cyrtodaria siliqua. The sequence continues at coordinate 31,107 of JAWPHD010000855.1, forward strand.
CCTGTACAAGAAAGACGTTCGGACAGGCATGACGTCAATTCTAACAATGGTCAAAAATAGTAGTATTTATAAATAAATAACTTGCCAGTGTTTTTTTTTACTTTTGTGGGAAAGGGGTCAGGGCCTTCAGAGATCAGCAGAGCTTATGCCGTGGTGCGGTGTCCGTCGTCCGTCCGTCTGTCCGTCCGTTAACTTTTTTTTGTAGCGACTACTCCTCTGAAACTACTGAATGGATTTTCATGAAACTTTACAGAAATGTTGCCCATGAAGTCTAGTTGATCCTAGCAAAAATTCATGTAGATGTGAAATCCAAAATGGCCGCCAAATCTAAAAATAGGTTTTTAAAAAACAAGTTTGTAGCGACTACTTCTTGAAAACTCTAAGGGATATTGCTATGGGACTTTTTCTAAAATGATCAGCATGACATGATGTTCGTCCTTGTCGATAATCGTTTTGATTCGACGTTAAACATGGCTGCCAGCGGCTATATAATGAAAACTTGTAGCAACTACTCCTCTGAAACTACTTGACGGATTTTCATGAAACTTCACAGAAATGTTGCTCTTGATGTCTTATTGATCCTATCAAAATTTCAGGTCGGCCGGAAATTCAAGATGGCCGCCACGGCTAAAAAGAGATTTTTAAAAAATAAGTTTGTAGCGACTACTTCTTGAAAACTATAAGAGATATTGATATGGGACTTTTTCTAAATTTATCAGCATGACATGATGGTTATCCGAGTCGAACATTATTTTTATTCGACGTTAAACATGGCTGCCAGTGGCCATCTTTGTTTACATAGAGTTATATAATGAAAACTTGTAGCGACTACTCCTCTGAAAATACTTGACGGATTTTCATGAAACTTCACACGAATGTTGCTCTTGATATCTTATTGATCCTTGCAAAATTTCAGGTCGGCCGGAAATTCAACATGGCCGCCATGGCTAAAAATAGATTTTCATAAGACAAGTTTGTAGCGACTACTTCTTGAAAACTATAAGTGATATTGATATGGGACTTTTTCTAAAATGATCAGCATGACATGATGGTTATTCAAGTCGAACATTATTTTGATTCGAAGTTAAACATGGCTGCCAGTGGCCATGTTTGTTTACATAGAGTTATATAATGATAACTTGTAGCGACTACTCTTTGAAACTACTTGACGGATTTTCATGAAACTTCACACGAATGTTGCTCTTGATGTCTAATTGATCTTAGCAAAATTTCAGGTCGGCCGGAAATTCAAGATGGCCGCCATGGCTAAAAATAGATTTTTAAAAAATAAGTTTGTAGCGACTACTTCTTGAAAACTATAAGAGATATTGATATGGGACTTTTTCTAAAATGATCAGCATGACATGATGGTTATCCGAGTCGAACATTATTTTGATTCAATGTTAAACATGGCTGTCAGTGGCCATCTTTGTTTACATAGAGTTATATAATGAAAACTTGTAACGACTACTCCTCTGAAACTACTTGACGGATTTTCATGAAACTTCACAGGAATGTTGCTCTTGATGTCTAATTGATCCTGGCAAAATTTCAGGTCGGCCGGAAATTCAAGATGGCCACCACAGCTAAAAATAGATTTTCAAAAAAACAGTTTGTAGCGACTACTTCCTGAAATCAAAATCAATCAGTAGAGCTTCAAGGTCATTGACCTCTTGTTTTATATGTATTAAGTCGCAGTCTTTCATTTAATACTAACTTTACATCAAGAACATGTTTGATGGACATGTTATGGGTAGTCGACTAAGAAACAACATATAAAATTTAATAAAAATTCTCAAAAAAGGGGGAAAAAACATGCTATTTCGAGAGGGGAATGGGGCCGAATTTCGCAGAACATTTTGGGAAAAAAATAACTGTTTGTAAACCAACATATTTGCAAATATATAACTCGCTGTATGTAAACCAACAATAGATTGCATCATCCTTAGCGACTCCGAAGCTCTATCAGACAAAGTTTTAAATCTCAAGGTGGCTGTCTATCTTTTATATCTTGTTTGTCTTACTGAACAACTGATATGAGCACCAGGATATGATACCTGCAGTCTTTCTCTATCATATCAAAGCCAATCTGTTACTATATTATATCAAAGGCAATCTGTTAAAAGTTATTAATAGTGCCAGGTAATAAGTAGTCCTTCCCAGCATACTTTATATATTATCTGAAGATTATCCTATCTGGCTACAAATTATCACTCACTGATAAATTGCTGTAAAATGCAAAAACAAATGTACTCTGCCTGACACCAGTGCCTGCCCTCAGCAACTTGCCAAAATAAGGTAAACCAAGGTCAGATTTGATATGCTCAGAAACCTGAAGACAGTCTTCGAATTAACCAACTAGCCCGAAGCCCGGGGCTAGTAAACTGTCATTCAGGCTAGTGAAAATTTCGAAATTTATAGTCGGGCTAAATAAAAAAAATTCAGTGAGGATATAAGAATTTCGGCTAGTGACTTAGAAGATTTAAGCCGAAGTCTGTGAAGATGTCCCATGATAATAACAGACGCATCAATACGTGTAATTATATAAATAAATTATCAATTTATTACTATTCCATTAAACTACAGTATGTGGTATGCGTCCCTTTAACCCCCACCCCTACCCCACTCCGCTCCCAATGTGGCAGTAAAATAACGAGTTAATGTGTGCAATCCAATGTAATACACATTAGCCAGAAGATTTAGAAACTTGACAAAAATAGGAAATTGCTCACATACTTACCCAAAAGTAATAGGGTTTCTCCTCTAACCAAGGACAAAGTACCTATGAAGCTTCATGAGCATGGTGTTATAACCGAGTAATCATATAGAATGTGAAGTTCCAGATGAGGTCATGGTGACCTTGACCTTTGATCTAGTGACCCCAAAAGCAACAGGTTTCCTCCTCCCACCAAAAACAATGTACCTAAGAAGCTTCATGAGGAGGGGTATTAAACTTTCTAAGTTTTCACACAGATTGCATATTTCCATATGAGGTCATGGCGACCTTCACCTACTGACCCCAAAAACAATAGGTTCCTTCTGCCACCAAGGGCAAAGTACCTATGAAGCTTCATGAGCATGGATGTTATATTTACCGAGTAATACAAAGTTCCAGATGAGGTCATGGTGACCTTTGACCTAGTGACCCCAAAAGATATATGGTTCCTCCTCTCACCAAAGGAAAAGGCTAACCCTAAACCTACACAAGAAGCTTTATGAGGATGGACATAACGTTTCATGTGAGTGGGTGGGTGTTATGCTTTAAAAGTTATGATGCAAAAATGCAAATTTCCTTCTGAGATCATGGCCATCTTAATCTTTGACCTACTGACCCCAAAATCAATAGGGTTCCTCCTTTCACCAAGGGTATGAAGTTTCATGAGAGTGGATGTCATAGAAATTATGGCTTGGAATATTTCAATATGTGGTTACGGGGAGCTTGACCTACTAACCCAAAAAATAATAGGGTTCCTCCTCTCACATAGGGCAATGCACTGATGAAATTTCATGAGGGTGGGTCTTAAGCTTAAGCTTAAGGTATCGTGCTAAATGTGTAATTGTTTACGGCCATAAGAACACACGGATTAAAGTTCTTAGGCCAAATAAAACAAGAGGTCAATGACCTTGAAGCTCTACTGATTGATTTTGATTTCAGGAAGTAGTCGCTACAAACTTGTTTTTTGAAAAATTATTTTTAGCCGTGGCGGCCATCTTGAATTTCCGGCCGACCTGAGATTTTGCTAAAATCAAGAGCAACATTCCTGTGAAGTTTCATGAAAATCCGTCAAGTAGTTTCAGAGGAGTAGTCGCTACAAGTTTTCATTATATAACTCTATGTAAACAAAGATGGCCGCTGACTGCCATGTTTAACATCGAATCAAAACGATTTTTGACAAGGATCAACATCATGTCATGTTGATCATTTAAGAAAAAGTCCGATATCAATATCACTTATAGTTTTCAAGAAGTAGTCGCTACAAACTTGTATTTTGAAAATCTATTTTTAGCCATGGTGGCCATCTTGATATCCGGCCGACCTGAAATTTTGCTAGGATCAATTAGACATTTAGAGCAACATTCCTGTAAAGTTTCATGAAAATCCGCCAAGTAGTTTCAGAGGAGTAGTCGCTACAAGTCTTTACTATATAATTCTATGTAAACAAAGATGGCCGCTGGCAGCCATGTTTAACGTTGAATCAAAACGATTTTTGACAAGGACCAACATCATGTCATGCTGATCATTTTAGAAAAAGTCCCATATCAATACCACTTATTGTTTTCTAGAAGTAGTCGCTACAAACTTGTATTTTGAAAATTTATTTTTAGCCGTGGCGGGCATCTTGAATTTCCGGCCTACCTAAAATTTTGCTAGGATCAATTAGACATCAAGAGCAACATTCCTGTGAAGTTTCATGAAAATCCGTCAGGTAGTTTCAGAGGAGTAGTCGCTACAAGTTTTCATCATATAACTCTATGTAAACAAAGATGGCCGCTGGCAGCCATGTTTAACGCTGAATCAAAATGATTTTTGACATGGACCAACATCATGTCATGCTGATCATTTTAGAAAAAATCCCATATCAATATCACTTAGAGTTTTAAAGAAGTAGTCGCTACAAACTTGTATTTTAAAAATCTATTTTTAGCTTTGGTGGCCATCTTGGATTTCACACCACCATGACTTTTTGCTAGGATTAACTAGACTTCATGGGCAACATTTCTGTAAAGTTTCATGAATATCCATCCAGTCGTTTCAGAGGAGTAGTCGCTACAAATAAAAGTTTACGGACAGACAGACAGACGGACGACGCACGCCGCGCCACAGCATAAGCTCTGCTGATTTCTGATCAGTCCAGCTAAAAATAGGTCTGTTTCAAGTTAGGGTAGGTTGGTAGGAAAATCTTCTTTTATTTATCTATTTTTTTAATTATTCCTTACTATACTAAATTCAAATCAAAAACATCAAAGTTTTTTGAACACTTTTTTTTTGGCCTTACAGTATGGGTTTAGGTGGCTACCCCATTATTCTCCCTTTGTCTAAATAGTCACATAAAGCTAAAAGCAGCCACATAAACCTAAGAAATTAATAGAATGGATGGACTAACAATAATGTGAAAAGTTTTCAAACAAGCATATAAAAACCATGTCTGCAACCACAGACCTAATAACAATATAATATTAATATGTCTGTGCTGCAACCTATTATTTAATGTTTACTGAAAATAGGCAGTTATCACATTGCACAAACTCTCCAAAATAACTACTATTCATAGAAAAAAATTGAAGGAAATTTCCTTTAATAGTTCCTAAAAAAGTAATTTGCATCCCCAATCCCCATACAACCCATGTGCACTGTGCACTGACGGGATACATAATTATGTAACCCTCATTTTTGATGGATTTTACTGTTGCTTTGCTTTGTACTTACTTCAAAATATTTGTGCATGTTAAGTAATTGCCAAGTCCTCAAATGTGTTTGTGTCCTTCGGCAGGAAAATTTAAGACTTCACTCACCTCAATTTGTACACACAAATATGCACAAGGCATACATGTTAAACCTAGCATTTGAAAGGCATATTATAATTATGCCCCCATTTTCCAGACCTGTCTGTCATGCACCCTTTCTGTATTAACTCATACTGAAATTCTCCCGATTTTTGGTGTCCATAAATTCAATTTTCATTTATTAACTGACCAAATGTCTGTGTCATTGAAAAAACATATAATATATGGCTGTTTGGTTGGCTCAGTGCATAGCGCATTGCTTCTCACAAATGTCACCTGGGTTTGAATCCTGGACTGGGAAATATGGTGATTGGACAGGCGGGTTTTCTCCAGGTCCTCTGGTTTCCTCCCACAGAAAGACCACCACAAACCACCATAAGTATGCGCGGTCGGTTTTAAAGCTCACAGTCATGAGCTTATTTAATTGTTAAATGTACCTTGCCATTTACTTTAAACAAAGATTATTTAATGTGTTATTATTATATTATTCATAACAGACATACCTATAACTTTCAAGTTAGCACTTTTAAAACAATTACAACAATTAAATCCCGTGACAAGTGTATACACGATGTAATGTGTAAATCTTAATTGAATAAGACTAATTACCACCCCAGACAATTAATTGACGGAAAAAGTATGATATATTAGTAATGAAGTTGCTGAATAAACACGTGAACTGATTATGTGCTTGTTCAACCATTTATAAATAATTAAAGTAAGTTCAGTTTAATTTTTTTTTTCATTAGCTAACCCGCCAACAACAGCGAAATTTTACAACATATGCACACTGTTCTAAACCTACTGACGATGAGGTATAATATTTATTTTGAGAATTAATCCAAACTCTATAACACAATATAAACGGCTTTAACCAGCCAGGCCAAACCCCAAAACTGGAGCATCGAATTAACAGTTACCAATCCATTTTGGGCATATTTAATCCCAGGTATTTTAAGAACCCATGAACAACTGTCACAAAAACATTATTATATATAAACCTGAACACCTGGTAGCGTTTCGATGAACGGTTTTGTGGTGTAATTTTGCTGTTATTTGGCGGGTTTGCTTCTTTAAATAATGTGACAAACATCGTTCCCAAAAGAAAGTGCAGGATCCGTCCCTACAGTGTCAGTGGTCACTTTCTACAGGTTGGTAAAACGTTCGTCACACAGCAGTTTATCAAATACTTCATTATTCAAAGAAATGCATAACTATTGCATATAGTGCAAACTCATTATACATGTACGTACAACTATAAACTCATAAATGTAGAAATTGCCAATTGCCAGATGACCAAGTCCAGTGTACAACATCAAAAACAATGTTACGTGTCAAAGTGTAAACAAGTTGATTAATGAAAATCGTATGTTAAACAAATTAACTACACAAGCACATCAAAGAACATGAATGACAAAGAATAGTATACGAACCAAAACCGTTTTTATCTTGGTACGCCTCTTCCATTTCTCAATAGATATGTGTGAGCATGAGTACACACGTGTGTTGTGTAAATCCGGGCAACCTTGTAGTATTTAGTATTGCGAAGTGTGTCATGACGTCATACGTGTAATGATGAAAACATGGAGGAATGGTTCAGCGGCGCAAATGCATAATGAGAACTTAGTTTGCATAAAAAGTTCAATAGATCGATAACTTTGCACCAAAGCGGTTTATAACATTTTAGATTATTTATTTACTCTGACAACTGTCAGTTCCTGTTGTATTGGTAGGTAAATCTTAGTTGTAAGCGGCGGGAAAATACAAATTTGATTTGTAATGTGTGAATTGATGGGTGGGGTATTGTTTGTCATGCTTGTAAAATTTTCAATTTAGTTTTTGTAATAATTATTAATGGGTAAAGCTTCATATTACTCAAGTCAAACTGACAAAGATAAAAAAATACAATGCCATGAACAGTAATTTTAATAAAAAATCAATATCTAGTATCATACATAACCTGAATTGGCCACTGTTTGAAACATGCAGGATGAGATCCAGTTGAACATGTTCTATAACCGGCCTGACAAATCTTCAGATTTTTTATTTGCTCTCCGGATTCCCGGATTTCTCTGGACTTCATCAAATGTTAATTAAAAAAAAAAGTTCATGATTTAACAGCGATATTTTCACAGTGTCTCAACTATTTCCTGCTATGATCCTTTTACACTAGTCAGCAATGCAAAGGAAAGTGTTTACAATTGTCAACTACCTGGGGGTCATCAGTGTAATGGCCTGACTGAATATGCAATTAACAACCTAAGTACATAATTAGTTCCTTCAATGATATAACAGCATGTGCAATCGCAGCACTATATAATTTTTATCTGACTTCTTTAATTGGTCAATCTAAAAAGTGTGGGTAGCTAGCGACTCCGTGTATGTATCACTACAGCAATTTTTTTCACTCTTTTGGGAATGGTACTGGTACCCATTTAAGTGGGAAAATCACGTTGTTTTGCCTTAAATTGGGAAATTCTCACTATCAGACAGTGTATTAAGCAGACATTCAAGAACTGGGTGTGCAAATATGTAAACAGGGTGTGCAAAATAATCGCTAACACGCATTATGCACCACTTTGCGACAAGTGGGTGTCTTGTGTAATTTATTTTCACAGATAAAGGTGAAAAAGGTGCATTTTAGATCATCTTTCTTCTATAAATATATACAAACATAACATTATTGAGAAAGTAAGAGTTTGGAAGTGTTTTTCAAAAACGGCTGCACGGTTGGCTGGCTAAAACACTGCTATCAGACAAAAGCAATATTGTATGTTTAAATACTTTGCAAACACATTTCCATGTATACTTTTCATTACCCTCCCCTAAAAGTATATTATTCTCCACCTGTTTCTGTAAGTTCACCTGTAAAACTTTTACTCAAATAAAATAAAATAGATTGGGAATTTCTCCACTGCAATAATTATTGGGATGTGTAATGGAAGTTAAGGTAAATACAAAAGAAACACTGTATGACCTTAATATTAGACACACGCTTGGAACAATTTTCATCATGTATTAAAATATGGAATAAACTGTCCACAGGACAATACATACAAATATGATACTCAAGATTTTTAAAAGTTATGAGTAGATGAGTAATGATACTCACAGCTTTAAAGGTGAATGGCTGCCCTTTTTGTAGTATTATCAATTAACAAATTTAACTCTTAAACAACATTTCTTGATAGTCTCAGAGAGAAATCTAAATTGAAAACCACTACTAAATTTTCAACCAACCGATGATCGATCATTAATCGATTAAACATGGCTTCCAATATAAGTCACCAGTGTAAGCCTTTTTCAGACAATAATGAAGAAAAGAAACACATTATGTTCTGGTCATTAAAGATGAAAGGCCACCCTTTTTGTAGAATTGATCAATTAACAAATTTATCTCTTAAACATGTCTTGATAGTACCGGAGAGAAACATATATTTAAAACCACTATTAAGTTGTATGTAAAAATAAGTATTATTTGCATGACGTAGATACTACTTTTACCACTGCGTGACTGCACGGGGAAATGAGGTAAATCTGAATTGTATAGCTGCACAACTATTGCCAGATAATTGATAAATACATTTACCTGTGGATTAATTTACCTGTTCAAAGTTTACGTTTATCAAATAAAATCTTATTCTCGATTTTCACAGATATTGCAATGTGTGAATTGTAAATATCTATTGTTATGCATTGATTTCGATTTACATAAACATGTTCATGAAGCACAACATGGCCGGGGAACTTTAAAAAAACAGAGGGGTTTTGTAAAAAAAAAAAGTATGTGTAAAATACTCATAAACTCGTCTTATCTACAGCTCTGTCCAGGCAGTATGTGTATGAAGGAAATATAGAATGAGTCTCAATCCAAAAACAAATGAAACCAACATTAATATATGCATCAGTTTTATATAAATTTGCTAAAAGTAAATATTCAATATGGTAATGCATGTTACTGAACAATCAGTTTAATTATTGTTTATGAAACTATTTGGTCTGTGAAACAGAATATGACATTGCATATTTGACAAATTGTGTTGTTAAATCAGAAAATATTAACTCATTTAGGGATCAGATGACTTCCAGTTTTGAGTCCCAATGATTTTCTCAATATAAAGTTGATCGACAATTTATGCATTAAACATTTAATTCCGTACTTTTCTAGGAAGCTATACAATGGATGACCTTCCGATTTACTTTGATGCTGCTGCTGGCGTGTACAGATTCATTAATGACGTAGACGATGACAGTGGAGTCGAGGAAGTTCCATTTTCCTCCTACAACACCACAGAGGAGTCAGAAGTGGCCTCACAAAATCTTGAAGAATCCCAGAAATTCAATTTCCAATCCGACCAGAGGTGTGACTTGGATGAGGATGATCTGACATACGTTGATGACGACAGAGATGATGATTACAGACCAAATAAGTCGGCATACATACCAAAAAAGGTAAATGCGAGAAAATAGAACTTGTTAGTCCTCTATACAGAGGTTAAATTATAATTGCTACCTTTTTATTTTTTGTAAGAGTAACAAATGGGCGATTACCAAATGACTAAATAATTATATAGATCTATAAATTTATATGATTCAGTATAGTCCAAATAAATCAATACCTGTGTTTACATTAATCCCACTGACTACCATAAAACATTGATTATAAAAAAAAAAAATGAATTGTTCAGTTTGTCAGCACTCGCAAATGCAAGCACTTGCCAAATTACTGCGCCAACAAAATATGAGTACATCTTATCTGTACACAGTGGGTTCTGCCACTCAGATAAATTTGAATCTAATTGTTCTCAAGCTTTAAATCTTCATTTATTAAAAAAAAAAAAATAAAAAAAAAAAAAAAAAAAAAAGCCACCTTTCGACCCATTCCCCCCCACCCCACCCCAACAATGTTGCAGTAATCACAGGTACAATTTTTTTTGGCCATATTTTCCTCACCTCCTGCCCTCCACCCACTCACCTCCCCAACGCCTCACGTAACCCAACCCCACCCCCACCAAAAAAAAAAATGCTGATTATTGTTTCTATTATTTAAATTCTTTTATTGTTGTTAAATGCTTCTCAAAAAAATTAAAAATACATATACATAGCTGTAGTGTAGTAAAGGAAATGTATTTCAAAATGTTTACCCAAAAATCACCATAAAATGTATCCAATCCATTTTGCAATAACTTGATTACAATACTCTACCCATTGCTGGACCATCTACGTTTGAACCTTAAAACACATGATTTATTGAGGGATAATTAGTAGGAAGACAATCTTTAAACATGTGGGAAGACGAGCCTACCCCTTCTCACATGGATGGGATTGAGCCATTTACGCTATCAATTATCTCTGCAGCTGGCTCTGAATATTTAGGAAATTGGGAATTGGCAAAAAATTGGCTGATTTTCGCTCTTTATGGGAATGTTTTCAATGGAAAACTTGCATTAAATATTTGTTTTTTTTCATGTAGGTATACTGACATAATTGTGCTAAGATAGTCTTTATAGAGAGAAAGAATGTCCAGTTATTGCAAAGCTAACCTAACTGAAGGACCTCTACAGTCATCGAAATTAGGATTTCAAACCACAAGCCCTTCGGGCATGTATTCTTGGATTTTGAACAAGCCCGGATAAAAACGAATAAGCCCGGAAAAAAGTATGTCAAAAATTGAAAAAACACCAGTATACTCACTATAAGCCTAATATAATAGTAACATTTATTCAAATTTGATCATGGTAATGTTTATTTCAATCTCTACAATATCGTAAACAGTGCAATTCAAAACAAAACTCGAGGATATTTATGACTGTCGGGAGACGAAATATATTTTACTGTATACTCGTCCTGTAGGACGAGTGGCAACTCGTCCTGTAGGACGAGTGGCATTGACATGTTACTCATCCTTATAGGATGTTTACTCGTCTTGCTCTCATTGTAAAAGTTCATAAGTCAAATTAGTCGGATACCATCATTTAACACTATTATATATAAATAAAACAAAGGGAAACATCATAATGTGTTTGTTTTTTCTTTATATATATCAATGAAAAGTATGAAACTTTGACCAGAATTATAGATGACTATATTCATAGTCTATAGTTCACTACAGTCTGCTCCTGGCCATTACAGTTACTCTGGCATGATGTATATTTTTCCCCTTTTCCTGTGAAAAATTCCCCCTTAATTTTTTTTTATATATATTTATTACAAAATGTTAAATTCCAATACAGGAAAACAGCATACTTTTTGCCATTCCCCTACCTGAAGGCCCTGGTCCCAGTCACCTTTAGTCACCTTTAGTCACCAAAAGGTGACTGGAAAAGGTGACTGGGACTTTTAGGTGACTAGTACCCTTAAAGATTTCCCCAGTGAAAGGATTATTTGTATAACATTCAAATACCGTAACGTTCGGCGCTCCGTGAAATTAGAACGGGAGCCACATTTTAGAATGTCCCAAAACGGAAATGCGTCAATTTCCCAATGTCCGGTTGACTTAAATTGCAACTATTTTTTGCATTTAATCGCTTAATAAACTATGTAAGAACTATTTTCTTTGTTGTTTTTTCTACTGAAATGTTACTCCTCTTCTTGGACGACCGATTCATGGGTTTCACTTGTCCGGATTCGAATTTCACACGTCAATACGAGCGGCAAATCAACAAGCCCGACGGGCTTGTGTTCTTGAATATTGGACAAGCCTGGCAGGCATTTTACCAGTCTCGGGCTTGTGCTAATTTCGACCACTGCCTCTATTAGCACTGATTTGATTTATTAATATACCCCCGCTTGAACAAAGTGAAGTAGTGGCTATATAGGAATCGCGTTGTCCGTAACGTCCAGTCGCGTAACACATTTTTGTAGCGTTGCATCACATTTTGTTATGTCGCGTTGTGTAACACATTTTTACTACTTGCATTTCTCAAACAGTTTTAAATGGGTTGTTCCCAAACTTCATATATACATAGCAACTGATGACCTTATGCCCCTCTACATCACCTGATTGCCTAATTTATTACAGAATTATGGCCCTTTGTTTGACTTAGAATTTAAAGGGACACATGGCAGTCTTGAGTTTTTAAAAACTCACGGCGTCCCGTTAGTTTTCCCCTTAACTTGCATTTGTTCAATCTTTAATATTAATTGTTAGAATAGTTCAAAGCAAATTATTTTTTACAGATTACTAACTTTTTATAATATTGCACCAATAATATATTTAAAAATTTGGCAAAATAGTGAAGAAAATTGAAATCTCAGTTTTTTATTTAATTATAGGCAAGCAGTTTTAAAGTAAAAATGACGCAGGATAACTAAATCGAGGAGCAAATTTTAATGTTTGAATAAAACTCAAGATTGCCATGTGTCCCTTTAAGTGGGGGTATTCATCACCTTCAGTGATAGTTCTCGTTTTGCCTGTGCTATGATTTAAGAAAGCTATATTTAAATATATAACATCACTGTAGACATTTTGGTAAGTTTGTTTGTCACAACACGTGTCGAGGGCTGGCGTGGCGCAGTCGGTAGCGCTGCGGATTTGTAACCGGAGGCCCAGGGTTTCATCGGTGTGTTCTTGGGCAAGACACTTTCCCTTAGCCCCGTCCGTCGGATGGGGACGTAAACTGGGCAGTCCCGTGTATCGGTCTATCCTCCGAGCACGTTAAAAAACCATAGGAATCTATTTGATAATAAGAGTAGGGCAGGTTCCCGGATTCCTATGTATCCTTCCCCTCTCTCTGGGGCGGCTCTAAATAACCTATACTGTGTTGATGAGCCGTTAAACAACATTCAATTCAACCCGTGTCAAATGGTTTTACACCAGAGACATCCTGAAGTATTCATTCTTTATCACTAATTTCTCACTTATATTTGCAATGCCAATTTCATAAATTTTGTTTTGTTTTCTTCATGTTGAGTCTATGCAAACATCTTATATCAAAATTAATGAGGATATGTATTAAAGAAAAAATGAAATTGTTACCTAGAACGTCTTCCTCTTCTTGCTTATAAGTTACAGCCCCAGGCATGATGTACTAAACAATCGAGACTGCTAATGTTTCCTTTTAAGTGCACACTTTCACTTTTACCGCATTATCGAAGTATTACTAAATATATGAATGTTATTTCCCTGTGTTTTGTCTCAACAACAGTTCCGTTCAGAGTTTATCACATTCAAAACTTTCAAATTAACTCTAAATCAAGTTTTTAATTTATCCTTCTCCGACATGTATCTTTAATTTAATCTGCGTTTATTTTGAACTCTTCCACTTTGACATTATAAACAAGTATTACTAAATTTATGAATGGATGGTAGATCTCAGTGTTTTTCCCAGCAACCAGTTAGCACATTCAAATTAATTTAATATCCTTCTCTGACATGTATTTTTGATTCAATCTGTCTATCACTCTGACTCAAGAATTTTAAATACTAAGGCAAGATTAAGACCACTCATGACCTCTGTCATTTTAATGTTGGTATAAGTCGCTAATGTTAATTAATTTGTACATTTCATATTTGGAAAGGTAAAACCATCACACTCGTATTAAAATCCAGTTCAAACAAAGCCGTGTTTAAGCAAGAGTTTGTTCCTTTATTGTTTGAATCTTAAAGTCAACATCCTATGTGTACATCAAATAATAGCGTTCCTTTTTATTTTAAAATTTTCTTTAAACTCCAGCAAAACATATTGATCTTATATTTTTCTCACAGTATTTGGTTCATGATAATTTTTAAAAATCTTTCGATATTTTTTATTTATTTTTTTACAGTTCATATATGTATATATTCTTTAACTCTTGTCCTTGTTTTTGTCACAATTTCTTTATTTTTCAATGAAGTTGATTTTATTTTTAATATGTATAAATAGCATTAAAGGGAATATCTTATCGTAATTTGCTAATGATTAATATGTTGATCGTCTGTATTGGAGACATGTGACTAATCAAGATTGCCTGAACATGTTCAATTATAAGTGACAACGCTGTCATGATTGTGAATCCAAATATAACCTGAACAGGGTCCCTTTTACCTGTGTGACTAACCGCAACATTGAAAACGGATTTCATCAATAGTTCTTTCTTTGTTGATTGTAATGCCCTTAGATTAAGGTTGAAACTGTTACACAGGGTTCTTTTATCTCCTTGTTGACATTATCTTGAATATCTTTTACTTAAGGCTAAATAAAAAAACAGGTTTGTTTCCGGTTTCAGACCCCCTCTCCAGTTTGTAAATTGGCGGGAAAGAAATGATTGACAGACACATGTGAATTGTTAGATTTGATGCATTATCTTTTACTTAAACATCTTCTTAAAAACTACCCGATTTATATGAGTAGTCATGAAGTAAAGCCATACCCTCCCGAATTTTACAAATATGGTTGATCCGTCATCTGAGATTCGCGGCCTCCAGTACAAATACAAATATAACCTTTCATAATCTTCATCTCAAGAACCAGTGGAATTACTTTCATATTTTATTAGCAATGATCGATACATTATACATCCTAGGCTAGCTTGTCTGCATAAATATTAGGTCCCTGGGATAAAACAGCCTCACCCTGGGGATTATAGTGCTGTTACGATTTATCAATTTGATCGAGCATCTGTCAGTTAAGCCTTTTTTAGCTCACCTGAGCCGAAGGCTCAAAGGTGAGCTATTGGGATCACTCTTCGTCCGTCGTCCGTCGTTAACTTTTGCTTCAAATAACTTCTCCTCAGAAACCTCTTGGCTAATTTTGACCAAACTTCACGTGGATGATCCTTAGGTGAATGCTTTTTAGATTTGTTAAAATTAGGTCAGCGCGACATCCAAGATGGCCGCCATTACCATATATGGTTGAAACCTTAAAAAATCTTCTTCTCAAGAACCGCTGGATAGATTTTGACAGTTTTTCTTTTAAAATGATCGCCAACATCTAGACTATCAAGTTTGTTCAAATGAAGTCCGCGGGGTCAAAAATGGCTATGCCCCAGGGGTCCAAAGTTTGTATATTGAGATTTTGCATGTTTTTCATATAGACATATAGGAAAAAACTTTAAAAAATCTTCTTCTCTGAAACCACAAGGCACAGAGGTCTCATGTATTACATGTAGCATCAGCTTATGGTCCTCTACTAAGTTTGTTCAAATGGTGACCCTGGGGTCAAATTTGTCCCTGCCCCGGGGGTCACAGTTTTACATAGACTTATATAGGATTTTTTTTTAAAAATCTTCGTCTCAGAAATGCAAGAGCCAGAGGTTTGATAATTTGCATTTACTATAAGCTTATGGTCCTTTACCAAGTTTGTTCAAATGGTGACCCAGGGGTCACAGTTTTACATAGGCTTGTATAGGGAAAAACTGAAAAAAAATCTTCTTCTCTGGAACCACATGGCACAGAGCTCTCATGTATTACATGTAGCATCAGCTTATGGTCCTCTACTTAGTTTGTTCAAATGGTGACCCTGGGGTCAAATTTGTCCCCGCCCCGGGGGCCACAGTTTTACATAGACTTGTATAGGATTTTTTTTTATAAAATCTTCTTCTCGGAAACTGCAAGAGCCAGAGGTTTGATATTTTGCATTTACTATAAGCTTATGGTCCTTTACAAAGTTTGTTCAAATGGTGACCGCAGGGGTCACATTTGGCCCCGCCCCGGGGGTCACAGTTTTACATAGGCTTGTATAGGGAAAAACTTAAAAAATCTTCATCTCTGGAACCACATGGCACTGAGCTCTCATGTATTACATGTAGCATCAGCTTATGGTTCTCTACTTAGTTTGTTCAAATGGTGACCCTGGGGTCGAATTTGTCCCCGCCCTGGGGGTCACAGTTTTACATAGATATGAATAGGGAAAAACTTAAAAAGCCTTCTTCTCTGAAACTGCAAGAGCCAGAGGTTTAATATTTTGCTTTTGCTATAAGCTCATGGTCCTCTACCAGTTTTGTTCAAATGGTGACCCAGGGGCCACATTTGGCCCCGCCCCGGGGGTCACAGTTTTACATAGGCTTGTATAGGGAAAAACTGAAAAAAATCTTCTTCTCTGGAACTGCAGGAGCCAGAGTTTTAATATTTTGAATTTACTATTAGATTATGGTCCGCTTTAAGGATTTTGATGAAACTTCATTTCAATGATCTTTAGGAAAGTCCCCCTCAGATTTGTGTTTTTCGCGGCCGCCAGTCATCCAAGATGGCCGCCATGGCTAAAATTAGGTCAAATTTAAGGAAATTTCAAACAACATCTCCGACGAAACCACTTATTCCATTCTTGTGAAATATCATAAACATGTTCCTTGGGTTAGCCTCTATCAAGTTTGTGTTTTTTCGTTATCGTCGAATAATCAAAATGGCCGCCAGAGTGACCCAAAGTTTACATAGAGCTATATAGGAAAACGTTAAAAATGACATCTTCTCTGAAACCACTTGAAGGATTTTGATGAAACTTAATCACAGTGATCTTTGGGTTAGTCCCCCTCAGATTTATGTTTTAAAGGCCTCCAGTCATCCATGATGGCCACCATGGCTAAACTTAGGTCAAATTTAAGGACATTTACCAAACGACATATTACCACTTATTCCATTCTAGTTAAATATCATATACATGTTCCTGTTGTTGGCCTCTATCAAGTGTGTGTTTTTCGTTGTCATCAAATATTTAAAATGGCCGCCACAATAACCCAAAGTTTACATAGAGTTATATATATAGGAAACATGTTTCTTGGGTTGGCCTCTATCATGTTTATGTTTTTGAATCACATCATACCAGTAGAGCATCTACAGGCCCACTTGGGCCTCTTGTTGAAACTTACCTTCGAAATTTCATTCCCATTTATGGATTCTTCCCCCAATTAAGGGCAAAAGGCCCCTTCCCCAAAACTGATAAAAAGGCCCTGCTCTTGTTATTTTAAAAGCTGCAATAGAGGTTTCAAGGACACCTCATGCTTTCCAGTGTTTTCCAGCCCTTTTTTTTGCGTCTGGGTCAATATTTTGCATTTTATGGAGGATGTTACGTAAACACTCTTAACAAGTGGGCTTTATAAAATGAACATAGCTTTATTGTTTACATTTAACAAATCATGAAAACGACTAAGTTTTAATGTGTTTTGAAGAGATATTGTAGTATGTCATATGTATTAAAATGTATCTGATAGTGTTTTCTTAAAACAATAATGCGCCAACATGTCTCAAAAGGTAATCGTCAGTGTGTTTTTTCACGCTTCAGAAAACTTGTCTCTCAAAATATGGATGCACTGAATGAAAAATAGTAATAAGGAGGAAAAAGAACAATGTGTTTGGAATGGCCTAAAAAAATAAATAGATAATCAGTCGCGCAAATGGAAACATCCCTTCTTTTCTGTTTGGCTTAAGAGATTTATACTTTACAGATGTTAATCAATATGTGGTGCCACTGAGTTTCGTCGGTGTGTTCTTGGGCAAGACACTTTCCCTTAGCCTCGTCCGTCGGATGGGGACGTAAACCGGGCGGTCTCGTGTATCGGTCTATCCTCCGAGCACGTTAAAGAACCATAGGAATCTATTCGATAATAAGAGTAGGGCACGGTTCCCGGATTCCTATGTATCCTTCCCCTCTCTCTGGGGCTGCTCTAAATAACCTATACTGTGTTGATGAGCCGTTAAACAACATTCAATTCAATTAAATATGTGAATAAGATGCACTTTTTGACCTTGGTCCTTTTGGATTTGTGAGAAGAATGCCATATATATCCTTAATTTGTTAATACTTTTATACCTATGTTAACTTCACATTTAATGTATATATTAGTATATCACATACTTGTAATGTGACATTTAAAATTCATACTAAATTTAACGTTCATTTTATAATTCTACAGATACCAAAAATATTTCATTAAAAAATGAAAACGTTGTGGTAGAATATGATTGTAAAATAAAATCTACATTTTCTCACTTTAAAGGTCTGGAGGCGATCTGAAAGAGTGATTGGTTTCGATCAAAATACAAATGAAAACCTTCATAATGTGCTTCAGTTTCATATACACATATGCATTAAATTCAGCTGCATTTTACCTTCCGGTTAATTATTGTTAATGAAACAGATCGGTCTGGAAAGCTGGACAATTTGGCTGCATTTTGTTGCTTTGTCATAAATATTAATTAAAATGGGTATAATACTATTATATGCTCAGAGTTCTCCAAGTCTAGAAATTATAGGGTTGAGGTGCAAATCAGTTATTTTGCATTTTTTTATGCCATTTTGACAGCGACACCTGGATGTTGGAGGAGAGTTACCTCCCCTATAATGTTCGGTCAATACGAATGAGCCACTTCCTTTATTGTTGAAGACTGGATGACAGCATCTGCGTGATATTACTTAACAATATGTAACCACAGAGTACAAAATCGGTCTAGATTCAGGTTACGTTATGGTGTTTGTTGTTTCAATTCATACAGTCGTACAGGCCCATTTTCGCCCAGATGTATTTCTGGTAAAAGCCCTTTGTGTTCTACATCAAGTTTGCTAAATTTGTTAGGTTTTATTTATTTATTTTTTACTTTTTTTAAAGTGCCGCTTGATGATTTTTACGTGGCGGCGCTTGTCTTGCATGGCTGTAACTATGTGCCGATAGCGTAGCGACCCGCCATCATATAAAACAGTCTATTAAATCATTTTAGAATTATTTTTTTTAGAATTTTGTTTTTCTTGGTTTCAAGAAACGCATTACCCAATGAGTGATACAAACAGTCTTAATCTGTTTCTCATAGCAATTAAAAGGCTCATTCAGTTCTGCGAACACACTGAGTTGCATCATAATAGCATGGTGTGATGTCATAATAGCATGACGTGATGTCATACTACCAGGGTGTGATGTCATAATACCAGAAAGTGATGTCATGATAGAAACAACCAAATGAAAATATGAATGAAGCATTCCGATTGGTTCAGTGATAAAAATTGGAGCCAGTTAATTTAAAGCCCATTACATTCCCAGAACACACTGAGGTTTTACTAGACATTGAGTTATGTGTTTTTTTAAAATAATTCTAAAATAATTCTAAAACGATTTAATAGACTGTTATAAGTGCTCTTGGAGAACCCTGTTGCTAACAAGGGTACATAATTCAAATGAAGTGTACTTCTATCACAAAACAGGAAGTTGTACGAGCCAATAAAGCATCATATGAATTACTATAATGATTTGTACAATAAAACTCCAAGTCATCTAGTTTTCCAGACCAAACTATTTCATTTATAATAATTAAATCATGTGGATAATTGGTTATAGTTCAAGGCATATACACTCTGAATCCAAATCGAAACACATAATGATGCTTGTCCCTAAAGTTTTCATGCAAAAGTAACAATTTAAAGTAAAAATGGTCATGTTGTTCCAGTCAGATGTTGTTTCTTTACAAAGTTACTGCCCTTGTCTGCTCAGTTTTTAGCTCATTTATGTGAAACTTTCAGAAAAATAACAATAATTATGAAATGTAGATTCACATTTTTTTCTGCCTTCTGGTCAAATGAATTTCCAGTTATTGCCCCTTTTTCCACTTATAATTGACAACCTTGTCTTACCCAAAGAAAAGTGGGTGCTCCACCACAAAACATCGACCGTCATATATAACTTTGCATGTGTTGAAAATGACGTAAAACACCATACAAACAAACAAACAAACAAACAAACAAACAGGAAAGTGAATGTTCCCAGTTACTTCCCTTACCAGGGTTCGACACTAACTTTTATGAGTAGGAAGCCTGCAGGACCATGTGATTAGAATCAACAATACCGTATTTTACCTTGTATAATACGCACCCGTGTATAGTACGCACCCCCTTCTCAGAGGTCAAAACTGGGGTAAAAAAGTTGTTTCCGTGTATAATACGCATCAAAATATTAGTTTTCCTAGAACGAAAATAAAAGGTTAAAAAAGAAAAAAATTCACGATCAAGAAAATTAGCGTACAAAAGAAAATATAATTACTTCAATCATTAATTGCCAATCTTCAGGGAAGTACCTATCTTGTATCATCACATCAAAGAGCCGATTACAATGCCGCAGATAATTGTCCGTAATCCGATAATTACATCTACTGAAACAAATACAAACAAAGTCGTTGGTTACCGTAATGCATTACGCCGATTATACTAACATTGTGTATTCACGGGAACCAGTGCTTATCATAAGTGTATCATAAGTGTAACGCGTGATCAGTTACCTGTACCCCGTGGCTAAATCTGGTAAAGGTCACACGGCGTGTCAAAGTGCATCCTCAGAAATAGTCGCTACTTGCGGCAACTTCAAAGAATTGTAGAAATAGAATAACCCATTTTACCCGTGTTTAAAATGTGTCTATACTGCAGCCGAGTTGCGATCTTGTTTGGCCCAATTATCAATCATCAAATGTGTACCGGTAAGCATGTTTTCACAAGCATTATTGAATAATTGCCATTTCAAAGTAGGGTGATTCTGCCTTTCTATGCCGTCTAAAATATATGTATTTCAAAATAAAGCAAAAACTTCATTAATTTCTTATAAAATATTAAATAAAATCCTATAAATATTAGAATAGAATAGAACTGTAACAATACTTCATGTACCAGTCTAAACAGCTGGAAGTCATGTGATATTACGTCACACGATTTAAACAACAAAATCGAGGGACGATTTATTACACAATTTATTGAAGTTTTACAACAAACATGCAAACATTTATACAAAAACAAGCATCATAATACACTTTATTCATTTATAAATCGAATTAAGTCAATATATTACTTATATGAAGCAAGTAAATTACGAAAAAACTGTGTGTATTATCAGTATTCACAATTTTCTGTCTCAATGTCTGTTCGTCGTCAAGGTTTTTCTTCCCAGACATCGATTTTCTGCAAGAAAAAAAAAGTTATTTTTTATTGTTTCCTTATATTGTACGCACACCCCATTCGGAAACCGTAAAAGTTGTCAAAAAACTGCGTACTATACAAGGTAAAATACGGCAAGCTTCTATTTTCCATTATTTCCCTTTTACATACATGTGATACTTTCAGGACCTCAATCTGGGAGTTTAGTGATTTTTTTAAGGGAGATTCATGCAAAAATCTGGGAGGTTTTTTCGCGGGCTATTTTTAGCGCGCGAGCAGTATTTTATACCCAAATTTCATAAACGAATACCTAAAAATACACTTTTAAACAAGTTTCTTCATTGATGTCAGGGGAGATAACATGAATGAATAAAAAAAGTTTTTAAACAATATTTTATTTAATAACCAATGATAAACATGTTCACTGTTCATTTTGCTGTTATTTGGTTATGCTCAATAATCTGCTTTAATACTTACAGACAGTGTCCCTTTAAAGTTTGTTGTTATATTTTCGTACTTACAAAACATAAAAATATTGAGAAAGTAAGAGTATAATAAAAATAAAAAATAAATCTTTTTTATTTTCCAACCCACTCCACCAAATATTGGCCGCGATGTTTTAAAAACGGCCGAGCAAAAGACGGCTGCACGGTTGGCTGCCTAATAATCTCACCTCTGGAAAATAACCGATAGTATGAATCAAATTGAGTCTGATGTACAATAGTACGAATCTAATTGAGTACGAAGTACGAAATTTCGTAGGAGTTGTCGTTCTTGAATTCATTCTATTTTTAGAAGCAACAACACCTTGACAAATCTGCTTACCAGCGAGTATTGAATCGAGAAAAAAATGTGTTTTTTAACTTGAAAAACACCCCATCTTGATTAAAAATGTTTGAGAACCCATCTTGATTTATTTATTTTAGATACCTACCCCCATTCCCCACAACTCAATTGTTTTTGTGTGAGATTTCTACTTTCGTTTTCGCTATCCGACTGCATCTCCCATAACAAACATTCATTTTCCACTTGACGCCGGCAATTTGTTTCAAGTCGTATCTAACCTGTTTAATTACAGACATCATTAAAGACTTCATAAGTGTGCTGCTAATCCTTTGGTCAGATAAATTAAGCCAATAAACTGTTTGCAAATAAGTTCCACCCACTTTCCCCCAGGCTATTGATCCAGGTGAAATCCAGGTGAAATAGATCGATGATTTTCGAAAAATCGATTTTAGCAATTTTACGGGAGTTTTTCACACAATTCCGTGGGGCCGGGAGGAGGGTTAGAATTCCGTGAGATTTCATCTCACGCCGTGAGGTATCACATGTATGCTTTTATTTTCCATTATTTTCCTTTTATTTATCAATTGCATCATATAGCAAAAACAATATTATTTTCTTTTACATTTTAAGGATCGCACCACAAATCACATCAAAAACCGTACCGGGTCCCGCAAATTAAACCATCCGAAACCAGGTGTGCGTTCCCAGGGTTATTTAGCAGCTTGCATTTGTGAGTAAGCGTTCATTGTAAAGCGTTTTTATGATAGAGACTTGCTAAATGGAACTAAAAATAGAGAAGGATTATAGAGCAATTCATTGAAAAAATAAGAATATGAAAACAAAATCACTGTTCAAACTGTTAATATACCAATGATCTTTCTTCTTCTGTCCAACGTGACAAATTCGTGCTGCAATCAATGTCAATACGAAAGCTGTAGTGTGATTGGTTAAAATCATGTAATCAACCAATAAAATGTGTGCTTTCAAATTGATGAAATTGAATCAAGGAGAGAACTTTTTATTTTTTAACAAATGCGGCATCAAATTACACAAGATAAAACATGATTTCTGGTGAATTTTAGTTGAAAAGTTTGATTGTCTCGAGATATTTTTGAGACTAGCCCGACGGGCCCCCATTTTTAATGTCCATAATTTAAATAGCAGGCTCGACGGGCTACCAATCTTTAGGAAAGTGGTGGTCCTTCCGAAAAGCAGTTGGCCTCGGGCCAGCGGACCGGCGTTAGTGACGAACACTGCTTACTTGTACCTATGTTGTTGTAGAATGTCAGATTTATTCTACAGCAAGGCAATGAAATTATATCCAAAGAAATATATAAAATGAAACTTGTAAAAAATTACAAGAATCTCCAAGGACTAACAACATATTAAAATGACATTCAAAATATAATAAATAAAACAGAACTAAATAAAGGAAGTTGCATCTTTTGTCTAAATTGAAAGTAAAATCAGTATCACACTGTATCGTAACAAACGTAGAGTATGTATTGAAAAAGTGGCATACTTTGTCTTTTAATGGTTCAGTTTCTTTCTATGCCCCGGAAGGGAGGCATATTAGTAATCACACCAACCTGGTCTCAGCCATAACTGAAAGAACGGAATGGATTTCCATGAAACTTCACACAAATGTTGACCATAATGAGAGGATGTGTTGTGTGTCGGGTCAGTACCTTAAAGGTCAAGGTCTCTCTTTGAGGTCAAAGGGCAAATAAGACAAAAAATTCTGGGGCATTTATCACTTACTGGTAAATAATATTTTCTTATTAAACTGTTCAATAGATATTTCTAAATCTTCCAATTACTCTGTTCTAGAGCAAGACAAAGCATCATAAGAGACGACAGTATAACACAGCCAGTAACCATGACAACCAGTATAAGACTGCTGACAGCTATGATAGCCAGTACAGCACATTCAATAGCTACGATAGCCAGTACAACACTGGCTATAACTGCGACAGTCAATACAGCACGGGGGACGGCTACGATATGTCGATGTTCATGCCGGAGAGACCGGCCATGGACCATAGTGACCCGGACAGCAGCGGGTCATCCACCAGACAGTATGCACGTAAAGATCGCACACCCAGGACTATTCTTAAGATGATGGAGAAACACAGAGAAAGTGAAAGGTACTCAATATTGTATAATAACGTGTATAAGCCCTGGAATATCAAGATCAATGCTTGTCTGTTGACGTCATCTTTAATGGGGTAATAAATTATTTACACCAAGTTAAACACCCATGTCAAATCCTCCTGCGCCAGACATTCAGTAGTGCCTTCATGGCTTGGATAGTAAAGACACTGCATCTAAAACGTTCTCGCCCCTCACCGTTGTGGGCTCCAATCCCACTGGGAGCTCCACTTGTCACGTATTGCAGGAAGTATACAATATTGGTTCTCATGAAAAAGGGTGGTCTGCCTCTACCACAAAATAATTGACCATCATATATGGCCTAACATGTGCAAAAACACCATTCAAACAAAGACATTAATGACTATTACCAATTATGTCAGTGAGTTAACCATTTTAACATAATGTACACAATTGCGTATTGCAGTATCAAAGTAACTCTAGATAATAAAATGATTTGTTAACAAAGTTCAAAAAATGACATCAATTGGAGGTTTTGGAATAATCAAAAAATATTGCATGTCAATATTAAGTTTGAAAAAATGAGATTGCCTTTTTGCGGTAAGCTTACATCTCAGAAACATCTTGGCAGAATTCATTGAAACTTTACACATGTATTCAGTATCGTAAGAGCAGCTTGTACAGACAAGGGCCAGCCATGACTTTGTTTTAAATTTTAACAGAATTATGCCCCCTTTTCAACTTAGCTGCCCAATAAAAAGACAAAGCCTTGAAAGTTGAGCGCTTGTTTATTTGTTTTTAATGTAGTAGGACTCAGTTGGGGGTATATGTAAATAGATAGGTTTATAAGAGCGTTATTACTGTCTCGTCGCAGAGCTAGCTTTTATGGCGATATCGGTAAAGTGTCCGCTTCACATGCAAGGGTCCCGAGTTCAAACCCGCTGAGTGCCTGAATATTTATGTGTAATTTTTCCAGTCTGATTACATTGGTGGAGATTCCGGGTAGGCATTGTATGAGGTTATGCCCAGATGCCTAGATCATAATGTATATGTGCTGTGTGATATTTGTGGGTTTCAAATATCATGGTAAAGGATGGAGGTATTTAGTATGACTCAGTTGTGGGGTATGTAAGTTGATAGGTTTATAAGCACGTTACTACTGTCTCGCCGCAGAGCTAGCTTTTATGGCGATATCAGTAGAGCGTCCGCTTCACATGCAAGGGGTCCCGAGTTCAAACACGCTGAGTGCCTGAAAATTCATGTGTAATTTTTCTGGTCAGATTACGTTAACATGATTTCCAAGGTAAATGAGGTTAAAATCTTAATTGACAATAAATTTACGCATTTCAGAGTGCGCCATCACACTTTGAACGAGTCGATGAAGGATGTGTGTATGCGAATCCCCGGATACGACCCTGATATCAAGGAAACAAAGGTTGGCTTAAACAGTTTAAAAAAAAATATAGAAAAAATGTATAGGTGTGATAAATGTGCAATGTAGTAAAATTGCTTGGAATCGAACCAGTGATGTTAATTATTGTTAGAGGATAAAAACAAAACTGCATAACAAAGTATTTTAATAAAATGCCTCCAATGTGGATGGTGGTGGTGTTGGGAGATTATAGTGTTACTTATGTTTGTACACTGTGCATAATAGCTTCTGTGCTCTCACTGTTTTTATACCGGATTGTGAAATGGATTCAGTCCAACCATGTACGCGAGCGATATTGTCGACTCAATAACAGAAGAACGCTTTCGTATCGCAAACCCAAATTTTACAAACGACAATGTTTTAACCAAATGCTAGTGAATTTCGATTTTCATCATCAGTGGTGAATGGATCATTACTTCAGGGGTTATTGCCCTTGAGGTTTAACTGATGACAGCAAAACAATGAAAAGTTGGATTTTCACTCTGACAATAATGGGTTAAACAAAATATCCAATATAAAGGAACAGCCAATTTTTACAAAAGATGTACACCTTGTCTACTTTATACGGCTACTAACAATAAGGCCAAAAAGAAAAATAGATGTGTTCCCGGTTGCCCGAACGACTCTATTTTTAAAACTTTTTATGCAAAAACGAAAAAAATATAAATAATCAGTTTGTTCTGAATGATGACTTACATCATGGAAGTGAAACATAACACCATTCTATATTTTCTGTAATCCACTGGGCACTGGTGGTATAACTATGCAAATTATTACACAGCAAAAGTGTAAACTATTTAGGTATTAAGCCATACGATTTGCCTGGAATGTCATACAACGTTTTTCTTTCATACAAACAATGCCACGCTAATAAACTATTTTAAAACTAATTGTAAAATGCATGTTAAACAATGGTATTCTGGTTTAAAGTGTCCTATTATTTGTAACAGGAACGCGTAATTTAACTGGGGCGGTCATATTGAGGTAAACTGACAACATCACAGAGAAACTTTTACTTTGTATCAACAACTTGTATGGGTTTTATGTGATAAATAGAATCTCACAATATCTTGCTCAGAGCATGCAATAGGAAACGCACCTATTTTTCTTTTTGGCCTAATGTTTATAATTTTTATGTAGCTCACATATGTTGCAGTCCGAACTCTATGACTACAATATAAACGTCTTAACGGGCCAGACATTTATTGTTATCGTTGCTAAAGCGTCAAATTATGAGTTACCCACTATTAAATTATTTTACGCATTTCCATTTACCGGTACAGGTATTTTTAGTAGCCATGAATAAATCTAGACTTTTTAATCGGCACATAATTATGCCAATGTTCACTAGGAGAGAGTTTGGTAGAACGGTTTTGTAGTGAAATTTGGCAGTTAAGTTTTTTAAATGAATATTGGCCTTTATACATGACTTCCACTGATGTTCATCCGATTTTCTACATGATTACCAGGTGATACAGATGCAGCGTATCATTGGTTACGAGTGTTTTCTGGAGAACACGCTGACCGCCCTGTGTGGACAGCTCGGTACACAGCCCAAGATGCTGCGACTAGGCACACACTTCATCACAGACGCCATGAAGGACACGCCCATTGGTACGCTTTTTAGTGTTAATGGAGCAATTGTCAAACCCAAAGTTCAAGATTAAAGCTGCAGACTGTACAATGTTGAGTCATTTTTCACAAGTAGGCTATTCCATTAAATCATACATTGACCCCAGGAAGGCATTCATGAAATTGTACAACCATTCATAGATGCAAAAATTGAGTTGAACGAACCAGCTTTCTGAAAATAGGGTTCATCCATGGATGCTTATTAAATTGTCTTTCTGGGGTCCCGGGTATGTTTTAACGGAATAGCCCTTATTAAAACAAAACTAAACAGGTTCCCATAGAACTGACTAAACCATATTCACTAATAGAAATGCATGCAGGGCCCTTTATTATTCTAATAAACTGCAGTCTCTTTTTTGGCTAATTACCCATTGGGATGCTTGTAGTTAAATGACTTCTAAATAGAATTGATTAGGACTTCCTATAAAGGAGCGCCTGTGTTTAGGAGAATAATAATAACTGTCAAATGTCTTAAAATCACGCTCAGTGAAAGTTTCAGACTGGTGAATTTTCTGACTGCTGCATTAGTGAAAAATAGTAATGAGCCATTCACCTGCTTGGATTTACAGTCTAGACTGTCTTAAGTGACCCTCCAAGAGTGGGGGGTGGCGAAGGTTACATAAGACAGCCAGTCACTTAATACAGTATATCTGTTAATGGTATTTCTTTTTAGTTTGAGTAAAGTGTAAACATATAAAATCTGCACATTTTGTTTTAAATCTTGCATTTAATTCTGAAAGTTGCATACAAAGCTAAAAGAGGTGCGCTTCAAATGGGTGTCAAAACATCGTATTCTGTTCTATTCGAATTCTTGAAGGAGCAGTTGGCAAATCTTGCAAACAACAGCTATAGCTTGTAATATTATTTAATAAGACATTTATGCATTTTAACAATAAATTTTATTTAATTTTATAAAATACACTTGTTAAATAACCTTTTCATCGGCGTTTAAATAAATCTTTGAAGGTTTTTTGCTTGGAAAATGGCAGTTCCATTTTTTGCAATAGACGCTTGCAAATTGCTATACATTCCACACGCTTTAATCTTCCACTAAAATTGTACACACATAGACGATCTAGATCGTAAAACTGAAAGTTTTCTATACTGTCAAAATAGATTGATGATTTCTCATTTCTTTCTTATTAAAGTAAAAAATATAGAGGACTTTATTTCTTTTCTCATTTTCCGAACAACAAAATGTTACAGAAGGTGTTAGTTCTTTGCACTCAATAATTTGTTTGGGGATAGTACTGATGTGTTGTAAGTCCCTATTCTGCTATCTGAACAGGCAAATTTACAGCAGATGTGTACCATTTCTAAACCTTCTGATGACAAGTTACATATAACTTACGCTATTTTTTAAAAAAATCAAGATTGCCATGTGTCCTTTTAAGACTTTCAATATCATTTCATCACAGAAGACTTTTACAAGGCGAGCCACTACAAGACCAGTGACATAGACGAGGACGAAGATGACTATGGTGGGCTGCACAAGACAAGAGATTGTAAACTACCTCTGCGATGCAGGGTAAGAACTAGTGGGGTATTTACTTGAACGCAGATACAGAGCTGTGCACATTTTGTACAAAACATGCCCATTAATATGTTGTAATATTTGACATCCATTTTTGTGTCGCCTGCATGAGCATGGCTGATAGATAGGGCTCACCTTGTCTATTGGTATTTTCAGCCGTCACACTTTAATCTGGAACCTAATCTGTGTCATAACTTGTTGCACAAGTTCTTCAAGAAAGTTTTCAATTTTTACAAATACCTTTCCAAGAATTAACCTGGAACCTAAACTAAACCCGTATGGATGTATTATGTTGTGACATTGTCCGTCTGTCTGTCCAAAAGCTTTTACCTGACAGTGGCTAATAACTTTCAAATTAAAGCATCTACAATAATGAAACTTTGTAAACATCTTCAAGATGATCCAATGAATACATCTGATAAAGGCCCATTACTCTCTGGTTCATATTTTTTGAATTAGTCCCCTTTGAAACAAAGGTTTAACCTGGAACTTAACCTTGCCTTTTACAACTGATTGTGGCTAATAACTTTCAAAGTATTAAGTG
The DNA here is from genome assembly GCA_037043455.1 of Cyrtodaria siliqua. Lineage (NCBI taxonomy): Eukaryota > Metazoa > Mollusca > Bivalvia > Adapedonta > Hiatellidae > Cyrtodaria > Cyrtodaria siliqua. The sequence continues at coordinate 60,473 of JAWPHD010000855.1, forward strand.
TGCAACAAAGAAACCTTGCACACATCTTCAACATGAACCAATGAATACATTTTATAAAGGCTCATAACTCTCTGATTCATGTTTTTTGAATTATTTCCCTTTTTATCACTTTGTCGGTCGCTAATTTTTACACAAGATTCCACAAAGTTTTTAAATATTTTTCCTGTTATTTAACAGATAACTGTTTCGCGTTCTTTTCCTTCTTTTGTGACGTGAAAATACGTAATAACCTCATAAAGTTATACACTACTAATTCTAAGACCTCATAATGTTACAATCCACTAATTTACGTTGTGTCGTGTCCTGTCTCGTCGCGTCCCGTTGCATTAAGTTTTTAATTATTTCTCCTTTTATTTAACAGAGAAAATACATCTTGAAAACTTGATAAAGTTACACACTATGAATTTTAATACCCGATAAGGTTACACGCCACTAATTTATGCAGCATGCCGTCCTATCGCGTCCCATGCATTATTTAACAGATAATGGTTTGCGTGGTTGCATATTTGCTTTTCCTTTTTGGTTTCATGTGAAAATACATTATAAAAACCACATAAGGTTACATTCCACTAATTATACAGACTTCATAAGGTTACACTCCACTGATATTTATGTAAGACTCCACATATTTATACTCCCGCCAAACAAGGTTTATTGGGGGCTATATAATAATCACTTTTGAGTTATTTAACAGATAATGGTTACATGGTTGCATGATTTGCTTTTCCATTTTGGTATGATATGAATATACTTAATGTGAAAACCATATACGGTTACATTCCACAAATTATATAATTATAAGACTTCATAAGGTTACACTCCACTAATTTTTACTAAAGACCACATATTTTTATTATTTGTCACTTTATTTAATAGATAATCAGGTATTGTTGCATATTTTCTTCTTTTTTTTTCTTTCTTATTTAATAAGTGAGACACCACATATTTTTTAATTATTTGTAATTAAGACTGATCAGCATAAACTTCAGAGTATTCCCACGCATCTGTATCTACCGTATTTACCGTATAAGTTGGGGCACCGTAAAGATTGGGGCAACCTTGCATTTTAGGAAAATAATTATTTTTACTTTGGGCCATATTAACAATTTCAAAAAATTTCAAAATTTTCAGATAATTTTAATTGGGCCATCAAGCAAATTCTGCCAAAATCATGATCAAAATTAATGTAAGAAAATGCATAAAATAAGTCAGTGAACTAACTAGTTATTAAAGCACTGAGTAATTCTGGTAATTATACACTTACGCACACAGGAAGCGACGTGTGACGTGTATTTATTTTAATTGTTTGAATCTAGACGCGTGCGACAAAATGCTAGCAATCACAATTTTAATTGAACTGTGAAATAATTATAGTATTTTATATAAGTGATTGTTAGTTTAAATCATTATTTCATATTCAATTAGTTATCGTACCCTGTATTTATGCACTGCGATAAAACACACCGGTTATTTCTAGTCTGTTCCTCGCGGCATCACACTGATTTTACACACATGTGTTTACCAGCTGATCACAAGGTCAGCTAAATTAAAGGGACTCTATTGTTTAAACCGGTAATCTTCGCTCCAGGCTATTTCACAGTTAATTTCTGATATGATATGGTCCGCAAACCAGGAAATTAAGTCCGTACAAGACTGCATCAAACTTCATTTAAAGGGGATGCTATTTGCCGTATTTTAACAACAAGTGACGCAAGCTGCGACACAATTTCACCACTTTGGCAAAGATCAAAGAAACTACGTCGGCACGTCGGCACATCAAATGCTTGTGTTTGACTACAAAGCCGGGACGTTTTGACTGATCTTTTCATCATTTATAAACAAGTGCACGTTTAGGGAGGAATAATTACAGTTTACAAAAGTGATAAACTTTGCAGTAAGAAATTGATATTTATAATTAGTCGATTGTTATTAATGGATTAAAGAAAACATGTTCTGCGGTAAGACGTTGTTAATTTAAATCACGATAGTTTAATGAATTTCCACTTGACCGAAACTTAACCCCAAATTAAGTCCGTTATATTCATTGGGCCAATAATTTTTTTTTTAATTTTTTAACAAGTATTGTTTGGGCCACTAATTATTGTAATTAATTAATCCTGCCCCAACTTATACGGTAAATACGGTATACTCCCATCCTTCATATTGAAGATCATTTGGAGGCGCAAGTCGGGGAACAGTTAAAATTTTAAAAATATGTAATTTACAAGATTAAAAACATAAAAACACCCTGGTATCTATGGGAAAGTGGGGGGAGGGAGTCTGGACTTGGCATTTCAAGACTAAAGCTCTCTTTGGTGAGTATCGGTAGTTCAACAATTATTTTTGATCTTTGTATCGAAATACAGTAACTTTCAACATATATACAACATATATACACAGATGGTTCTAAAGATGGAGACAAGGTAGCTGCAGCAGCTGTTGTTCACAAACATAGCATAAACAGGCCTCTATCTTTTCAGCTGAACTTAAGGCAACTGAACTTGCCTTAAATTATATTCAAGAATCTGATGATGACCATTTCGTAATCTTTTATGATTCCCTTTCATCTCTTCAATCACTGGGTAATATGAAACATGATAATCCAGTTGTGCTTCAACTTTTAGAAAAGTACAATTCTCTTATAGTTGATAATGTTATTATTTTCTGCTGGCTTCCAAGCCATGTAGGAATACATGGTAATGATATAGCTGATAGTGCTGCTAAGGCAGCATTAGGTTTACATATATCTAATACCAAATTACCTTATACTGATTTTAAAAGTTGTATCAAAACTTATATTCGTAACTCTTGGCAAGCCGCTTGGGACTTGTCGGTGAACAATAAACTCCATTCCATTAAACCGTTACTCGGAGAATGGCGTCCTTCTAGTAGACTCATTCGTCGAGAGAAAGTTGTTCAAGCCAGGGTCAGGATAGGGCATACACACTGTACTCATTCATATTTATTACAAGGTGAGCAGTTGCCAGAATGTATACCCTGTTTTGCACCGTTCACGGTCAAACATAACTTGTTTGAATGTGTAGACTTTGATCCTATGCGACATAGATACTACACAGTTAATACTTTGAAAGAGTTATTTGATACTATAGATTTTAGACTTTATAAATCAATATAATATTTTCCTATCTATATAAACTTGTTTACAAGCCCGTTGGCGGGCATTTGTTGATTTACATATACATAGTTTATATTGCTACCATATCATCCCTTATTTGTAGATAGTTTTATCTTTATACGTTTACATTATTTTTAATTACTACTTCATTCCTTCGTGTTTTTGCACGCAACATGACCTATTTATGTGTCGACGTGCCGTAAAACACCATTCATTCATTCATTCATTCCAGTATCGTATGGTTCTTGGAAAGCAAGAGTTTTGGTAGTAGTTAGTATTTGAAAATGGGATAACAAAGTTTAGATTACGTGATGGTTGTAGGTGGTGATGATCAACACATAGCAAGTTATTTTGAATTTTGTAAAAGATGATGAGAGATGTCACTTGTCGTCTGTATTCTAAGGTAGGCCATTTTAGTTCTTTTAGCATTGATGTGACACTACTTTGATAATTATAATCATTGCAGACAAATCTGGCAGCTCGCCTTTGTATCATCTCCACTTTCTGTGTTAGGTCTTTTTGCCATGGGTGCCATATGGAGGAGCAGTATACGACTTGGGGTCTTACATAAGTTTTATAGGCTGATTCTTTGACTTTTCGATTTCTAATTTTGATGTTTCTTTTAACAAAGTTTAGAGTGTTGTTTGCTTTATTAGTAATATTAAGGAATGATACTTATTCTGACTGGACACCAATTCGGGAGTATTAATCGCCTTCGTATAATTTGCATTAAATTTGTTTTTTAGTTAATTTATATGAAAATACAAAATCAGTTCCTTTTTTCAGGATACACACATATTCAAACAGGTCACCAAGCAGGGGTATTAATCACCTTTAGTGATAGCTCTAGTTGAAAAAGGTTAACCTGAAACTTAACCTTGTCACCTTACCAATGACGGGCGTATATGCCCTTTTAGGCAGTGCTTTCGTTAAAAAATATGCTCTGCAATTTTTAGATTGCAGTTAGTGTTTACATGGCTCCCTAACCCTTTAATACCATATCTTTTTGAACTTAACATGACCCCAGTAGTCAGATATCTCTACGCTAGTGTCAGTTGTTGTGGGTTAATCTTTATATAAACCTTCTTAAGTGTCATTTTTTGTTCATCATCAAGGATTTCCATACGAGCCAACACCAACAGTAAATAAAACGCAGTTACCAATTGGTTGTTTACCACCTGTCAAATTTTTGAGCAATCATCCATGGGGTGGGACGCAAATGTTTAAGAATGATGCATTCTCAGAAAAATATTTGCGTCTAGAACGCAGGAAACAGCAAAATGAATCACTGTATTGTTGATGTCTGAGTATATTGTCAATAGGTTTTATTATAATAACGCGTACAATTGTTGGTCGGAGGTATCGTATTGGTTTTATTGGTTGAAATAGATAAATGATTGACAGCTGACGTCAGGTTAATTAAAGCTTGCATTGCCATCGAATATAAAGCATGAACGTGTTCTCTGTCCCTGGGCACAGGAGTTTTCGCTTATGGATAAATAATTTTTAATCAGTTTCCAAATGTACCAATCTAAAAATTATTATATCAATTTAATCAAATTTGCAGAAGATTTCTTTTCTCTTTGCAGGTTGTCAGTGCATCTAGTGCAGATCAGAACGTAATAAAGTACAGACGAGAAAAGATCTCGTCTCCCACTGTAGATTCTACCACAGACAATATCATCCAAATCTTCCCAGCATCCCACAGGGTTTCCAATATGGCAGCCTGTCAAACTGTCGACTCATCGCATGACAGCAGCTGGCCAACACAGAGCTTCATACCGATTGAGTCATCCCAAGGCTTGTTTTCCTCGCAGGAGTCTGGTATAAAGGTGGAGACGCAGTCGTCCATAGATGAGGATGCTCACTTTACAGGTTAAGTTCGATTCTGTTCAGCCAGATTTGTAACCGGACGCCCCGGGTTCAATCCTCTGTGATGCCACTGAGTTTCGTCGGTGTGTTCTTGGGCAAGACACTTTCTCTTAGCCTCGTCTGTCGGATGGGGACGTAAACTGGGCGGTCCCGTGTATTGATCTATCCTCCGAGCACGTTAAAGAACCATAGAAATCTATTCGATAATAAGAGTAGAGCACGGTTCACGGATTCCTATGTATCCTTCCCCTCTCTCTGGGGCAGCTCTAAATAACCTATACTGTGTTGATGAGGCGTTAAACAACATTCAATTCATTTCCAGGGTTTGACATTAACAGTTCTCCCCTTGTCCTGTGCCATGTAGATTCTACTGGGGACAAGTTAATTGTCCCAGGTGACCTGTCCTACGGACAACTAATTTTATAAAAAGAAATGAATGTTAATCTTTAAAACTTGTGACTGAAAGAATGTCAAAACAATGGTGAGCACATTGTAAATGACAAATAAAACCAATCTTGTTTTCATTGGTGGAATGCAACTGATTGAATGTAATGTCACTTTCATGATTGATCTTGTTTTTTGTATCACTTTTACATGAAGTGCGAGGAAAAGTAAATTTGACTGGGGACAAGTAAATTGTGTAAGTTACTTGTCTATGGACAAGTTGCTGAAAAAAATTTCAAACCCTGAATTTCTGTTTCCTTATCAGTGACCTTGGTAGCTAAGTGGATAAGTGTTTAGAGCTACACACCTGCCCAGGATGGGTTGGCTCCGTGTTGGAGGCATGTCTGATGGGAAAATTCATCCTTTATCTCATCTCCCTCTGAGGTTGCTGTCCCAGTATAACCTAATGTGATGTGTTAGCGGGGCTTAAAACCCAATTTCATGTCAAACAGGAACAAAGACGGGGGTGACGACTGACAATTGAAGTTGTAAATCCGGGGCTATAGGTTTGAGCCCTGTCTCATCATTCTGATAACGGAGGTCACTGTGTCAAAATGACCTCTGTGTTAAAGGAGACGTAATTAATCATTTTAAAAAAATAAAGGAAAATACAAGGTTACAAAGATGCATGCTTTAACATCGGTGGTAGAAAAACCGCAACATGGACAATTTTATCATTTGTAAAGTCTTGGATTAAATTTTGTTAGATGGCTGTAGGGTCATAAAAATTATTAAGTTTGGTTAAATTGTGTATTTGATTTAAGTCCATATAATGGCTATTTTGCTAAAATCAATATTTAATACTAATTAAGTTTTTTTGAAATCTAATATTCATCTACTGCTTCTAAATATTAAAAAAAAAAAAAATTAAGGAAATATTTATTCAGTGGTTTGGTAAGAAAAAGTAATAATTTTATACATTTAAGCACTATATTAAAGGTATATTTGATAAGCCTTAAACCATTTCAAACAACCGATCAGATTTGATCATGACAGATTGTCTTGTTGAGCCTGCTTGCTGGAGAGAGTTTGGGATTGACTTGGCACTTATTGTTGGCGTCCTGCGTATATGTGCTTCTGTCTGAAATAATTTCATGGAACAATTTGTTTTCTTTGCATGCAATATGGATCAAACTTTATAAGTTACTTTTGTGGACCTGACATAGTGACATGATAGTATGCCAACTTTGCATCACTCTGGTCTACTTTCTATGAAGGAAAAAATGGTCATAAGCGGTTTTCAGTACACATCCAGTTTACTGCTTCTGAACTTACTGCAATTTTCTTTCATTATTTTTAGTCAATTCCAAACACTAGGGCTCAGTAGCAAGATGTTGGATCCATGTAAAATTCTGGTAAACGTTCTTAGTTGGCCCCCGTGTGGTTCCCAGGCAAGAATAGGGCCACTGCTCAACCAGGCAGAGGGGTTAAATGCCCCCGAATTCATGTTGATTTCTGTTAATTTTTGTCATGTTCATTAAAGGTCTTTATCATGATCCCTGTATTGTTTCGGGTGCTACTTGAGTGGTGGCAGAAAACAAAGATAGTGGCTGAAGCGAAAAATGGAGTGTTTACAATAGAATTTGTAGCAACTCTGCAGTTTCACAGTTAAAAAAATTCTTGGCCCATTCTGAATATTTTTATCTAGATGTAAATAGAGAGTGGAATGGAATGTTCATTCCTGTTGGCACCATATAACCTTTTTTGTATTGGTGTGGTAAAACAAGATAAAAGTTCCCCATGCATTCTTGATGTCTCTTATCATTTCCGTCGTGTTTTAGTATTTCTAGACTTGCTTTTTATTCCTCTTTTGTCTTATTGAGTGCTTATTTTGCCCTTGTACACTCTTATTGAGTGCTTATTTTGCCCTTGTACACATGATTTCCCAGAGGGCTGAATATTCATATCTTGGCCTAATTAATTAATACATCTAACAGAGACTTCTTTTTATTATTCTTGTAAGATTCTGTATGATAAATAGCACTGAAGAATCATTGAATATCTTGTAGACCCAAGCAGTCCAGGTTTTTAACCCCAATATGGCATGGGTCACAGAAACTGTATCTTTAACATGTAAAATTTTAAGAAATAAAATATTTCCAGGGGGTTTGTATTGTCCCAGATCACTATCTGGACTTGAAGATCATTGACATCAAGGGCGATAGGCTCGTGGTTTCAATGTGTTTCAAGTCCTAAATACCAGGTTTTGATCTTGCACAATATAAACCCACTGGAAATATTTTATTTCTTATCTGACATGGATTTTTATGTATTTCATACACACTTTCGAGATATTGAACATAAATAAAACAAATTCTCACAACTTACATTGTATATCCATCTCTGAGCACCAAACAAAGAAAATATGCAGCTTTATCCTGTTTTTAACAATTTTAATTTGTTATTTGAACGTACTGTTGCTTTAAACTGACGTAATCATTGTTTTGACGTTTAAAATGACAGTTAAAGGACGTGACGTCAGAGGTCTTGATAGGAATTTTAAAATCTCCTCAAAGCATTGAGTATTTTAATAATGTTAGATATGCTTTTACTTTACTTATTCCTTCCACAGATCTAGCCACACTGATAGAGCGGGGACTGCTTCATGAACCTGATCATCTCAATACTGTATCATTCATGGTAGGTTTTTGAAATGCCCTCTCGTACAAATTTGTAGTTCTGGTTTGTGTTTAAACAATCTTAGTTAAAATGATGATATCGTTCATTATTCAAGTGTCTACGGATTCATTTTAAACGCTTCTTTAGGATTTTAAACGCTACTTTAAGATTTAAAATGCTACTTTAGAATTTAAAATGCTATTTCAGGAGCATAGGTTTTGATAGTATTAGTCATTATGCAAGTGCCTACATATTGATTTTAAACGCTTCTTTAGAACTGCAGGACATTTCCTTCCATTTTTTATATCAGTTTTGTGCAGCAAATTATGGAGTTCTGGTTTGTGTTTGAACAATCTCAGTGAAAATAATGATATAGGTAATTATGCAAGTGTCTACGGATTGATTTTAAACACTACTTTAGAACCGCAGGACATTTCCTTCCATTTTTAATATCAGTGTTGTGCAGCAAATTATGGAGTATTATAAAGCTGACTGTACAATGCAAATGTTCTACATGTATATTTAAACATTTATATTTCAGAAAGATGAGATGGTACCTACATCTACAAACCCTGATGACTGCGACGGCTTCTCACTGTCCAGTCCTGTACGATACAACAGCAACATCTTCATCCATAGCCCACCAGCTTCCGTATGTGCCTTGTTTACTGTCGTACAATTGTTTAAATGGAATATATTCGGCTAATTAATGTTTTGCAAAACTCGGAGTAGGAGACTTTCAGACATTTTTATCCAGTTGAGTATGTCTTACTAAGCAAAGCTGTCATTTAAAGAAGGTAACTCTGAAATTTGAAACTCAAACAATTTACTTACTCTTTCCGGAGTTAATAAATGCTGTTATTTTTTAACCAGATTTTCCTTTGAAGTCAGGTTTTTAGATAAGCGAATGTCGTTTAGCGTGCGGGCGGCCTCAAACTCGTGGTTTCTGCTCAATAACTTTTGTTAGGAATGAGGTATTGTGACAAAATGTGCTTTCTATGTAGCTTATATGGAAAAGAAGCTTGGGATTGCCTTTCAGGTCACTGGGGTCAAGGTTGCTGTTACTAAAAGTAGAAAAATGGTTTCCGCTCAATAACTTTTGTCAGAAGTGAGATATTGCGACAAAACTTGCTGTGTGGGTGACTTATATGGAAAGGAAGCATGAGATTGCATTTGAGGTCAGGATCACTGTTACTAAAGTAGAAAAATGGTTTCCGCTCAATAACTTCTGTCAGAAGTGAGATATTGCGAAAAAACTTGCTGTGTAGGTAACTTATATGGAAAGGATGCATGAGATTGAATTCCAGGTCTAGATCACTGTTACTGAAAATAGAAAAATTGTTTCCACTCAATAACTTCTGTCAGAAGTGAGATATTGCGACAAAACTTGCTGTGTAGGTAACTTATATGGAAAGGAAGCATGAGATTGCATTCGAGGTCTAGATCACTGTAACTGAAAATAGGAAAATTGTTTCCACTCAATAACTTTTGTTAGGATTGAGATATTGCGACGAAACTTGCTGTGTGGGTAGCTTACATGGAAAGGAAACATGAGATTGCATTTGAGGTCAAGATCACTGTTACTAAAAGTAGAAAAATTGTTTCCACTCAATAGCTTTTGTTAGGATTGAGATATTGCGACGAAACTTGCTGTGTAGGTAACTTACATGGAAAGGAAGCTTGGAATTACATTTTAGGTCACTGTGGTCAAGATCATGGTCACTGTTACGAAAAAAATAAAATTGTTTCCACATAAAAACTTGAGTTAGGAATGAGATATTGCAGCAAGACTTGATGTGTAGGTAGCTTATATTGAAAGGAAGATTGAGGTTGCATTCGTGGTCACTGGGATCAAGATTAAGGTCGCTGCTGCTGCTAAAAACTAAAAAAATAGTTTCCTGGGATCAAACTCGCTCAAAAGAAATATTCAAAAAAATGCATATCAAGCATTTGCTGTTGTTACGTGTAATATGCTTTGTACTTACCTTTTGACTTTATCTCTTCACAACGTATTTCAATTACAATTATTAGCATTAAAAAGATAATCTCAAATTAAATGCAAGGATTTAAAACTGACCTAATAACTTACTTATTCTTCCAGCATGTTTTCTGATTTAGCTAATGGAAAGATCCTGTGTGTTCAAGGTCTGAATAAAGTTTACAGGGCCATTCCAAACAGGCAGTTTCCAAGCTAAAAGTTACTTTTTTAGGTAACCAAGTCATTTGCCCACACAAAACTGTACAAAATCTGGTACGTTGACCAGGTTTTTGTTTTTTTATTTGAGTGGTGTCCTCCAATGAACTATTTTGGGCTTTAACTCCAGAGTTTGGATCAGAATTCCTACTCTTCTTCAACACCCATAAAACTGCCATATTTTGGTGGCAGTGTCATTTAATAGCTGCACATCCAATTTCAGACTTCATCTCACCCGCAACAACAATAAACATATCTGTCAGCAATTATAAAAATATATATTATAAAACCGAAGAACACACTACTACTTTTTAAGGCGTAAGAATTATCCTACCGTGGGTTTCAAGGGAGCTTAAACAGTGTAGTGAGACCTTCAGCTATCTCAAATGTAAAATTCTGTATTCCTCAGGGTATATGGCATCATTCTAGCCGGTTACACTACCTGGGAAAATCCGACACGCCCAGTGGTAAGGAGATGCAGACCGTATCCCCAGAGAATGTGCTGGAAACCAAACCAAAAGGGGAATCAGTTGTTCCGGAAGCTTCACCCCGAGCCTCTGACAGCTTCAGTAGCAGTATCCGGCCCCTCACTGCCATTTTGTCACCTAGTCTAAGGAAAACTCACACCACTCAACCAATAACGTTGTCCAATGTAAACTTTACAAGAATTGGTAATCAGGCTTGGAACGCCGTAAATAATAAAACTCAAAACCGTACGTGTGCTACATACATGTTAAATGGTGCGGATTCCGATCAGTTCACAAAGTCTTGTGAAATACAGACGGGCTCAACAGGAACTAAACGTACATTGGAGCATATGTTTTTGAAAAACGAAAACATGCAACCCGGTTTTCGTTACTGTGAAACTGAAAAAAACGAGGCAGGCATCATGATGGGTTCTCCTGAAGGAAAGAACAAGCGAAAGAGATACACGCCACTGCGGTCACCATTCGTAGATGTGACAAACCACAGCGAGGAAATTGATGATGAAACGAGGTCTGCCGTCAGCAATATAATCAATATTTGCCATAAGGAAGATGGGAAAACTCACAGTGGTATGTATGCGTAATGTTTTGTTGTTTATATAGTGAAGGAATGAATTACAATATCCTATTTCATTGAATTTTATTGTTGCTCGATATACCTTTTTTAGAGCTTTTCAATTGAAATGTGTTAGACTACCCAACTATTAAGTTAAAGAAGTTGGTAGTCCTACTACTTTGAAAAAAAAAGTCAGTTGTCAAACACTGCAACCACTGTTAAATTTCTTTTTACAGGGACAAACAACAGTCTTGCATTTTCACAAGCATGAGTATTAATCATAAGAATATTTCAGAAGAAAATTATTTTTGCATATTACTAACTGTTGATTATAATGCACCAATAATATACCTTAACTTATGCTACTGCAGCAGACAAATTGAAAACCCAAAATTGTGTTTAATTGGTTTAAAGTCTAAAGTCAAATTGATACTGGATTATGAAATCGTGGTGCATTAAAATTAATGTTAAAAAAATCAGATTGTCCTTTAATGTTTCCCTTCATGAGTTTGCGTTGCCTGGCATACCTGGTGTAGTTTGTCTAACTACAGAAGTATAGGGACCTGTCGTCTTTATCCTGTTCATGAGGCATTATTCATCCCAGTCCCCTGACCAACTACTGTTACGTATCTTGTATGACCATGTTATATGGTCAGAGTTCCCCTGATCAGTTGTGTTGCCCAGCAAGGTTGATAATATTCTGTCTGGATACAGAAGCGTGGCCAGGCATGTAATGTTTACCTTGTCCATACAATCGACCCCATTTTTTGATTAAAGTTTTTTGTTTGAGGATGTTATGACCATTCAGGTCAAAGTATCCTTGACAAGTTTATGTTACGTAGCATTGCTGACACAGGTTGATCATGTTATTATCATCATCGCTTTTTCTTTTCCCTTTGTGGGAGGTACATACTTTTTAAAGGGACTGAAGCTGATTTGGATGTCCTTTTTTAACCAAATCTTATTATACCCCCGCTTTCACAATGAAGTTGAGGCTATATAGGAATCACGTTGTCGGTATCTTCGCATCTCATAGCACATCATTGTCGCGTCGGGCCGCATCCCGTCCCATTTTATTACTTGCATTCTCAAACAGTTTTGAATGGGCTGTTCCCACAACTGATGACCTTATGTCCCTTTACATCATGCATTGTTGATTGCCTAATTTATAACAGAATTATGGCCCTTTGTTTGACTTAGAATTTAAGTGGGGTATTCATCACCTTTAGTGATAGTTCTAGTTTATTGACCGGTTATCTGCAATTTTAAAAATATGGAGCACTGCCCCCCCCCACCCCCACCCACCACCACCACCAAATTACTTACCTGGAGCACTGTGTGTATTGTACACATGCAAGTTACCGTACAGCTCTGAAAATAAATTCAGTATTAGGCCAAATAAAATTATACCTGAGTTTACTGTAACCCGACCGACCCTCTGAAAACACCCCCTCTTCCGGACTTGCGAAAAATAAATTAAACTGTTTTACCCCTTTGCAATAATTGCAAGTGATTGGGAAAAGAGCCAGTTGTTGCCATGCCTTTTGGGAAACAATAACATATACACAATTTCATATTGTTATCTATTGTAGTTTTTAAAATACCACATTTTCCCATTCATCAAAGCTCATCGCCACCTTAAATTAACTTCGCCAAAAAATAAAATAAAAAAATAAAATAAACTAAAATGCCTACCTACCTACCCAATTTTTTTCAGCAATGTTACAGTAAACACAGGTATAATTTTATTTGGCCTTATTTAATAAATTGGTGCAAGAAAGAAGTATCCATCCTAATTATTTCATATTTGGAATAGTAAACATCTCATCACATTTTCAATAATTGTTATAAAAATGTATTGAGTTAGCCACACAAGTATACAAATGTCTGTCTGTATGTCATGCTTTTTTTGGTATGAAATCCTTTCCCCGTGTGGTTGCTGGAGTAGAATACAACCACTGCAAATCCTGCTAGGGGCAGAAGGATATGACCCCACCTCATTTTGTCGTTTTTTTATCATGCTCATTCAAGGTCTTCATCATGACACCACGTATGCAAACATGGAAACGTGGCTGCATCGTAAATGGAGTATCTTCTTTAAAATTTGCAGCAATTTTGCATTTCTGCAGGTTAGAAGGTTCTAGGCCCATTCTCCATATTGTATCTTGATGTTAATGAAGAATGAGTCTGGCATGTTCATTTCTGTTAGGTGCCATATAACCTTTCATGTGTTGGTGTGCTGATTCAATTCCATAACCATTTAAGTTTTTTCAGTCAAACTTTGCACAATTGTATACTATCATGTGAATCTATGCACCCATATTTATTTTAAATTATGGAGAAAATAAAATACAAGAGTTAAGGAACTTTGAATTATTGTCATATTTGTCCTATTTATAATATAAAAGGAAAATAATTTGAGGTGTGAACTCCTCCTAAACCTTTCAAGCTTTTTCTATGAAATTTTGCACAATTGTCTTGTTTTATGAAGATTTTCACCTGACCTGAATATTATTTTAAAAACGCAAGAGTAACAAAACTTTGTATTTTCCCCTATATATAACATATAAGGAAAATAACTGAGGTACAAAGTGAAACTTCTGTTTTGAAATGAATTGAATTGAATTGAATTGGGGTTTTAAGGCGCACCAACACATAAAAAGGTTATATGGCGCCTAAAAGGCATGAACATGCCAGGCTCATCTTCCATGTACATCGAGATAAAATATGGAAAATGGGCCTAGAACCTTCTCACCCTGAACTGCAGAGTTGCTGCAAATTCTGCACACTTTTAAAGTATCATGTGAAGATGTCACCAATTTTGCACTTTTTGTACAAACATTTCCTTAACTGTTGATGGATTACTTGACTTGACTTGAACTTTTAAAGTTGCTATTGGCATGTCACAGCCTTTAAAGGGACACACGGCAATCTTGATATTTGAAAAACTCACGGCGTCCCGTTAGTTTTTCTGTTAACTTGCATCTGTTCAATCATCAATATTAATTGTTAGAATAGTTCAAAGCAAATTGTTTTTACATATTACTAATTTTTTATAATATTTCACCAATAATATATTTTAAAAAAGGTAAAATAATGAAGAAAATTGAAATCTCTAATTTTTATTTAATTATATGCAAGAAGTTTTAAAGTCAAAATGACGCAGGATAACTTAATCGATGAGCAAATTTCAAATATTAGAATAACAATCAAGATTGCCATGTGTCCCTTTAAAGGTGCCACTGGTGTGTCTAAGCATTGACAGACAATTTTATTTCAGATAGTTTTACCAGCGGGGGCATATGTGTCTGCAGACACAGTTCTAGATTTTATGCATTTTTCATAACCCTAAAGCCATGTACACACGAATTGATATCAAAGAGTTTTTCAGAAATATTTCATAAATTACAATTAAGCTAGAAAGAACATGCTGCCTAATTTAGTGTGGTATTTTTTTTACATTTTATATGAAACTGAATTACATTATGATGGTTTTATTGTTGCCTACATAGCATGGCAGACACTTAGGGATTACTTTGTCCAGCAATGGAGCCACACTTTTATTTCCGTTTAAACAACTTGTTAAGGATTGCACCCACCGTTTTGAACTTTATAACTTGATTAACCTTGGTGAGAGGATGATCCCTATATTTGGGGTATGTAGGTCAACGGTCATTTTGATCTGATAATGAAAAATCATTTCCGCTCAATAACTTGTGAAGGATTGCATACACAGTCTTCAACTTTATAACTTGATAGTCATTGGTGAGAGGATGACACCCAATCACCCATTCACTTGCGGTCAGTAGGTCAGAGGTCAAGGTCACTGTGAACCGATAAGGAATAAAATGTTTCCTCATTAACTGACGGATATCCATAAGGAAAATAACTCCAATATTACAAGATTTATCTTCAAACTGATTATTTCTGATGTTTTCTAAACTTTATTTTTATCAGCAGACTGCAGCCAGCCCACAGTTACAAACAGAAATGGATTGGAAAGTAGGACCGCCATGACCTTGGCTTCAGAAGCCAACAGACAAAGGTATAGCGATTATTGATTCAACACAAAAATAGCAGGAAATAGTGAAAGTAAGAATAGAATGCATGTTTTGTTATGATAAGGGACAGGAAAAATGGAGAGTACCGATAGTAGAGTATTGGTAATAGAACTGAAGCTCCTGGGTGACCAGAGTCGGGGCCATATTTGATCCTAAATGCCCATTTACAGATTCACTGTACCTCTTATTATTATAGTTTGATGAAATGGAATTTATGATCCATATGACATTTGTTTAGAGCCGCTTTCAGAAAGAGTGTGTGGGGATAGAGTGAGGAATAAGGTACCATCCTACTCTTTATTTTTAATAGATTCATCTGTTTAACCTAGCTTAAAGATATTAGGTCAGTTAAGAGAATGACCTGGTTTATATCTCTGCCGGACAAAAGCTGGGGATGTTTAGGTGTTCAAGATCACAATTTAGTGTCATGGTCACAATGCCTTTTTAAGGTCACTTTGCAGTGTCTTGGTCACAGTGCAGTGTAAAGGTCACAATGCAGTGTCAAAATCACCATGCAGTGTCATGGTCACAGTGCATTATAAAGGTCACAGTGTAGTGTCAGTGGCACAGTGCATTGTCAAGGTCACAGTGCAGTGTCAAGGTAACAGTGCAGTGTCAAGGTCACCATGCAGTGTCAGGTCACAGTGCATTGTAAAGGCCACAGTATGGTGTCATTGTCACAGTGCAGTGTTCTGCCTCATCTTCAACAAGCAACTGGATAGTTTTAGTGAATCCTTCTCAGTTTTGTGGTATCATGTTTTATATGCTATATACTGGTACATGTTTTTCAGCACTGTTGAGTACATGGCAAATAAAATAGATCACAGACGATCTACCTGGATGAATGGATTTATGATGTTCAGTCAGATCAACAGGTCAAAGTTCACAAGGTAACTCCTCTACAGGCAAAATATGCATCAATTATTGAAATGCAATGAAATGGTGTTTTACGGCTCGCTAACACATCATATTAGGTAATTTATGTTATATTGGGACAGCAAACTTGGAGGGAGATGAGATGAAGGATTTTCCATTAGAAATGCTTTCGCAAGGGAGGGAACCAATGTCGGGCAGCAGTCTGTATCTCCAAAGCTCAATTCCATAATTTTCGAAGGTGATGATAGCAAAATAATTTCAGTATTAAAATGAATTATTAAAAATGAAAGCACCTTTAAGCATTTGTTTCAGCAAAGAAGTATGCATGTTTTGGGCGAATTTCAAACCAATGATTTCAACCCTACAATTTTTGTATAAGAAGTCTCAAAATGTAAAATTACAACTTTTAATATGTGACATATAAAGTCATGGTAACCTTGACCTTTGACTGACTAACCCCAAAAGCAATAAGGTTTCACTCTCACCAAGGGCAACGTTTCAAGGAAGTTTCTTGATGTCAGTTGCTTTTGAAGTTTTCTCAAGCAATGTATTTTTCCATAAAAGGTTGTCTTGACCTTTGACCTACTGACCCCAAATACATTAGAGTTCTCTTCTCACCATAGGCAATGACCTATTAAGTTCATGAGTGTGGGTGTTATGGTTTCGAAGTTATTGTGTGGAATGTGTATTTCCATATAAGGTCATGGTGACCTTGACAGTTGACCTACTGACCCCAAACTCCTTTCACCAAGAGCACTATATATATTAAGTTTCTTGATTGTGGTTGTTTCCATATAAGGTCATGGAGATAATAATAACTTAAAGAATGTATTAAGCCTTAATTTTAATTTGGACCTGCAATTCATCCCCGCAACCCACCCCTCCCCTCTATATCTTTCTTAAAAATCAGAGGTAAGTAGAGCACAGGACACCAAATTGTTTCTGGTCCAGATAGTATGTTCAATGTTGATCATTGTTTCTGGTGTAGACTGGTACTAGTTTGATGTTCATCATTGTTTTTCAGTGCCAACCCTGGTGTTCACACTTCCCACATACAGAAGATGCTAGGCCATGTATGGAGAAACATGACCCCTGAGGACCAAAAACCTTACAAGTAGGCTAGATTGTATATAAGTATCTCAACACTCTAAACGTCATTCTGTTTATTTAAGAAATAAAATAATCAAAAAAAATCATTTTCAGATTATTGGAAGACCAAAAGAAATAATACGGGAATTTTATGTTCCGTTGGCACTTCAAACTGGGTTATATTAGGACAGCAACCTCGGAGGCAGATAAAGAATGAAGATTCCCATTGCACATGCCACTGCCAGGGCTCAAACCAATATGGGACAAGTCTGGACACAAGGGCCCTATCCTGACTGGGCTAACAAGGTTACTGAAAATAAAGATAAAAATAAGTCACTTTTGTAGATGTCCAGCTTTTTTTTGATGCATCTATATTTTGTGAAAAGCCATTAACAACATCTTCTTGTTTCTCATTTAGTCCCTTACAGGTGTGTTATCGGAGGTGACTTTTGGTTTGCCCCCACCCCCTGTCCCTTTTAATGAAACTTGGCATGTTGGTAGAGGGAAATAAGGGGATTATGCACTTCATTTTATTTTGTTGATTTGACAACAAATATGGTTGCTATGGCAACGGAAATAGTAAAATACACAAACTATATAGATCCTTTGATAACAAAAGATTTAAGAAATTGTAAAAAAAATACACAAAATACACTGTTACTAAAAATAGAAAAGTGGTTTCTGCACAATAATTTTAGTGAGGAATGAGATATTGGAATGAAACTTTATGGATAAGTAGCTTATATGAACAGGAAGCTTGGGATTGCATTTGGGGTCACTGGGGTCAAGGTCACTGTTACTAGAAATAGAAACATGGTTTCTGCTCAATAACTTTAGTTAGGTATAACGTATTGGCCTGAAACTTGGTGTATAGATAGCTTATATAAAAAGCAAGTTTGGGATTGCATTTGGGGCCACTGGGGTTAAGGTCAAGGTCACTGTTACTAAAATAGAAAAATGGTTTCTGCAACAACCTTTTCTGCTCATTAACTTACTTGGGAATGATATATTAGCCTGAAACTAGGTGTGTAGGTGACTTACATGAATAAGCAAGCTTAGGATTGCATATATGGTCAAGGTCACTGTTACTAAAACAATGCCCGGTATACTTGAGCATCTGGTTAAAGCATAACTGGAATTCGTTGAATGTTTATAATGTGAACAGGCATGTTGCTACAGGTTTTATTATAGGTAATGGAATGAATGAGTTTTCACCCTAAATGTGTGAGGGGTTGAACAACTACCATCTCTCTTTCTTTATCCTCTTCAAGGCTGACCTAGTTTATTGTGTCGCCTGCATAGCATCGCCTCTCACCACTGCGGGTTCAGATCCCACTGGGAGTTCGACTTGTAAGTGAGGAAATGTTGATGGAAATGTTGATTTTTACGGATGGCGGGAGGTGTACAGTACTTGTTCTACCCAGGAAATGTGTGTGGTCTGCCTGCCTCCACCACAAAAAATCAACCGTCATATATAACCTTACATGTGTTGAAACTCACGTAAAACACCATACAAACGAACAAACAAACATCTCCATATTACCTCAAGTAATATTGTTACGTATGTCAAATAACTCAGACTTATTTCGGCAGAGTTATGCCCCTTTTGATGCAACCTAGCGGAATTTCTAGAACCATTTCATGCATTCTTTTTTGTGACCAGGCCAGTGATTGAACCCATGACCTCCCACATGAGAGATGGACTCTACCACAATGCCAACATTGCCGTTATCACCTAGTTTATAAAAGTTTATACTGTATATGTGAACTGTTGAATAGTATGAACACATTATTTGTTATATGTTCAGGGATAAGGCAAAGCTGCGCAGTAACTACATCAGCAGTGGGCATGACAAGATGAGATTCGCAGAGCTTGCGGACCACGTCGGTACTGTGAACGGAGATGCTTGTAGTGTGGTACACTCCAGCACCACTGGCGATGACTAGTCTTCTGACACCTGAACCGTTATTGTTGTGAACATTCCAGCACCATGTGCACTGTCATTGTTATGGCTATTCCAGAAGTAGTGGCAAGGACTCCTTCAGACACGTGCACTACCATAGTTATGTACATTCCAGCACCACGTTCACTGTCGTTATGTATACTCCAGCTCCAGGGCAAGACTCCTTCAGACACGTGCACTGTCAATGTTATGGCTATTCCAGAAGTGGTGGCAAGGACTCCTTCAGACACGTGCACTATCATTGTTATGTACATTCCAGCACCACGCGCACTGTCGTTATGTATACTCCAGCTCCAGGGCAAGACACCTTCAGACACGTGCACTGTCATTGTTATGGACTGTCCAGCACCAGTGGTAGCACCAGTGGTGAGATTTAGCCTAAAGCCTTAGGCACTGTCATATTTTTTCAACTTCACTGTTGTTTATATCGTTAGATAGGCAACTTACCTTAGATTGATGCTCTGACATTGTGCCTTTGTAAAATAGTCAGTACATTTGTGGAGTTTATTTTGGTTAGAAGGTCAAGTAGTACACTTTTCATGTATATTCCATCTCATTATAGTACTATTATACAGATAAAGTTAACATGTATATTGTACATATAGGCACAGAGAGAGAGGGTCCAACATGATAAAGATGATAACCGTAAATCAGTAGACATCAGTGACTTACTAGCCTTGTGGCCGGTAATACGGCGCACCTAAGACTTCACGGTACTGTAAAATACTCAAAACTATTAAAGCTATAACCAAATTACAATAAACAAGTAAAACAAACATTCCTTTAAAAGTTCCAACGGTTTATATTGCGAAACAATCGCATACTTACTTGTAAACAAACCAGCGATAGCAGAACCCCTCACCTCAATATGTTGTGTAGACGTCCGGTAATATGGCGCATATATGACGTCAGCGATACGTAGCGTGTAAACAGGTACTTGTCCATTACGTGCGACACATTTAATTGGTATACCCATTGAAACTTTCGTGCGCAGTGGTTTATATGTATTTTTAAAGTATAGCAATGCACACAAAAAATTGAAATATGAAGCCCTGTCAGAAATTAATAGAGAGGAAACGGTTAGCGATTGACATATCACCCACCAAATTCCAAACTGTTTTTATTAGATTAAAAAAAATGTAATTGATTTTGCTAGATTAGTTTAAAATGTGTTAATCCCTCGCATCCAAGATCACCCCTGTATTTTTTCAAATATATATAATTTGCAAATGTTAGAAATGCCAATAAATCATTCAGTTTGTTGTATACGAGTTATTTATTAGTTACGACAGTGAGATTACACGTTGGACAGATAAATGGCTGTCCGGCTTGAATTTTTTTGATAGTGCAACAAAATTCTAAATGAACCCATCCCTGACATCGATCACATTGGCCCCATTGAATGAATTTTATGTTTTTTCTAAGCTTGAATGCTGCTGGTGTCCACTGATTACATACGCAGCAAACTTCGTTGTCAACATCATCATCAGTGAGCTGGCTTTCGTCGTCATTGTTGTTGTTTTTGTTTGGAACTCCACTTGGTCCAGGTTGCTGACTTGTCATTTCAACACATGGCCTTTTGCTGACTTTATTTTCTTGGACTTTCTTTTCCTTTGGCCTTTTGTTTGACACTGCTTTTGTTGTCTAGTTGTTTTTGTCTTCTCGTTGACATCATTTCTTTCTTTAACAAGGTTATAAAATGTGTCACTTGTTATGGCCTTTCCACACTTGGGGATGAAAAGTCGTCTTGATGGTATCTTTTCTTTTTGATCCATCGTTTTTGTTGGAGTCTCTTCTGGCTTTTGGAGGTTTACCTGCGTTTCTTTTTCAACCAACAGTTTCTTAACCTTTTGATGGTCTAGTCTCGCCTTGCGTGACAGGTGGTTGGTGTTTTCATCCTTTTCTTCAGTTTTCTTTGGTAGATTTGAAATAACATTCTTAGGGTTGAAGGGATAGATGCCCGCTTTCCTAAATGCTCCCTGTAAGTTTGACGGTGACATGGCCTTATCGTAGCTTTTACCGATCAGTTCTGGCAGTTGGTATCTAGTGATGACATTGTTGATGTTGTTGTTAACATATTGGTGACAAAGAGAACTAAATGTTCTCTTAAAAGGACTGAAGATTCCAACATCTAGAGGTTGCAAAATATGACTGCTATGAGGAGGTAGTACAAATATGTGAATACCTGCAGCCCTGGCCTCGGAAAGAATGTCCAATGTCATATGGGTCAGGTGTCCATCATACAGTACTATTGCGGGTGGGGTAACATAACGTAAAAAATGATTTTTAAAAAAGTCAAGAAATGTTTCGCTGTTGGACCATCCTGATTGAGTTGCCGTGTATTTTGTATCAGGGAGACCACCAGAAACCAACTCTTCACACAGTCGTTGTCCTTTGTAAATGATATATGGGGGTAACCTATGACCTATTGCATTTCCACAAGCAATGACTGTGGTTGTGGGAGATTTTCCATTGGTAACAGCATTCACACGGGTGTAGCGAGAGGCCAAAATTTTTGGTGGGTTGTGATCACAAGTGATCCCTGATTCATCAACATTCCATATGCGTGAAGGTTGATCAAAGAGATCATGTTGAACCAAAGTGTTACGGAGTTCAGAGTAATACGACTGAATAGTTGTAGGTGACACACTTATGGCTCTGATTCGCTCAAGATTTTGGGGTTTTATCATTTTCATATTGGGAAAACGTGAAAGAAAACCATAGAACCAGTGTTTGGAAGGTTTTTCATTCTTGAATGACTCTTGTACACCTAATGTTTTTGACATTTCTAGAGCCAAATCTATCACCTGCCATTTAGTATACCCATAGCCCATTTGTGCCATAAAGGCACAATGATCTGACAATGTTTTCTCATGGTCATGTGAAAACACGGGGGGCCTACCCAATGATGGATTTACTTTAAATTTTCCATTTAATTTATTGCGCAATGTTGTCTCAGGTATACCAAATTCACGGGCCACTTTCCTTACGGATGCATTTTTATTGTCTTTTGAAAACTCCACCGCCGCAAACACAGCCTCACTGGAGTAGGTACGTCTTTTTGACATGTTTTGTAGCCTGAAATTAAAAAGCACCTGTTGTTTAACAGTCAACGATTTTTGTTTGTAATGGTTTATTGGGGTGAGTGCAAATAAAGTATGCAGGCGTAATATGTATAGAGCGCATCTGACGCAATGTTGATTATTTTAATCACCGGCGTTGTTGTGTACAGCTTCCAAACGGAGGACAGAGGAAGAATGAAATCGTTTTCTGTCAGTTAAAAAAGGCATTATAGGGGTTAATGTACCTACCAATGGGCTGAGTTTGCATAGGAATCCTTTCTTTATCTTGAGTTTGGACGTAGTGCATATATTTTTAGTGTTTTTGACTGCCGTTGTTTACCTTTCCGTCTTCTGGATTTGACGTCAGAAAGACTTTCATCCGACAGGTGCTCTAAAAACGTCACGAAATCACGTCATTTTGCATGCGTTTGCAACGTCATTTAATTGTTGCGCCATATTACCGGCCGCGCCATAATACCGGAATCAATGATATATGCTTATACACTTTATAACAATGCAAAAAAACATGTCAGATCTGATAATATACTTTGTTTCCAGTTTTATATAAATCTTGTATGAGAACACACAAATGTTTTTATGCCACCACCACCAAATGGTGAGGGGGGCATATAATGTGTCTATCTCCTCTCACAGTTTTCAACCGATTATTTTGAAACTTTACGGGATGCTTACTTCCAGGATGCTTATTTACTTTATATGTATGTCATTAAAACTACATCTAATTTGTTTTCGTAAAAAAACATTTTAGACGAGATGTTACACTTTGTTTTCAGTTTTATATAAACTTCTAGCCTAGATTTGTCTAACAATATTCATATCTTGCAAGTTAAAGTTAATTTCTAGATCCAAGTTAATCTTCATATTTAAATGATGTTTTAAATTCTTAAGAGTAAGAAAGAATTACTGTAACCAATTTTAAAGGGCTGATGAAGAGTAGGCAAGGAAAGAATTGGTGCTTCTTATACTAGTTATGGTTTGTTTAGTCGTTTAGTCTCACCAGTAACTTATGATCTTGTCAGTTTGACTCATCCTTTTTATGAAAGAAGTAACAATTATGTAGAACTATTCAGGAATGAATGTGCGTGGCATATTATTATGAAAGACTAGGTTAACATGCGGGGTAATTATGTACTTACGCAGACTTTTTACTGTAATATGTGATTAATAGCAAAACAGAACTCTCTTTGAGAACAGGCAAATTATTTTGTTGATTTTAATTTTTAAAAATGTATTAATTGTTGTAATCATGCAAAATTACATTTGATTTTTTTAATTCGCTAGAAACTGATTTTGTATGGAAAAGAAATCATGGAAGGAAAAAAGAGCAGAAAATAGTTTACTTTATTATGCAAAATTTGTTACTTTTCACAAATTTCAAGTATTATGTATATTGGGTTGATGTTTTTTCCATGTGAAATCGCTTAAAGCCGACATGAATTTTACTTAAAAACAATTTCACATGAATGTCTTATGAGACAAACTGTCAGTTTGCTACATGCTTTAGCACAGATGTTCAAGGTTTACCGCTCAGGAGAAAGCTGACAAATGTTTCAGGTAGTTGTACAAAATATTATTGTTTGTGTCTCAAGATTTTTCATCTTACAAAGGTTATAAAGTACTTTAAACATTGCGACACTATGAGATTATAGATATGGTGGCAGTTACTTGTATGCTATGCATACATGTATCTAAAATAATGTTTGTGTAAATATTAATACCAGTCCTGTGCATCAACATGCAGAAAATATTGTTTGGTTCTAAATAATTTTTTATTTAAGACACCATCTCAGAGAGGGTAGGAACACCATCAGATATTTGGGTATCATCACCAGAATTTTAGCCTCAGGCTTTTCAATTGATAATAGATAAAGAAAATGTAGTGCTGAGATTATGAATACAAGTTTTTAAATGTATGCATTTCATTAACTGTGAAATGTTATTTTGTGTGAATATATATACAGTTGCTGCCACGCGGATTACGACTTTTTCGCAGCATCCCCGTGGCCGTTTTTCAATCGAAGTCACAAATCCCCGCGATCATACCGCGGATTGTCACCCGAAATATCGTGGGGATTCCCCGCGATTGCAAAATCAAGTCTCGAAAGAAAGCAATCACCGCGATTCTCTGATAGGTTCGCGGGGGAAATTAGAGCAGGGATCAATAAAAAATGTAATAAAACTGATAAATACAATGAATAAGTTTCGAAAGCAATACGTATTTCAAACTTTTAATGCATACCGCATACCGGTGTTTTTCGTTTTTGTTGTCCAAAGTCGCATTTCTCTTCACCGGACATAAATTGGCTACCCACAATCCTTTGCAATGTATGTACCTATTAACAAGGCGGCACTAATAACGGGTTTATGACAAGGAATTTTTTATGATTATTTCTGACTAAAGAACCCATCGATGTATTAATAATCAACAGCAGAATAGTAAAATGTGTTGCAAATAACGATTAATTAAAAATATAATTCTAATTTCCAGTTTGAGAACTACTAATTGAATTTTATGTTCAGTCACCGCGAAGTCGGTAATAGGAACCGCCATATAACTATCGTGAATACATTATCCGGGCATTTGAATTTTCCGAAAACAAAAATAAAATTGTCTTCTGCTTCGATTTTTTAATAGTTATTGCATAATAATGCATTAAATTGACTGCAAAATTGTACATTGATACTGAAGGTAAATCGCGGCGATGGCCTGCGATTTTACACCGGGTAAAGCGGTGTGCGACGGCGAATCGCGGTGATTGTGTCGCAGTGGTCAAAAGTTGTCCCCGCGTTGAGTGGACTGTCTGCCGATCGCGGGAACAAAATCAGTGTGTCCGCGGTGAGATAAAATCCCCGCGTTGAGTGTGATTAGTCTTAATCCGCGTGGCAACAACTGTACTGAGCAAAATAATTTTAGCACATAAAATGCATGTCACTTTCATAGACGAGATATAAAGCCGTGTATGTTCGGGGTCGATGATAAAGCAACATACATATGATCAATAATAATGCTACGAAGTCATTTGTAAACAAAGTCGGTGATAACAATAAAGCAAATATGATGGGAACATACCGTTATAGGTTATCGAAAACCGTTTTCATTTCAATGAAAAGGTGAAAAGGGAGGTAATTTTAAAATTATGAAATTTGGCATGTTTTTGTTTGAGAATAACAACCGTTTGTGAAAACTTATTTCAACCCAATTCTTGTCAATGCCAAACATTAAATTTTGTTCAAAGCATTACATTACATATTAATGAAATGAGGTAATTCTGATACTTCGCTTAGAAAATAATAAAACTCGTTGCATTGCTGATATCTTGATACAATTATATCAGTGTTCATATGTTTAACCTATTTCCCTAAAAAATCATGCTAAACTTTTTTGTATATGTATCATAGGTAGTATAATAACACGATTCTATTTTTCTGAAAATCCAGCCCCATGTGGTTCCGGAGGCTCCGTTTGGTTCCGAGGCAAAGAAAAGGGCCACTGCAGATCCCGTTGGAGGGGTAGAACTCCCTGGTTCTGGGGGGCCCGTTTGGTTCCATGTCAAAGAATAGTGCCACAGCAGATCCCGGTGAAGAGTAGAACCCCACCCCCCCCCACCAAATTCATGTTCATTTTATCTTCTTTTTTTTCATGCTCATTAAAGGGTCTTCATCATGACCCCTGCATTGTTTCAGGTGCCATCTTGCTCAAATCGCTAGAGCAGTGGCAGAAAAATAATAAACATGGCTCCAGCGTAAATGGAGTGTCTACAATGGAATTTGCAGCAACTCTGCAGTTCTGCAGGTGAGAAGGTTCTAGGCCCATTCTCCATACTTTATCTCGATGTACATGGAGGATGAGCCTGGCATGTTCATTCCTGTTGGGCGCCATATAACGTTTCATGTGTTGGTGTGCCTTAAAACCCCAACTCAATTCAATTCTGAAAATCCGCTTGGGTATAACTTAACATCTTCTTAAGGCAAGTTTCTTACCTTATGCTCCCCGTGTGGTTTTCGGGGGCCCCGTTTGGTCACGGGGCAAAGAATAGGGCCACTACAGATCCCTTTGGAGGGGTAGGCAGAGGGGTAGAATCCCCCCAAATTCATGTTCATTTTATCATTTTTTGTTCATGTCCATTAAAGGTCTTCATCATGATCCCTGCATTGTTTCAGGTGCCATCTCGCTCGCATCAAAGAGCAGTGGCAGAAAAACAGTAACTTGGCTCCAGCGTAAATGGAGTTTCTACGATAGAATTTGCAACAACTCTGCAGTTCAGGGTGAGAAGGTTCTAGGCCCATTTTCCATATTTTATCTCGATGTACATGGAAGATGAGCCTGGCATGTTCATGCCTGTTAGGCGCCATATAACCTTTTCATGTGTTGGTGCACCTTAAAACCCCAATTCAATTCAATTCTTACCTTATGCAAGTTTCTTACCTTATGGCCCCGTGTGGTTCCCGGGGGCCCCCCGTTTGGTCACGGGGCAAAGAATAGGGCCACTGCAGATCCCTTTGGAGGGGTAGGCAGAGGGGTAGAATCCCCCAAATTCATGTTCATTTTATCAATTTTGTTCATGTTCATTAAAGGTCTTCATCATGATCCCTGCATTGTTTCAGGTGCTATATCGCTCACATCAAAAGAGCAGTGGCAGAAAAACAATAACGTGGCTCCAGCGTAAATGGAGTTCCTACGATAGAATTTGCAGCAACTCTGCAGTTCAGGGTGAGAAGGTTCTAGGCCCATTTTCCATATTTTATCTCGATGTACATGGAAGATGTGCCTGGCATGTCCACGCCTGTTAGGCGCCACATAACCTTTTCATGTGTTGGTGCGCCTTAAAACCCCAATTCAATTCATTTCAATTCTTACCTTATGAGTTATGTGATGATGAATAGAATCTCACATTCCTGCTAATTTATTAAATGAGTTGTTGCATTATATAATTTTTGCGAAGTCATTTAATAAATGTCAGAGCACTTTCTTGTGTAAGATCCTTTCATATTATCCACAATGTTTTCCATTGTGGAAGTCTCACACACGATCAGATTCATTATCTCCTGTGGTCCTAACGTGTGCATGAAAAATATGATGAATATACCTTTGTAATTTGACAATTGGCAGAGTTATGACCCTTGAATGATTTTATATTTCAGCCAATGGCTTACAGTGGTGGCGTTTGTGTCCAGGGACACATTTCTGGTTTTCCTAAATTATCATTCTAAGATTATGTTGACTTTTGACTTATTTTATCTGTTAATTAATGTTGCAATGCCACAACATAGTATAGTTTTATTTATAAACCTGTTATAGCTTTGTTTTGTTATTAATTTTAATTTTCTTACATGTTCAGAGAGGATTGTTTTTAACGATGAATTTAGTCAGAAATATGGCTTTCAAAGCTTCGATTCCAGTATTGCAACTGTGTATTTTTTTATTGTATAAATGTATTATTTTATTTTACAAATATCATGGGATCTTTGATCATTATTAGGTTGGTTTATTTGGGAAAAATCATGGTTAATATCATTATTTTCTTCAAATCGCCAAGTAGAGACTTATATCCAGGTTATGCTTTAATATGCTGATCAGATTATTTTTGTTATTGTCATTCCCTACAGGCAAGAATAGGGCCTGAGAGGAGTAGAATTCTCTCAAATTCATGTTCATTTTGTCATGCTCATTTAAGGTTTTCATCACGACACCTGTATTGTTGCAGGTACCATTTGAATGCCTCCAGGGTTAATGTATCTATTACAAAATTTGCAGCAACTCTACAGTTCGGCAGGTGAAAAGGTTCAGTGCCCATTCAGCATATTTTCTATTTTTATGTAAATTGAGAGTTTGCAAAGTAATTGTAGTGTTGTGATGTGAGCACTACATCTACACTGTCAGAAACTTATCAACACATATAAATTCTGTCCATGTTCATGTATTGACAATTTAAATTGTTTATAACCATCCAGAACTATTTATAATAGTAGCAGTAGAATGTGTTATTAACAAGAGGTTGAATTGGGGTTTTACGGTATACCAGCACAAAAAGGTTATATGGCGCCAACAGGAATGAACATTCTCAGCCATCTCTCCATTTACATCTAGATAAAAATATGCAGAAAGCCTCACCTTTACGAGGGTAACACATTTAGTATAAACAATCTTCATTCTTTCATGAAGCCTTCATTTGTAACTGACGATGTGTGCTTGTTTTTCAGAAATTACTATTGTTTTGTTTTTCTGAAATAGTATAGAACATTCAGAGATGTAAAACGTTGTTTGCTGATTTTTAACGTGCCAAGTGCATACACTGTATGATAGCTAGTTTATAAGTTATAACTGATTATTGTTGATTGTTAAACACGTGTTTTAGTTATGAATGATTCTCTAGGACTGCTAGAGGTTTCATGAAATATATTGTTATAGTTGATCTCCTACAGAATTCATGGAAATAAATTCTATTTGCAAGAAATTATGTAGTTGTGTCGTGTTTTAATACCAGGGAAAATCTCGTTTTTGTTTTACTTTAATTTAAAGTCCCTATCCCGCCATCAACAGGCAACTTTACATTAAATGTACATGTTTCTAAACCTATTGAGCTAGAGACGAGGTATATATATATATATATATATATATATTAACCAGCCAGGCCAAACCCCAAATCTGGAGCGTCGAATTAAAGTTTGCCAACTCATAATTCATTTTGAATCACGGGTACTTTAAGTAGCCGTGAATAAACCTACACTTTTATTCGGCACAGATACATTATTACATGACCTGGACAGAGTTTAGATAAAGGGTTTTGCCTATATTTGTCGGGTGTTTCTTTAAGCAAAATGGTTTTATAGGTAAAAAGAACCACACAAGAAATCCGAGGTTTTGGGGTTTAAACACCAAGAATGTAACGGTACCTTCTATGTAAGTGTAACCCCAAGGATTTCACATTCATCCTGACAGTATATGTCTTTGAGGGAGAAAAATCAAGGATTGCCCTACTACCAAATAGGCTCTATTCGACTGCCTGTTTCGAGACCCTTAGGTCAAACAGTGGAAGTGGTTTTGAAAAAAAATCTTGCAGCGTCTCCATGGCCGAATGGGAGCTCGACTTGTGAGGAAGTGTTGATTCTTACGGATGGCGGGAGTTGTACAGTACTGGTTCTACCCAGGAAAAGTGGGTGGTTTGCCTCCACACCAAAAAAATCGACCGTCATAACCTTACATGTCTTGAAAATGACATAAAACACCAAACGATTGAAAATGTTGTTATTTTTATCAACCTGGAATCTATTTGATAATTACTGCGCACTTATATAGTCCAGCATATCAAATGCAGTGTTTGTTTCGTACAGTGGTTAAGGTCTTGTGCTTAAGAACTGCAGAAATCTACCTCGCAGGAGTTCTGGATTGACGACGGAATATCTGGTGATAATCTTCATCTCCGGCTGAGGCTGCTGTCTCCATATAACCTTACACGTGTCAACGGAACATAAATCCCCATTTTGTTTCAGGTAACATGAATATATACTACAAGACAATGTGCATTTACTTTATATTTAATTGTTTTAATAATGTAACACTTGATTGATAACAATAAAGATAAAGCTTTTTCACCAATGGACATAGCACTTATCAAGCTGTACACATTTTACAATATAAATGGTATTTACTAATGCAGAAGAACATCTTTGCAAACTAGGCTGAAATACTTTCCATTTGTATCATATATATGACCCTTATTATATAGGTAATATATTTAAATTGCATATAAAAATATAAAATATTCGGCAAAACTGAAATTCAAAATTTGGAATGCCGCAGCCAGGAATGGAACAACAGTCCTCTTGCTTTCCGAGCAATCCTGCACCATTGCACCAGCATGCCATCCAAATTACAACGCAGCTCTTTAAACCTACAGAGCTCAAACTTGAATTTTCACAGATAGGTGACTACATAAAATACTTCTTTAATGACTATTTCACACAAGTGCTCAATTACCGGTAGTCTAATTTATTTATTTGATATTGATTTTGTCTTGCTCAGGGGCATAACACATAGGGTCATGGTGGGAATCAAACTGATGACTTAGATCTGGGTCGAACGCTCTACCACTGGACCATGCTCCACTGTATGTGGAGTATGTAAAAGTACTCTATTGTGTCCAGAAGGACACATATAAAACTATATTTTGACTATTAACTTAAGAGAGACAGCATAGTTTTTCTTGCATAATGGACAAAGATAACTGTCATTTTACCGGGGCTAGATTTTTCCATCTCACCCCAGGGTCGAAATAAAATTCACGCGCAACAATAATGACATCAATAACGTGAACAGATGCATGACTTCATTGTGTTAAAAAACATTAAAATGTTAGTGATTGGCGACGTCAATGCACAAAATGTCAATGATATGCAAGAAAAAGAATCCATCATGAGTTTATCCATGTGAGATAGGTAAATCTCACCCTCGGGATCGGAACTGCAACCAGGAACTCGGCAGAGCCACGTCCCTGGTTACAATTCTCGGGTGAGATTTCACTATCTCACATGGATACTCATGATGGATTCTTATAATGTTAAACTTCCTACACATCATCATTTGTAAGTCTTGTATAATAAAAAAATATTCAGGTAATATATTTGCTACGCATAAGGGGACACAACCCAAAGCCAAAACAAGTTGGACCCCTATAAAAGGTCATGCTTCAATAAACCAAAGAAATTCATGACATGGCATAGATAAACACTAATTTTATCCAGCTTTTACTACTCACTCCCCTGCAAATTGACATTATCACTTTTTTATCAATCTCACTCTCAAACTGCCCAATCTATCACACTTCTATCATTATTCTCACTATTTTCACTAACAGACGCGCAACTTCGCAGTAAGTATCCTCGTAAGGTGTTGAAGTAAAAAATGACACAAGAAGCACCGCCTGTCGGTGAAGACGCTTGACTTCCAAAGCCTTGTTTATTTACTGAGAAACTTTGTTGAAGGGCATAATTTTGCTTAACTGCATAACAGAATTATTGCACTTGTTAACCAAATTTTGTAAGTATAAAAGGGGCCATAATTTTGTTAAAATAAAAGCATGATTTACAGAACCTGGCTCTATGATGTTGTTTAAATATGCCGAATACATTTGCCGAGAGAAATTTTAATCCATTATGTAAAGCAGTTTCTGAGACGCAAGCTTACATACAAACTTTACACCGGACGCAGACGACGATAAAGTAAAGACAATAGCTCTTTTTTTCTTGTCGAAAAAAGTCGAACTAAAAATGAAAGTTTTAAAAAGTTTTAAATATAAATGAAATAAAGAAATATGTTTATATACATAATGGGAAGTGGACTTGATAATTTCAATCACAGTCCGATTGTGCCCTTTTCATTTTTTCCAGCAGTTTGATTTCACTCTGATCAATAAAGATTTTAACGGACTTGTGCAGAACCTTACTTGAGCAAGGTTCTGCGAAAGTATGCCATCCTTCAGAGTGGATGTGTGTAGTCCGTCCCATGTGTAGGGAGTTACACCATATTATGTTAAAGATCTTGCTGAATTTCTGTGTTAATCAGCGATTCACGCTCTTAGTCCTTCCCAAGAAGCGGGGCTGCTCAGACAAAGATAATATCCCTCTTTAAAATGGGAATATAAAGGAGAGTCAGTTCTATTTCCATGTTCTGAAACCAGTGCACTTCACATAAGCAATTTGACTGTTATCGAAACAACTATGTTACGTATAAAGCACTTTGACTTGAACACTGATAACATTTAGGGGAATCGCCAGCCCCATTATTGCATTACATACAACATAGTTACATGCGACCACTCTAGGGGTGGAAAAGGCGATAGTAAACCTACGCCTTCGGATGCAGTTTTGGTAAAAGTGCCCGAGTCGCTCTTGGTATCCCTTTCAGACGTGCACCCATACAAGCATGAGCGACTCTTGTAACCGTATTAGGTTCACTCGAGGTTCTGTCATCACAGATGGCAACAGCGGTCTACTATCTCAATGACTTTTTCAATCTCCAGTCTAAAAACTCGTCCAATTTGTCTTCGTCTAAATCACTGTCACTATCAGAGTCTTTCTTGGCGTCCTGTGGTCCATTCTTCATTATCTCATCTTTTTTGATCTGTAAGTCGTTCACTTCCTTCCAATATTGACTGCAATAGAAAAATAAACATTGAACATTGAAATAAACAAGAAAGAAAGAAAGAAAGAAAAGGAAAGAAAGAATAAAAAATTCAAATAACAAAATAATTTAAAAGAACTTCACAGAGATAATGCTACAACATTTTGAAAGACAATGATTATCAATTGTGTGCTTTAGGCAAGTTGCGGTGTAAGGCTGTAACAGTCTGCTATGTATCAATATGATAAAAACTAATAAATAGCATTTTCATATAATTGTTTATCTTTAAAGTTCATGGGAATATGATGTGCAAATGAAATTTGAGTACTTGAGCTCAAGTCTGAAAACAGTCTGAAGAATGGTTGATGAATTCCAGGCCAGGTGTTATTTGTATCAGCTTCCTAGCTTTTGAAAAGAATGTAAAATAAAAATCTTTTTTTAATTTTTACTTACATTTGTTCGTCTATTTCATCAATATTTCTGTCTACATTCACTTGTTCATCCTCTTCCTCGACTATGGCCTCTGATACCTGAGGTGTAAAAATGTAGACAATGAAGTCAAACAGCTACATAGAGAATACTCTATGCAAGGCGTAAAACATAAAAGAAAGGCACGCCTCTACCCAGCTATTCTACATTTTCGTGCTGAGCCTAATAAACTTGAGAGTAAATGGCAATGACTGTGTATTCTATTTAGCACTGGGTTATTCGTCCTACATACAATTTGAATGGTCAAACCGATAAATTGCTCAAAGAATTTTTCTACTCGTTCTGCATCAATAAGCACTCGACATGGCATGAAGATTATCCACATTTTCTGTATGGTTTACTAGTTTTTTCATTTCAACAGAATGTTACGCTTACTATGAACATCACCATATTGTTTTTACTTCTTGACGTTAGATAACTTCGTATATTAAACATCGAGGTAGTTCCTATCTCTTGGTTTAAACGTCACTACTGAATAAAGCAAAATTTATGGGTATTAGGTCACCCTTTTATTAGGTCGAAAAGTGCATCTATTCATGATAAATTGTTATTGCTTTTGTAAAGGGTATTTAATTTCCTAAACAAGGATCTGTGTTCCTGGTTCAGTAATTTTCTACAAAAACTTAAATCACAATGAATCAATCCTGTATATATGTTTTTACAGTTAAGTGCACATAAATTCAAATACCTCATCCAAAATCAAACATTTATAAAATCTGATTGTATTTCCTATTTCTCTTTTGAGTTTCGATATGAACAAAACATTTCCAACTTACATGTGTTTCCGTCTTCATGCTTTTCTGAAAAAGTTCCCATTCTTCCTCCATCTTGTCCACATATTCCACTTTCCTAACCTGCAAATACGGGAAAAGTACAGTCAAATCTCTCAGACACTTCATTTTCTCACTTCGCTTAACTATTAAGCACATCAATTCAAATAATAATAATAATAATAATAATAATAATAGTCTTTATTTACAGAGTATGGCAATTGGTCCTGATTAAATTCAAACAGCGATTTTTTCTTTCAATCTGCGGCTTAAAGTATTCTGAAATTAGTCAACCTTTTGATGAGATCTTTCACAAACTGAAATGTTAGGGCATTCAACATTTCAAGAAATGTACATACTCGGTTCAATTGAAATCAACATAAATAAGCGAGCGCACTGGTGATCTCTGCACCATACTTTGTTCCGATACAAAATTATACTGTGTGCTGAAATTCCCGATTATCACCAGATCCCATGAAAGGTTCTTATAGTGTGGTCATGGGCTATTGTGATTAGGTGTAGGTAAATACGGACAATTTCATGAAGAAATAAAATAAAGGCATAGGGAATATTATTTTGTTCGTGGATTAAAATGACTTTGAACACCAAGTTAGTATGACATGGTCTTTGACCTTGACTTTTATATATTGGTGTGGTCATGTGACTCTTGTCATGATGTTATATATTGAAAGTTTTATGAAGAAATAAACAAATCACATGGAGTTTTTGTGACGACGGATGCAAGATGACAGGGATGAAGACCAAGGGATCCATATTTCATTTCTTGCTCCGCGGGCGACAAAATACAAGACTACATCTGAAATCATATGCGTGTGTATCTTGATGTTCTTCATTATATCAAACTGTTTGTTTTTTCCATTTAGTATGTGTTTTACGGAGAAAACGTTAATTCATATTTACAATTATAAGGCAAATCACCGTCAAATCCAGAGGGAAAATAATATACTATCCTGCTCACAAGCCACTAGCATTACATAATAATAACAAATTCACCACACAAACCTTGGCATCCATTTTGGGATCATCAAAGAAACCTTCCGGTAAAGTTTCTGCCATGGAAGCTGGCTTTAAATCTTCAGGATCTATGTCTTTGGACGTGGAAGCACTAGGCATCACTCCAGCATCAAAGAAATCTACAACATTTGGTAAAATAATAGTGTGTCAATATAGCATAAAGGTTTTCCAAACACCAATCAAATTATGTACCAAATGTTAACAATCAAGAAACAACATCATGGGTCAAGTTGCCTCCAGAGCAATATTTGTAAACCCTTTTCTCAAGGCCATTATTATGTTTTATTTTCAATAAAAATATTTTGTTTGTATGGTGTTTTACGTCATTTTAAGGTTATATATGACGGTCAATTTTTTGTGGTGGAGGCAGACCACCCACTTTTCCAGGGTAGAATCAGTACTGTACCTCCCACCATCCGTAAGAATCAACACTTCCAAAATAAAGAACAACAAGTGAAGCCCTAACAGTGGTGCGAACGCCCGACTGCGAATTCAACATTTTAAGTAAAAAGGGGAGATTATTCAGGTAAAATATAAGACAGAGTTCTGAGTCTTGTCATATAACATTGTGTTATGATAATGAATGTGTTCCAAGTTTCAAAGCATTTCGACAATTCGTATTTGAGAAATAACAAAAAACTTTACCCAAAATGTCAAAACGCGTAGACGGATAACATACAGACGCACCGACAGAAAATGCCAAACTATAACCCTGAATCACATTGAATTAATTTTACCTACACCAATGGTAATGATTCCGTTTACTTTGCCATTACTGACATGAGAAACATGTCGTTTTCAATGAATAAACTCTGCCCAAAATGTCTTTGAACTCTAGCACATCATTGAAACAAGAAGCCTTACACAACCAATTTTGATGAAAGTTTGTTCATAGTAAAGTAAACACATTTATTATCTGCTGTGTATGTTAAACTAACCTGCCAAATTATGGCAAAATTACACTACACAACCATTTATCAAAACTCTGTCCAGGTGTTCAGGTCTTATAATAATGTATATGAGTTGGTAAGTTATATATAATTATATATACATATATATATATCATCGTCAGTAGGTTTAGAAACGGTGCTCATATGTTGTAAAATTCGACTGTTGTTGGCGAGATGGCTACTTTAATACAAAACTTGTTCATTTTTAGCATATTTTAGGCCATATATGACGGTCGATATTTTTGTGGAAGAGGCAGACCACCCCATTTACCTGGGTAGAACCAGTACTGTATACCTCCTGCCATCCTTAAGAATAAACGTAATTTTCAAAAAGTATGAGATGACAGTAAAGAAACTTAGCAATACACATTAGATGTGATGCTTCATAACGTGCTCGTGACAGACCTGGTGGCAATGTTGATGACTTTAATGACGTAGTTTTCATATTTGTTATCCCGCCACTCGTTCCTTCCATTGCTATGTCTGTAATATCCTCGTCAGATTCAGACTCCGACGATCCATACTGCGTGGACAGCAGAGGCTTGGTGGAGTTGGTCAGAATGGATTTAATGGGCTTGCTAACACTGGACTTGCCACCGTCAAAGAAATCTGTTGGAAGACTGAAAACAAATAGACGTTAAGGATCTTGATTTGATTAAAATACGAGGCATTACCATGAGTTCTCTACATAACTTGCGTACATGCAATCATTAATATTAAGTATTAGAATAGTTTGAAGCAAATTGTCTTGTTTTTTTATATTACTAACCGTACTGCTGAATCTATTCCACCAAGAATATATTGAAACATATAACATAATAACAAAACAAAATGTATTTAATTATATGCAAGGAAATGATGGTAATTGTTAATGCTTGATACTTTGATATTGCCTAAATGTACCTTTAACAGGATTTGGTTGGGGTTGAGCTCAGTTAGTAATGATAGATTTACTGGCTATTTTGGCAATGTCAAGGAAATCAGAATGATAAGTGTAATATTCTTTCCTCAAGCAAATGTGTTTCCCATGGAAACGCCAACAAAAGTTTATAAACCAAAGGGCACCATTAGGTTGTTGGTTAATATAGGTATATGTTTCAGAAAATACTGCTTAACATTAACTAAGAGTCCCAAAATGATCTCATTATGAAAACTTGAAGACTTCGGCTCCAGAAATGAATCTAATTATGAACAGACTTAGCCTCCAGAAATGAATCTAATTATGACCGTTAAGACTTAGGCTCCAGAAGTGAATCCAATTATGAACTTTCAGACTTAAGCTCCCAAATGAATCTAATTATGAACTTTCAGACTTAAGCTCCCAAATGATTCTAATTATGAACTTTCAGACTTAGGCTCCAAAAATGAATATAATTATGAACTTTCAGACTTGGGCTCCAGAAATTATTCTTATTATGAACTTTTCCGACACAGACTCCCGAAATGAGTCTAAAATTGAAATGCTAAAATTGTGTATACTCGTGTATACTCGTTACATGAACAAAGGTAATATGCATACCCACTGGAACTTGTCCCATTGCTATTTCCTGAAAATGAGAGAAAAAAATACATTTAATTATTATATGTATCTTGAAATAACACAACTTGTTGCTTTAATACTTTCCACAAAATCGTTTTTGGCTTTAAAATAACAATTCCATCAAAACAAATGATCAAGCAGTACAATTTGTGAAAACATGTACGGCCAGTGTTATTTTAATTTTAAGATTACCGACACTCCTATATACACTAAAATTTGGCAAAAAAAGTGAGAAACAAGAAATGTCACAGTAAGTGACAAATGCCCCCAAAGTGACCTGTAAGTGTGACCTTACCCTTGGAGCAATATGAAACCAACAGATATATTTAAAAAAAAATAAAAATAAAAAATTCAAACAAACAATAAAAACCAATTAAAAAAAAATAAAAAAAAAATAACAAAATAAAAAATATTTAAAAAAAAAAATTGAAAATTTATAAATTATTTTTTATTTTTATTTTTTTCGCGACACGACGTCTTGTTGTGGTGAGCAATTGTGCGAAGTTATTTGAAAATCCGTTGATTCTTGTCAGAGTTATGAAGCGGAGACGATTGTATAGACGAACGGATTTTGAACTTTGATCTCTGGGGTGGTGGTGGGGGTGTAACCAGGTTCTAGGGTGTATCAAACCTCACTCTTACTCTACTGTCAGCCCAGTAAAATGGGACAGTGTAAATAAAGGAATCCCTGCCAGGTTATGTTCTAATAAAAATAATAACAAACTTAATAATGTATGTATTATCATTGAAAATACTCCGCTGGCCATGGAATGGTGTGAAAATACCTTACTGAAGGTTCCGTGTTCACCGCCATATGCATAGCATCTTCGGGATGGCTCAAAGTTCTGTACTATTGACATTTTAAATATTGAGTTTTGCGCAACCCGTGGCTAGAGGGCGTGAAAGGTAGCAAGCACTTGTCACACACCTTGACCTTGGAGCCGCGGACCTGGATTTTGTGCCCGACACGTCGTCTTGTTGTGGTGAGCAATTGTGCAAAGTTATTTGAAAATCCGTTGATTATTGTCGGAGTTATGAAGCGGAGACGATTGTATAGACGGATTTTGACATTTGACCTCTAAGTTTGACCTTTGACCTCTAAGTGTGACCTTGACCTTGGAGCCACGGACCTGGATTTTGTGCGAAACACGTCATCTTGTTGTGGTGAGCAATTGTGCGGTTATTTGAAAATCCGTCCATTATTGTCAGAGTTATGAAGCGGACACGAGTGTTCACGCGAACGGACAGACAGTGCGATTACTATATGCCACCCTTCGGGGGCATAAAAAAAAAAAATCAAACAAACAATAAAAATAAAATAAAATTTAAAAAAAAAAAATAAAAAAAATTTAAAAAAAAAAAAAAAAGAGGTCAATGACCTTGAAGCTCTACTGATTGATTTTGATTTCAGGAAGTAGTCGCTACAGACTTGTTTTTTGAAAATCTATTTTTAACTGTGCCGGCCATCTTCAGTTTTCATTATATAACTCTATGTAAACAAAGATGGCCGCTGGAAGCCATGTTTAACGTCAAATCAAAACGATTTTCGACAAGGACCAACATCATGTCATACTGATCATTTTAGAAAAAGTCCCATATCAATATCTCTTATAGTTTTGAAGAAGTAGTCGCTACAAACTTATTTATTTTAAATCTATTTTTAGCTGTGGCGGCCATCTTGAATTTCCGGCCGACCTGAAATGTTTCTAGGATCAATTAGACATTAAGAGCAACATTCCTGTGAAGTTTCATGAAAATCCGTCAAGTTGTTTCAGAGGAGTAGTCGCTACAAGTTTTCATTATATAACTCTATGTAAACAAAGATGGCCGCTGGTAGCCATGTTTAACGTCAAATCAAAACGATTTTTGACAAGGATCAACATCATGTCATGCTGATCATTTTAGAAAAAGTCCCATATCAATATCACTTATAGTTTTCAAGAAGTAGTCGCTACAAACTTGTATTTTAAAACTCTATTTTTAGCTTTGGCGGCCATCTTGGATTTCACATCAACATGAATTTTTGCTAGGATCAACTAGACTTTATGGGCAACATTTCTGTAAAGTTTCATGAATATCCATCCAGTAGTTTCAGAGGAGTTGTCGCTACAAATAAAAGTTTACGGACAGACGGACGCCGCACCACGGCATAAGCTCTGCTGATCTCTGAAGTTATTTAAAAATTCGTCGATTATTGTCCAAATTATGAAGCGGAGACAATTGTATAGACGAACGGATTTTGAACTTTGATCTCTAAGTGTGACCTTGACCTTGGAGCCACGGACCTGGATTTTGTGCGCGACACGCTGCCCTGTTGTGGTGAGCAATTGTGCGAAGTTATTTGAAAATCCATCCATTATTGTCAGAGTTATGAAGCGGACAAGAGTGTAGTCACGAACGGATTTTGACCTTTGACCTCTAAGTGTGACCTTGACTTTGGAGCCACGGACCTGGTTTTTGTGCGCAACACGTCGTCTTGTTGTGGTGAGCAATTGTGCAAAGTTATTTGAAAATCCGTCCATTATTGTCAGAGTTATGAAGCGGATACGAGTGTACACGTGAACGGACAGACAGTGCGATAACTACGAAAAAGTTGTAATCCGCGTGGCAGCAACTGTATATGCCACCCTTTGGAGGCATAAAAAATGCTGTTTTAAAAAAAAAATGCCTCCACCCTAGGAAGTTTGAATTTTATAACCACCAAAAGGCACTACATTTTCCAAATCTATATACTTTCACAACAATCTCTACCCAGAGTCATTACATTGTCTTTGTCAACTCAAAGAAAGTAGGGCGAACGGTTAGGTCACGTGATCATTCAAAAAAGTTATGACGATGTTTATAATAAATTCTTTTGCGTGATCCGCAAAGATAAATATTTCAATATTTTCAAATTGTTTTTGTATGAGTTATTTTTTTTTAGCAGTTTTCTGCTATCGAGCTTCGGTTTGAAATGTTTACATATGCTTATCGATTGAGGAGACCTAAGTACGTACTATTTTGGTAGTAAAATAGTCCCGATTAAAATAAAAATGTTTTCATGCATTATTTCAAATCTTCCAACATCTAATTTGCAGATATTCTGAAAATTATATTTACACAAGAAATAAATATGTTTCAGACAAAAATATTCTGATTTAACAGGTTTTACCAAAATCTTGTAATTTAGTAGTATAGTATGCAGAGCCTGAGGTAGCTATGTGAATATAAGGAACGATAACTCTGCGTGGAGAATGCTTTCACAACTAAATACAACATTTTTGGCAATAAAAAATGTTTTCCTCTATTATTTTTTTACCCTCCTACCACCCTTCATTATTGCTACACAAATCAGTAAAATAATTAATAAAACAAATATTGGATAATGTTTGTAGACAAAGTTATCTCCATCACAGATTACCCAAACCTGCTTATGGATGACAACGTATTAATGTATTATGTGTACTAGGGAAACTTGGTTATTAAAACGAATGATTTAAGGCAGAATATGATTGTTAAAACATAAACTGAAACAGCTGACAAATCACTCAGAAGCGTTACAACTTAGAGAATTACGTTACAACTTAGAGAATTACGTTACAACTTAGAGAATTACGCTAACAAATCAACTGAATAAAATTACTAATGAATAAAACTAAACTGTACACGTTATGCCGAATAAGTATTTGTGTACTAATTATGCTGTATGTCCTACATGTACATGCTGCGCTGACGCTAAGCCCAACACAGGAAGTGCGCATATCCATATGGTTTATTTATAGCAAAGGTATTGTTTATGTAAACAAGTTAAAAAGTCAGCCTGTTTTTTTTAATGAAGCGTACGTTTATAATCAGTTGTTTCTATTAAAGGCTTACATGTACATCAGGTGATTTAATGCAAATTTAACGGTAATATTATACACTTATACTTGATACAAAATCTATATCATCTCCGTTAAGGTTAACAATAAGCATATTCTGACTTTAATTTATCTTGTGTATTCACGTATATTTACCTTTCTGTTTCTTTATCGATTCTGTAGCTAATACATCTGTTGATTTTCTTTTCAAAGGTTCCACCGTTGGTCGACTTTTAACATCTTCACGTTTCTAATTAAAATTAATTAAAATGTTCAAATATTATCTTGCAATGCATTAAATTTAATGTTGTTACAAAGATAAATTTGGAAATAGTAATAGATTAAGACAAGCTTTACTTTATTAGACGGATGGCGCTCTGCTAGTTATGACAGTTATGCGAAAATGAGGCTTTGCTTACTGTATGTAACAATGGCACCAAAGAGGAAATGAACAATAAGTTTTGTTTTGCAATGATACATAGACAAATCAGACAAGAGCTGTAAATGTTCAATTTTGTAGACATTATCTGAACTTGGCCATAAACATTTTGTTTTGTGTCTAATACTTCACCTCCTTGTGTTGTCTACTTTGTATGTGGGCAGGCCACAGAATATCTGACTTGATCACACAATTACACACGACACATACTAGCTGGTCCAAGCTATTGTATCTGAAAGAAAGATACAAGTATTATCCATTCTGATTGTAGTAGGAATCATTTGGGAAGTACGTAAATAGATAGGTTTATAAGCGCGTTACAACTGTCTTGCCGCAAAACTATTCTAACTACATATGAATAAAGAAGAAGATAGAATAGATTTGCACTGAGCTCTCAAAATATCAAACAAGAGGTCAATGACCTTGAAGCTCTAGGTTTTGATAGCTAGATCAGCATTCCTGTGAGTTTCAGAGGAGTAGTCGCTACAAGTCTTTACTATATAACTCTATCTTAAC
This sequence comes from Cyrtodaria siliqua, assembly GCA_037043455.1. Taxonomy (NCBI): domain Eukaryota; kingdom Metazoa; phylum Mollusca; class Bivalvia; order Adapedonta; family Hiatellidae; genus Cyrtodaria; species Cyrtodaria siliqua. Next base: position 102,550 of record JAWPHD010000855.1, read on the forward strand.
AAAGATGGCTGCTGGCAGCCATGTTTAATGTCGAATAAAAAAAAATCAACAAGGACCAACATCATGTCATGCTGAAAATTTTAGAAAATTTTAGAAAAAGTCCCATATCAATATCACTTACGGTATAGTTTTCAAGAAGTATTGCTACAAATTTGTTTGTTTTTAAATTGAATTGAATTGGATTTTATAGTCGCACCAACAGCTAAGGTCATATGGCCAGTTTCCAGCTTCCATTGGTGGAGGAAGACCCCAGGTGCTCCTCCGGGCAATTTTCGAGCACGGGCGGGCACCTGGGTAGAACCACCGACGTTCCGCAAGCCAGCTGGATAGCTTCCTCACATAAAGATTCCTAGGCCCCTGAGGGATCGAACCTACAGCGGTGAGGGGCAAGTGATTTCAAGTCAGAGACGATAACCACTCGGCCACGGACGCCCCTCTTGTTTTTAAAATTGAAAAAGTAGTTTCAGAGAAGTGGTCGCTACAAGTTTTTATTATTATAACTCTATGTAAACAAAGATGGCCGCTGGTGGCCATGTTTAATGTAGAATCAAAATAGTTTCCGACAAAGATCAACATCATGTCATGCTGATCATTTTTAAAAAAAAGTCCCATATAGTTTTCAAGAAGTAGTAGCTGCAAACTTGTTTTTAAAAAATCGTTTTAGCCATGGCGGCTATCTTGAATTTCCGACCGACCTGAACTTTTGCTAAAATCAATTAGACATCAAGAGCAACATTCCTGTGAAGTTTCATGAAAATCTTCAAGTAGTTCAAAGGAGTAGTCGCTATAAGCTTTTACTATATAACTCTATGTAAACAAAGATGGCCGCAGGCAGCCATGTTTAACGTCGAATCAAAACGATTTTCGATAAGGAGCAACACGTTATGCTGATCATTTTAGAAAAAATCCCATATCAATATCACTTATAGAGTTCAAGAAGTAGTCGCTACAAACTTGCTTTTTAAATATCTATTTTTAGCTTTGGCGGCCATCTTGGATTTCACATCAACATGAATTTTTGCTAGGATCAACTAGACTTCATGGGCAACATTTCTGTAAAGTTTCATGAAAATCCATTGGAGTGTTTTAAATAGATAGGTTTATAAGCGCGTTACTACTGTCTCGTGCAGAGCTAGATTTTATGGCGATATCGGTAGAGCGTAAGCTTCACATGCAAGGGGTCCCAAGTTCAAACCCGCTGAGTGCTTTAATATTGATGTGTAATTCTTCCTGTCCGATTACATACATAAAATATTTAAGCCATATGATCTGCATGGAATGTCACTTGATACGTGATACATTCAAAGTTGAATGTTTAATATTTCATGTAAATAATGACATGCTAATAAACTATTAACTAATTAGTAAAATGCTTATTAAATACCGGTAATGGTCTTCTGGTTTAAAGTGTCCTATTATTGTAACAGGACCGCTTAATTTAGCTTGGGTGGTCTTATATAGAGGTCAGCTGACAACATCACAGAGAAACTTTCACATTGTATGATCAACTTGTATGAGTGTTATGTGATAAACAGAATCTCTTATATATATCTTGCTCAAAACAAAAACAAAAAAAAGCCTACGAATCCACCCTATTGGTTTAGAGCATGCAATAGGAAAAAACACACCTATTTTTCTATTTGGCCTAAGTAAGTTTGAAGGAATAAAGTGAATTAAAGAGCCGAACAAACCAGACCTTTTTGTTAGAATAAGCGTTTTTGCTAATTTTAGCAGTTTTCAGACTGTTTTTGGTCCTGGAAATATACAGCGTAGCAAAGGGCGCAGCTGAATTTTCTGATGTCATAAAAAGTTGATAGGGATGCATCCTCAGCACAAAAAGAGATTCTGAGACCCAGTAAATGTGTCTATAACTAAAACAAAATAAAAATCTCATTGGAAGATTTTCAATTTATTTCTATATTCGAAATTGCAATCTTTCTACAGTTTAAAGATAGTCTTATAGACACTAGTTAATGCTGAAATATATACCGTATAGCAATATATACCGTATAGCAATTAAGAATTTCATATACAAATGAAGTAGGCATAGCTTAGACCAAATATTGAAACCGTGAATACAGGTGTGTCAGTGGACATGTCCTTGTTGAATATCTATGAACCGAGTCTGTTAATTGCACAAGAGCTGTATTCTACAGGAATAACACTTGCAAGAAATATTGACTACTTATAGCTAGACAGAATGGCTTCTAGTGCAATAGGCGATCCAATATCTAGATCTTGGCATCACCACGATGCAATAATAGTACTTGTTAAAAAAATGTGGCATTCAATTCTCGGTTCAGACAGTGTGTCTGCTTTTCTTTTTTCAATACATTCCTCCCACTTTCAAGTTTACATGAGACATCACCCATTAGACCTGAGATTCATGGCTTTCTACAAGTTTTTACGATTTTTTACACCCAACATCCATGAGTCCATCTATTTGGAAATTGACGAAATAAGACAAGATATAACGAACGACAATTTTCCTTTTACATGTGAGATTTGTTTTTAAGTTTTCTTCAGATGTCTATAAATAGAAGCCGACAAAAACAACTATGTCAGATAGAGAACATTTGCATACCATGCTCCGCCCCAAGTTTTCAACTTCAAGCATATGCAGTAAGGTGAACAGTAATGGTGAGCACAATCATACAGTCTGGTTGCATTTCAACTAGCAATTTTTGGTGTCCTGCAACAAATTCAGGGTGAGTTTGCGATATATAATTGTTGCAGTTTTGTTTTATGTTCAAACAGTTTGCATTATAAAAAATGTGCAGAGGGAATAAGATGTATTTTGAGTACATGTATTAAAATAGAGACATCTGAGGGAAAAACTGAAGTGAGGCAGAAAACTATTTTTCGTCCATTTTATCTATGTATGGCTTAATGGTGTCATGGTAGTGAAAAAAAAAGAAAGTTAAAACACTGACTACTATACTGTTGATACTGTGTTCGAAGCCAATCCTAAACCGTCGGTTTCTTAGGACCATTTTGATTATTATTGTTTTTCTGGTATTGTCGTTAAGACTTCTGACTTCCGGTTCACTTTTGTCTTTATAGGTTGTATTGTTTGTTGTTATTATTTTGTTAGTTGTTTGGCCTGAATTTGGCAGGATGTTGTGCCCAATGTTTGTTTAGCTAACTTTTGAATGAATTTAAGGTGGGTGCCTCAATTACTGTGTTAGGTAGCTTGTTCCAAGAATCTACCACTCTATAAGCAAAGGATTTCCTCCTAATATTAACTCTTGCTCTTTTCTTAAATAGTTTATTTGAGTTTCCCCTGGTGCCAGTATTCGGGGCCATAGTGAACAGTTTGTTTTTGTTTACTACATCGATGTTATTTAAAATTTTGTAAACCTGAATCACATCGGCTCGCTCTCTTCTATACTCAAGGGTTGGTAGTCCTAACATAGTGTCTTGTATGATATGGAAAGTTGCTGAGGTTACCCACCATTCTGGTAGCTCTTTTTTGGACATTTTCTATAGGGATAATGTCTTTTTTGAGATATGGAGACCAGACAACTGTGGCATATTCCAGGTGAGGTCTAACAAGGGATTTATATAAGCAGAGGAACATTTCTATGTCCATATAGGTAAAAGTTTTGAATATTAGTCCTAAGTTCCTATTGGCCTTAGAGACTTTCCCACTTATATGGTTAGAAAACTTTAACTTCGAGTCAAAAGTTACCCCTAGGTCTTTTTCCTGCGATACCTTTGTAATTTTTTCAATTTTATTTGCTTGATCCTTGATAAAATACACATTGTTTTCATCATCATTGTTTTCGATGTGAAGGTGTTTACATTTTTTGGCATTGAATACCATTTGCCATTTTTTAGCCCAATTACATGCATAGAATATGTTATCCTGTAAATTCTGTGTATTACTTGGGTCACTAATGCATGTGTATAGTTTTGTATCGTCTGCAAACAATTTAGTGGTACAGGAAATGGCTTCGGGGAGGTCATTGATATATATCAGAAACAGTACGGGCCTTAGAACACTGCCCTGAGGAACACCGCTTGTGACATCCATGAGGCCTGATTCCTGCCCATTTACTACTACCCTTTGTTTTCGGTTATTTAAAAAATCTTCTATCCAGTCATAAAGTTTGCCTGAAATTCCCATGGCTTTAACTTTTCTAAGTAGACTTTTATGGGGGACTTTGTCAAACGCCGCTTTGAAGTCAAGATATATGACATCTACTTCTTCCCCATTATCAATTGCTTCCGACCAAACATCTATACATTCCAACAACTGAGTAGCACAGGAGCAGCCCCGCGTGAAACCATGTTGATGAATTGATATAAGAAGATACCTAATGAGATGGTCTACTAGTTCCACTCTTACAATCTTTTCCATGATTCTACATGTTATCGGTGTCAGACTAATTGGTCGATAGTTCTCAGGTTTAGATTTGTTTCCAGATTTAAAGACTGCAGTTACATTGGGAGTCTTCAAAGACGATGAATTGCCAGTTGTCTGTAATGAAAGATGATAAATAGAAGGGTGTTCCACGGAAGACACTTGTTTGCCGGGATTGTACTACAGCTAGCGAGAAAACCGATTACTTGTAAAAGAAAACTGGAGTGTTGACAATGAATTTGTCAGAAAGCTAGGGGATGCGAGTCTGGATAATCTCATGGGGTGCAAGATATTTGGAGGCATTTGGATGGAAACTAGTCCGTGGACAATTTTGTAAAATATACATTGTCGGAGTGCCTTTCTTGCAAAAAACGCCATCATTTTCAACAAGTTTTATTAAAATATATATTTTGTTCATCATTTCTTGAATCCAGGGTTTGCTACTTCTGTTGAGTCATTACCACCACAGGGTGGGGTATTACCCCCACCATGTGGTTACCACTATGTCGCTGTTTTGTATTTAAAAAAAATAAAAGTATGTTTATGTTCTGTGCCAGTCAGTAAAACCTTTTACCAGCAACAAACAACCGCGAAAACCAATTGCAAATGGACATCGTTACATTTAAACAATATTTAAGCTTCAACAGCGTTTTATTTCTTCTATTTATTCATACTTAGCAAAGGGATGGTCAATTTTTTTAGCATTGATTTTCACGGTAGATTGTTTTTCTTTCATTAAACGCCGTAGATCGTCCTTCGTCACAATTTTCTTTTTCTTCGACGCCATTTTGAATTTTATGTGTGAAATATGCGTACTATTAATTTAATTTGTCTTAAATATCCTAGTATACAGCAAAGTAAGATAATTACTCCTACTCATATCATATATAAATAAATGTGTTTGTCATAAAATAGTATTCAAACAACAAAAAAGCAATAACTTAAAGTACGAAACTATTGAAATAACTATAACTATAGCTCTTTATGCAAACCGAAAGTAGAAGCCCGCGTTTGGCGAATCACTACACTGCCAGTTTCTACATAAATCGTTTAGGTATATTGATTGCAAATGTGATTTTCACCCTGCATCTTGTTAATGAAATGAATTCAACATTCCAATAGTTTAATCCACTCTACAGTACAAAGGGCAATATTGTCGTGAATTGAAGTTAGAAAAACTATCAACACTACTTCCACACTTCATAATCAAACACCATCAACAGTAATCCAAGCTACATATCTAGGGGTGGAATTCACATCAGACTTATCATGGTCCCCATATGTTAACAAAGTCACAAATAAAGCGCAATCTACACTCTGCGAAACCCGAAACTAAACAAGCAGCCTACCATAGTCCTACAAGCAGCTCCATAGTCTGACCGAATGATGGAGCAAGCGTACCATTGCACAAGCGTACCGGGAGCAAGCGTACCACTTTCCGAGAGCAAACGTACCACATATATAGATATATAGTGATTCATTGGTATATCAATTATCTAGTATATCGAACATAAAACATAGTGGATCATTGATAATAAGCAGTGAAATTATTAATTTATTGATAATATATTGATATTTAAGTGAATGCCGAAGTAAATTATGAAAAAAAAGTAATATTGTATGTATGCCTATATGGTGCATACGAAGCATCCACTTCACTCGGTCAATGATCTTTAAAATAATTTATTTAAATCATGTAACAATGTTTATTTACTTTTATAGTATACGTCCGTATTTATAGCGATTCATTTAGAGTAATGTATAGTTTCCAAGCACACTAATTTATCCCATTAAACTATCCAATACCATGATATCAACTTATTATTATCTCCCTATGTAATACTATGTCTATGAAAATATAATAACATAAACAGTTCTTAATACTAGTATTCCTCATTTGCAGAATTTAATTTAACTCAATTTTGGCATTCTGATTTCGGTCGGCTGATACAAGCGCAGTACGCTTTCAAAAAGAAAAGTCGTAACAATTACACACACTCAGACGGACGCGCAAACGCATGTTTCATTTTGATTTGATATGATTCTTTATTTTCCTCCCAGTTGGAGAGCATTAATTAGTTGCTTGAATTACACACGCTCAGACGGACGCGCAAACGCATGTTTCATTTTGATACACGCGCAATGAAACACAAACACGGACAAACATTTCAGTGAGTAAATAAAGTGGACGCTCATAAATGATATAAATAAAATATAAGATCGCTGTATCGACATTCAGTCCAGACTCATGCGTCTGGGTCTGAGCACGAGTTATAACGAAAAGGCGGACAAGTATGGATTTATCCGAAAACTTCTTGCTCTGCCATTCATCCCAGCCGAACACACCAGGGAGACGTTCGGGGAGTTGGAGCAGCTTGCCGGTGCATCATGTCCTGAGATCATTCGGCTGGTTAACTACGTCCGCACTAATTGGATAGACAGCTCTGTATGGAAACCAGAACACTGGTCGGTTTTCAGAGAGACTGTTAGGACCAACAATGACGTGGAAGGTAAATATATTTATATATATCATCACAATAAGTGTCAACATTGCATAAAAAGATGATAACATTAAATGAAATACCTTAATTAAACTAATAATGAATAACGAACAATAAATATATATATAATAATAATAATAATATCATCATTAAATCAGACATGTATAACTAATTACACTATTATTTATTTTACAGGGTGGCACAAACGACTTAAATCACGAGCCAGCGGAAGCACACGTCCATTCTACGTGCTTGTCCCCCGTCTACGGGCAGAAGCTGAGGAAGTCAATGCAGATCAGGATGGTCTCCGAAAATCTGCTGACACGCAACAACAGACAAAAGTACAAACGCATCCACGGACGACTTTTGACCTATGGGACAAATATGAAGATGGGGACATAACGACATCGAGACTTCTACGAGATTGCAGCCACCTACTTGGACTAGGATCAATCCTGGCAACAGCAGACGATCACGGAGAGGAAGACAACTAGATAGCAGCATCAACAACATCAGTTCGGCGATTTCATGTAGAACATGACGTCAGCTATATTGGTTTAACCTGTTTGTGTCATTGTTAATGTGTATAACGGCTATGTGTTGCTTTAGTATTTGTAACTTATCTTGTTAATGATGAAATTGCTAATTGTTGAAATAAAATAAATTATATCTTCAAATGTTCTGTTTAAGAATGTAAATATCTTTCATTTCTGTCTTGAATGTAAAGCGTCTTGTATGTAAATCTTTATATTTGTCTTCTATATCTTTATTTGTTGTGTATATATTAATTAAATAAAACTACTAAAAATTGAAACAAGCGTACACGTGCAAAATTATTCATATTCCCTTATAAAAAATCTTATGAAAAATGATCTCACCATGCAATTATCATGCAATTATCACCATTATAATCATCAAGTCGCACTGCAAATCACAAACAAATTAGCACCTATGTTACCACTATATATTCTATACATGGGACGCTTGCTCCTAAAATGGTACGCTGGTACACGTATGTAATGGTACGCTTGCTCCTGCATCGGTCCGACCAACCCTCGAATACAGTTCCTCAGTATGGGATCAGTATCATATCAAGGATATACAGAAACTTGAAGGGGTACAATGGAGAGCAGCTAGATTTGTGTGCAACAACTATTCCAAGGCTCCGGGCACAGTTACCAGTCTACTATCAAACTTGAAATGGGACTCTCTTGAACACAGAATGCAAACCAGTCACCTTTCTCTTTTCTACAAAATAGTTTACAAGCAGGTCGACATCCTCCCTTCTCAGTACTTAACACCATATACCCGTCAAACCAGACACAATCATCATCTAGCCTATCAAAAACCCATCACCACAGTTGACTATTACAAATATTCATACTTTCCTCGCACAATTACAGCTTGGAATTCCCTGCCATCACATGTAGTTAGTGCTGAGTCGATCCTTGGATTTAAGTCGGGGCTGTCTACAATGCCATTCCCATAGTAAATTATATACTATCTTCTTTTATGTTTTAACCTGCACAGCTAATATTCTTGTCTTCACGGTGTCTTGTACATTTCTATAGGCATTTTTATAGGCATATGTTATTCGCACTAGTTTTTATCACATTGCCTTGTTCTCCTGGGTCGATTGAGTAGCTTGGGAAACTTGGCAACTTTCACTTTGTTAACCCCCACGCATGGCCATATAATCTTAATTGATTCTTTGCCATTATTCTAAAAGAAGAAGAAGAAGAGAAGTTGTATTTGAATATTTAAAAAGCTGCCTTGAGGCTGAATCCAGAGTTCTCCAAGAGCACTTATACGATGGCGGGCCCCCACGCCATCGGCACATGCCGCCATGCACGTAAAAATCGTCAAGCGCAACTTTAAAAAAAGTGTAAAAAATAAATAAATAAAATCTAATAAATTCAGCAAACTTGATGTAGAATACAAAGGGCTTTTACCAGAAATTCATCTGGATGAAAATGGGCCTGTGCAACTGTATGATTGACGCAACAAACACCATAAATAAACCTGAATCTAGACCAATTTGGTACTCTGTGGTTACATATCACGCAGACGCTTGTCATCCAGTCTTCAAAAATAAAGCAAACGCCTCAATCGTATTGACCAAACGGTATCTCCAACATCCAGGTGTCGCTGTCAAAATGGCATAAAAAACCCACAAAATAACCCATTTGCTCCACCACCCTATTATTTCTAAACTTGGAAGTTGGAGAACCCTGAAATGCCGTTGGCAGTGAGTGCGTTCATGGTTCTCCCATCAGGTGCCAAAAGTACCATCGGTAGCCATCAGCAGCCATTGGTAACCATCGGTTGCCGTTGTTAGTTATCAGCTTGACGATGGGTAAGGTATGACCAATCTTGCCGCGTCTTGGGTATCATTAGTGGTTATGACCAAAGTTCAAAATGGTGACGAAAATCATCACCGAAATGGATATTTCTGAGAATTTAATCCCAATCAAAATACCAGTGAATAATAAAATGTAAAAAGGAATCGGAAGTCAAAAGTCCAGATTTTAATTATAAAAATAGCAGGTATCACTTGTCTTGCCATTTTGATAATACACTGGTAGACAATGGTAACCTTCCACTGCCATTAGTACATACTCTACCTATATTTGTGCTTTTGTGTTGGTATATATGTTTTTTTTATTATGTATGGATCCAACAAGGAGTTGGAAATGAAAAGATATTTATTACCGTTATTAAAGACTTAATGATCATTTTATTCAATATTGGAATCATAGGTTGCAGAGCTCAAGCAGAGCTGTTTTCTACAACAGTATTGCAATTTTTCAAATTCAGCCATATTTAGAAAATATAAGTGTGTACAAATTTTGTCAATCAATTACAAAACTAAGAGTTTCATCTCATAGATTAAAAATTGAACCTGGCAGATGGGTTAAACCTATTAGAATACCTGTTAACGAGAGAACGTGTGATCTTTGTATAGTGCTAGAAGATGAATTCCATTTTGTATTAGAGTGTGAACGATTTTCGGAATCAATATATATCTAAATATTTTTGGAAACGTCCTAACATGATTAAATTTATAGAATTAATTAACTCAACAAATAAAGTTAGAATTCGTAAATTATGTATATTTATTTATGAAGCTTTTAAATTAAGAAATGAACTGTTATATAGAATATAACTGTATTTTTTCGAACAACGAGTGTGTATATGAATAAATGAAATTGTAAATAATATGTAAATCTCTATGTACGGTTGTTAACACCTTCTCAATTACACATGATTGCATAATGGCTTATGAAAGTTATATTGTGATATAATATATAATTACCGTATTCATATATATATATACATGTATATGTACTAATTACTGCACTGCTACCATGTTATACTTTGTATTTGTATCCTCACGGGCTTTATAGCCTATTGGAATTTTGAAATAAAAGTATCTATCTATCTATATATATAACTATATAATTATATGAGTTTTAATATTCTCTCGTTTCTCTCATTTCTTACTGAGTCTATTATTTTTCATAAATGTGCTACTATGTTTGATGTGCTATTTTTATTTTATTTTTTTGCTTATGTGTCTGCATGCTTATGCCTTAAGATATCTTGTTTTGTTTTAATTAGTGTCTTGTTTTGTTTTAATTAGTGTCTCATTATGCTTTTGTGTATGTATTACTTACGTGGTTGCATGCTGAGTTTTTTATGGTCTTGATACCTAACATATTATTAACATACTTAAAAAAAAAAGAATTGTAATAATATGAGTGTTTTAAATGTGCTTTTATTATGGTTGTAAATTGATTTAAAGGGTGCTTTAAATGAGAGTGCTTTTTTAGCTTTAGTAAATGTTCTAGTTTGATTAAGATGACAGTGATGTGCTAGATGTAAATGTATATGTACTTATGCTCTATTGGTTGACTTTTTCTTTGTATTATGCATGCGTGCTTACAATAATTATTTTAATGTGTGTATGCTTAAATGTGCTTAAAATGTGCTTAAATGTAAATACTTTTTCTAATGTGTTTATCTTTGTCTAATTATGATTTCATCTGGGCTATTGTAATAAAATAATAAGAGCCCAGATTGTATGTTATAAATAACATGTGATATATATATATAATTTTAACCCCATGCTCTTCCTGTTTTGGCTGCTACTAGTATATTATATGTTTTTATGTTTACAAATGTTTTGTCGGAAAATAGCTCATAAAGCTTTTGTTGTTATATTTGTTTGTAAAAAACAACTTGAAATAAATATTTATATGTTATTAAATTTGTATTGGGATATATGCACGAAGTCTTTTAAATATTAATATTGCGCGACTTTAGGAGTGCAATATTTATGCGCAAAAGAACGAGTGCATATATCCCAATACAAATCTAATAACCTTTTTATTGCATACACATTTTTAATATAAAAACGAAATATTAGAAAAAAACAATAGGTTTTAACATATAATTTTCATCAAAAATATTTATTTGAAATAAACATTGTTGTTACATTGTGGGAATTTTCACAATAAAATCGACATTGTTTACGTCTCGTGACATAACTTCTTTGACATGAACAGAAAATTGCAACAATCCCGAGCGAGTATACGTTACACACCCAATATGATTTTACTACACGTCAATATGGGCGAATATCGACGTTTCCTGTTACATTGAAAGTAAACGGAGCTTGTAAATGTGTATACTAGGAGTCTATCAATATTCATTCAGGGTTGATTTGTTGCCAGTTATAACATCGGTACCCATATGCTTCATCGATGGCCTTTGGTAACCCATGGTGACCTGAGGTGGTTACCAGTGGGAGAACCCAGAACGCACTGCATGATTGTATACTCGGTACATTTAAAAACATTTTTTATTCTCGATTAATTTTAGTCCTCTGTTTTTTTATTCAAATCAAGATTGATTTATGTTAATACACAAGTCTCTTTGTCCCAAAAGTTAAAATATGGCAATAAACATTTGCATAAGATTTGGTCTATTTTTTCAGTTTAAACACATTTTGCACGAGGACTCTTTTAACATCTCTAGAAATTCAAAAAATACAAAGTGTTGCATGTTGTGTTTTCAAATGTACTGAGTGTATAAGGCTTCTGTAGTCTCATTTATTTGATGTTTGGGGTGCTTTTTTTTCCATATGAACATATATAGTATGCACCCTATCGAAGTAGTAGCATGTAAAAAAATCAACTTGCTGCTGTTCGGTATGTATTTTATGCACTAAATAAAGGCTGCTGCAGTACTAAAACGTTGTTACGGCAGTAGCGGATCCTCTGAAGTAATATAGTTATTAGAGATAACAACTAACAAGCTTTCTTAAAATGTAAGGCAAAGCCACTACTGCTGTATCAAGTTGATTGTACTGTACACACAGTATTGTTGTTTTTCCTTATAAGTGGTATCGAAAAATAGCGATACCATTCCCAATTGGCAAAAAGTGTGTTTTTTTCCCCAGTTGGAGAGAAAAAATTCCCAATCTATAAAAAAATAAATTAAAGTGAAACTTTAAACAGAAGAAGGAGGGAAATGTATTATTTTAGGTGAAGGTAATGCAATTCTACAAGAGAATGTATAATGTATGGTAATGTGTTTGCAAAGTATTTAATCATACAATATTGCTTTTGTTTGATAGTGAAAAATTTCCAATTTACGAAAAAACTTTAGTTTAGCAACTTCTCCCAATTAAATGGGTACCGGTACCATTCACAGAAGAGGGAAAAAATCACAGTATCGTGTAAATGTGGGAAATGTGACATGATGCCCGTTGATATGATTATATGAGCACCCGTTTGTTGCAGATTTATGTTATATAGCTGCATGTAAGTAGCCTAATATGTGCGTTACTCAAAAGAATTGAATTGAATTGGATTTTATAGTCGCACCAACAGCTAAGGTCATATGGCGACTTTCCAGCTTCCACTGGTGGAGGAAGACCCCAGGTGCAATTTTCGTGCACGGGCGGGCACCTGGGTAGAACACCGACGTTCCGCAAGCCAGCTGGATAGCTTCCTCACATAAAGATTCCTAGGCCCCTGAGGGATCGAACCTACAGCGGTGAGGGGCAAGTGATTGCAAGTCAGAGACTCTAACCACTCGGCCACGGACGCCCCGTTACTCAAAAGAGCGTGAGGGAGATGTTGAATGAGGAGACGGATTTCAGTACATACAAAGCATGAAATTGAAGAGCGTCCCCTTTGCATTTTTGCATAGCGCCAGGGCGCTACTATTTAGCGAAATATGGTTACTAGTAATATGTTTGTAATCGAAAGATTGGAATTAGTATAAGAATTGTATTTAATGGAGTTGCCTTATTCAGCTTGTGCTTCATTCGGCAAAGTTTACTGAATCATCATGATTATGTATAAACTCCCTCGTTTTCTTTTATAATCCTGTGGTGGATGAAGGTAATTGATTGAATTGATTGAATTGGATTTTATAGTCGCACCAACAGCTAAGGTCATATGGCGACTTTCCAGCTTCCATTGGTGGAGGAAGACCCCAGGTGCCCCTCCGGGCAATTTTCGTGCACGGGCGGGCACCTGGGTAGAACCACCGACGTTCCGCAAGCCAGCTGGATAGCTTCCTCACATAAAGATTCCTAGGCCCCTGAGGGATCGAACCTACAGCGGTGAGGGGCAAGTGATTTCAAGTCAGAGACGTTAACCACTCGGCCACGGACGCCCCAGATGAAGGTAAAGCAAACACTATGTGCGTGCTTACTGGTATACTATTTTTGACTTGTTTAGACTTGTCGGTACCACCATCTTAATTTATCTTATTCATAAATTAAATATGCGTAAAATTTTGTTTTTCAGTGTGCTCACAGAAATGGCTTGTGTAAGACAACACATCATCAGAAACGTGTTAAAAGTAACGTGCAAAAACAGTTGCGTCTATGAAAACAGCAGGTTTCTCATACCCATGTGTTCAGCCAGGGCTTTTGCCTCGGCACCGTTCGACATAAACTCTATTTCAAAATCAAACCTGGAGAACAAGTCTCTAGATGGGGTGAAAAAATCTGTGACGCGCAAAGTCAAAAAACCTAAATCTGTCGATACAAAAAGCAAAGAAACTGCAGAAAAGCTAAAGAAAGAGATAGAAGAAAACAATAACGTAGTTCTGCCAGACTTCTTTAGTGCTGTGCTGGAGAGCCCTCTTTATCCGGAGATAGAAATAAACAAAGATTTGCAATTTGATTTCAAGGATTTTGTTGAGGGGCTGGATATCAGGTCGCTGCCATCCGTGAGCATGATTGTAAAGAAGACGGAGCCAAAATTTCAGGCTGACATTTTGGAGAGATGGAAGAAGGTGAAGACAGAAGAACTGGGTGGAGAGAAACAGTTTGAAGAATACAGACAAGGTAACAAGATCTTTACTCTGGATAGTTCTCAAACTTGTATGAATTCATGCAAAATGTTTTAGATCCTTCATTGTAAACTTAGTACTTGATTCTGTGTTCTGATTTTTAGCTCGACTATTCGAAGAATAAGAGAGCTTATGTAATCACCCCGGGGTCGGCGTCGGCGTCCCACATCAAGGTTTGCGTGTAAGCTGTGTTTACAAGTCTATATCTCTTACATTTCTTATCCTACCACAACCAAATTTGCTCATGGGCTTCCTTGTAGCATTATCTTAAGGGCTGCGTAAGCAATTGTGGTTCCTGTAACCCATGGACTCCCATGGAACCCAAATTATGATAGCCCATCAAATGTGCCCCATTTCACATTAAATTTTGCGTGTAAACTGTGTTTACAAGTCTATATCTCTTACAATTCTTACCCTAGCACAACCAAATTTGGCCATTAGCTTCCTTATAGCATTATCGTAAGGGCTGCTTAACTATTTTTGGTTCCTGTAACCCCTGGGCTCCCATGGAACCCAAATTCTGATAGCCCTTAAAATATGTCTGTTTCACATCAAATTTTGCGTGTAAGCTGTGTTTACAGGTCTATATCTCTTACATTTTTTGTCCTAGCTGAACTAAATTTTGGAATTGGTTCTCTTATAGTATGTTGTAAAGGGTTGGATAAGTAATTTTGTCTTCTGGAAATTCTGGGCTCCCATGGAACCCAAATTGTGATGGCCCATAAAATGTGCAATAAATGCAGATCTAGGTTTGCATGTAAGCATGTATATATCTATAATTTTGGTTTGGGATTTGTTTTAGCATTATGCATCTTATTACTTCACCCATATTGGGTCATGGGCTCCCCCCTCCCCCCCCCCCCCCTACCCCCGCCCCCCTCCACACCTTTTTTTTTTTTTTTTTATATTTATTTTTTTACATATTTCTGTGTTGTTTTAGTCAATTCTAACACATATATGTTGCAACCCCCCAACCTCCCCCCCCCACCCCAACCAGACCCCCCAACACACACACCCACCCCGCCTCTCACCCCATCACCCCACCACACCCCACACTTGATATATATATATTTTTTTTAAATATTTCTGTGTTGTTTTAGTCAATTCTTACACATATATGTTGCAACCCTCCCTACCCCCACCACCCTGCCTCTCATCCCATCACCCCCCCACCCCCCTGCCTCTCATCCCATCCCCACCCCCCAGGACTTGAAACTTTTTTCTTTTTTTTTACCTATTTCTGTGTTGCTTTTGTCAGTTCTTACAAATATATGTTGACCCCCCCACCCCCCCGCCTCTCACCCCATCACCCCACCCACCACGCCCCACACTTGAATTTGTTTTTTTTGTTTTACATATTTCTTTGTTGTTTTAGTCAATTCTTACACACATATGTTGCCCCCCCAACCCCCAATGCACTCCCACCTCACACCCCATCACCCCAACCCCCATCCCCACCCCCACCCCACCCCAGACTTTTTTTTTTTTTTTTTACATATTTCTTTGTTGTTTTAGTCAATTTTTACACATATATGTTGCCACATCAACCCCCCCCCCCCCCCCCCCACTTCCCCACCCCCGCTCCCCCCCACCCAACCCCCACTTGAAAATCTATTTTTTTTTTTTTTTTTTTTACATATTTCTGTGTTGTTTTAGTCATTTCTTACACATATATGTTGCAAACTTCCCATCCCCAACCCCCACCCCGCCTCTCACCCCCTCCTCCCCCCACCCCCACCCACACTTGAAACTTTTTTTTTTTTTTTTACATATTTATTTGTTGTTTTAGTCAATTCTTACACATATATGTTGCCCCCTCCCCCTGCCCCCAATCACTCCCGCCTCTCCCCCAGCTCTCCCCCACATCCCACCCCCACTTGAAACTTTTTTTTTTTTACATATTTCTGTGTTGCTTTTGTCAATTCTTACACATATATATTGCCCCCTCACCACCACCCCACCTACCTACACCTGCCTCTCAACCCCCGGCCCCCCCCCACCCCACACAAGAATTGTTTTTTGTTTTTTTTTACATATTTCTTTGTTGTTTTAGTCAATTCTTACACATATATGTTGCACGCTCCCCCCAGCCCCCAACTCGATCCCGCCTCTCCCCCCAACCCCACCCCGCTCCCCCCACCCCCGCTCCCTCCCACCCCACCCCCACTTGTAACTATTTTTTTTTTTTACATATTTCTGTGTTGCTTTTGTCAATTCTTACACATATATGTTGCACGCTCCCCCCAGCCCCCAACTCCCTCCCGCCTCTCCCCCCCCCCCCTGCACCCCCGCTCCCTTCTTACACATATATGTTGCCCCCTCCCCGCCCCCAACCCCCCTCCCCCCACCACCCCCGCCTCTCACCCCGCCCCACTTGATTTTTTTTTTTTTACATATTTCTTTGTTGTTTTATTCAATTCTTACACATGTTGCCCTCCCCACCCCCGCCTCTACCCCATCCCCACTCAAACTCAATTTTTTTAAAAAAAAATCTTCATATTTTTGTGTTGTTTTGGTGAATTATTACATAGCTTCTTACACATATATGTTGCCCTCACCACCGCCACCATCCACCCCCACCTCTCTCCCACCCTCACCTCGCACCCCACTCAAAACTCGATTTTTTTTTATTTTTTTTATTTTTTACATATTTCTGTGTAGTTTTGGTCAATTCTTACACATAGTTATGATGTGCTCCCAACCCCACCCCACATTGTTGTAGCCTTGTTTTCTGATGGTATATACTAGCTCGAAATTTATTATTCTCCGAAAAATCGAATAGTCGAGCTGCGCTGTTCTCCGACAGCTATTGTTGTAGTAAATACTTCCAAGAACTTTTATTTTTGTAAAACCTTTCGAAAAATGCCTTTAATACATTGCTTTCAATAAAACCACATGCACCTCCATGAACTCTTCTACTGACAAAACTCACATATTGTTTTGAGTAATTGATCCCTATAATCACCCTCTGAAAAGGGGCAGTTATTACAACACCTTAAATATTTTTCCTGGTTGCCATAAACGTGGTTCCTTTGAAAGGAGGGTGATTATAATGGCAGTCACGCTTTAAGGTACAAATACAAGAACCTCTGATTGATGTTAGGATTTTTTTTCGGAAAAAAGGGAAGAGGCACAGGCCCTTCAATAGGGGAAAAAAAGAGTGTTTTTCGAGTTAAAGGGGAAAAAATAATGCGATTTCGAGATATATGTGGAACAGTGTATTAGGCAGAAATTGAAGATTTGGGTTTGCAAAAATGCAAATAGGTACATTTTAGAGAAACTGTCTTCTATAAATGTATCCCAAACATAATAAATTATATATGTAGAGGAAGTTAGAGGGGGAAATAATGTTAAGCAAAAAAAGAGGGGAATTAGGGGAATTTTCTCAGCCAAAGAGGGGAAAAAAGTAGTCTGTTTTGCTAGGGGAAGGGGCTGAATATCGGCCCCTGTTTATGCAGGAAAAAAGCCCTGGATGTCCTTAATTCTGCTAGGGTGAAATAAAAAACAACTTGTGTTCTCAATGTTTGTGTTTGCAAATTTGCCTAGAAAGAAGCTCAGAACAATGAGCAATGAGAAAAGACATTTGTTTCACTAGGACATAACACAATGCTAAATTGTAAAGACTAACATTAAATAAACTTGATATTTAAAAAATGTGTTAGATCCATTGATTTAAGTACTTTTGATTTTGGATGGTCAATAGGTCAAGGTCACCATGACTCACTATGAAAAACCTTGCCCATGAGATTACTCATGGGGTTAATAGATCAAAGTCAAGGTCATCATGACCATGAACATTTACAAGTGAGAGGAGGAGGCCTATTGATTTTTAGCTCTACTGATCTCTCTACTGATCAGAGATCAGCAGAGCTTATGCGGTGGTGCGGCGTCCGTCATCCGTCCGTCTTGTCTGTCTGCCCGTCCGTAAACTTTTTTTTGTAGCGACTACTCCTCTGAAACTACTGAATGGATTTTCATGAAACTTTACAGAAATGATGCCCATGAAGTCTAGTTGATCCTAGCAAAAATTCATGTTTATGTGAAATCCAAGATGGCCACCAAATCTAAAAATAGATTTTTAAAAAACAAGTTTGTAGCGACTACTTCTTGAAAACTCTTAAGTGATATTGATATGGGACTTTTTCTAAAATGATCAGCATGACATGATGTTGGTCCTTGTCGAAAATCGTTTTGATTTGACGTTAAACATGGCTGCCAGCGGCCATCTTTGTTTACATAGTGTTATTTAGTAATAAACTTGTAGCGACTACTCCTCTGAAACTACTTGATGGATTTACATGAAACTTCACAGGAATGTTGCTCTTGATGTCTAAATGATCCTAGCAACATTTCAGGTTGGTCGCAAATTCAAGATGGCCGCCACAGCTAAAATTGATTTTCAAAAAACAAGTTTGTAGCAAGTACTTCTTGAAAACTGTAAGTGATATTGATATGGGACTTTTTCTAAAATGATCAGTATGGAATGGTGTTGATCCTTGTCGACAATTATTTTTATGCGACTTTAAACATGGCCGCCAGCGGCCATCTTTGTTTCCGTAGAGTTCTGTAATGAAAACTTGTAGCGACCACTCCTCTGAAACTACTCGACAGATTTTCATGAAACATCACAGGAATGTTGCTCTTGGTGTCTAATTGATCCTAGTAAAATTTCAGGTCTGCCGGAAATCCAAGATGGCCGCCACAGCTAAAAATATTTTTTCAAAAAACAAGTTTGTAGCGACTTCTTCTTGAAAACTATAAGTGATATTGATATGGGACATTTTCTAAAATGATCAGCATGACATGATGTTGGTCCTTGTCGAAAATCGTTTTGATTCGATGTTAAACATGGCTGTCAGTGGCCATCTTTGTTTACATAGAGTTATCTAGTAAAAACTTGTAGCAACTACTCCTCTGTTACTACTTGACGGATTTTCATGAAACTTCATAGGAATGTTGCTCTTGATGTCTAATTAATCCTAGCAAAATTTCAGGTCGGCCGGAAATTCAAGATGGCCGCCATGGCTAAAAATAGATTTTCAAAATACAAGTTTGTAGCGACTACTTCTTGAAAACTCTAAGTGATATTGATATGGGACTTTCTCTAAAATGATCAGTATGACATGATGTTGATCCTTGTCAAAGATTATTTTGATTTGACGTTAAACATGGCCGCCAGCGGCCATCTTTGTTTACATAAAGATATATAATGAAAACTTGTAGCGACTACTCCTGAAACTACTTGGCGGATTTTCATGAACTTCACAGGAATGCTGATCTAGCTATCAAAAACCTATCAGTAGAGCTTCAAGGTCATTGACCTCTTGTTTGTTTAAATTATAGTACTAAATCTTTGTGAGCAATCCTGCACAGTACACAAATATAATTAATGGTGGGAGTATATTAGCGACAGTTCTACTAACATATTAATAATTACTATGCTTTCCTTTTAAACTTAGATCACACTTACTAACCTTGTCATTGTTTTTATAAAATCATGCCCCTCTCTCAGCTCATTGAGTCAACATGTCATTTCTAACTGTTTCTGTCTCATTAACTCAATGGATAAAGTATTGCTCTGTAGCTCTATTAAACGTCTGTTAAAAATGCTGTAAAATTGTCATTTAAAGGGACACATGGTTTTATCAAGTACTGAAAGTAACGGCTCAATTTATTACCTGATCCAGTAGTATCATTTTGAATTTAGACCTGCTGGTAGATATTTGAATAAAATCAAGTCTTCATCTTTTCTTCTTATTCTGCCATACAGTGTTCACGTTAGCACAAACATTTCTTGTAAATAATATTGCAGCGACCCTGGACAAGGGATTGAACCTGCACAAGTGTATAGAGATGCAGCTTTCAGGGAACACCGACTTCACGGTTTCCAAGGGCAACGAAGGTCACTGGGAGAGTGTGCAGGGTGTACTCAAGGATGTCAGTGACGTAAAACTGCTGGAGGTGGACTGTGTTCACCCGGAGATGTTCTACAGGGGCAAGTTTGACTGTATAGCACAGTATAGGTACGTACACGTTGAGAATCTACTATCATTTATATTGTAAGAAATTTCCTCCATTGTTCTTTTCAGAGTTATGAAACACTTTGTTTATGAGACATTTAATTCAATTCAATAATTTTAGCAAATTGCTCGACTGGGATCTCGATTTGTGAGAAAGTTTAAATTCTTATGGGTGGCAGAGATATACATAATTGGTTCTACCCAGGAATAAGTCACAGGAAATTGCATCTTTTGATATTACCTTCTGTCATTATAAATGTTGTCAAATTGTTTCATTTCGCGAGCATATAAACATTTCATCGCAAATAGACATACTCGTCATACCCTGTCTATATAACTGTAATTAGGCCGACCATAAAAATTGTTGGTTTGCTGTTTCCCTACCTACCCACGAAAAAGGGCCCTACCCAAAAGTTTTTATTGCAATTCTTTATAAAAAGTTTTTTTTACTATCTTTTGTATATTTTTCTTTCATTTCTTAACGTTTTTACTGTCTTTTGCAAAAAAAATTAATATCACCTACCTACCTACCCACTTATAAAATCCTGGGTCAGGAAACAGCAAACAAATATATTTTTAAGGATGGCCTTATTAAGTATTGGATATTTCTCTCACGTAATATGATAATACTAAATTGTTAAAGTACATCCAAACTATATATCAAAAGTTATGATGCATGTCTATTCAAATTTAATGCATGAAAATGACAAAAAGGAGGGAAACATATATATATATAACTTATTTCATTAAGTTATTTTCTCTCATTGTTACATAAACATGTCTTAAGCGTTTAGTTAAATTTTGCGATTTTAGGATTACTTGTAGATTATTAATGAAACTAATATGAACGTTGTGTCGTTTAAGGCATTTATTAGCGGCCAGCAGAGCTTATGCAATGGCGAGTTGTCCGTCGGCCATCCGGCGTCCGTTAACTTTAGTCTTGTTTACGCGATAGGAAATTCATTATTAATAGGATCTTTACCAGTGTCTTTATATCAGTAAAAGCTCGGATGAGTTTGAAAACCAGCCAGATCGGAGTTGTGGCCCTTGGTTTGCTAAAAAATGCCATATTAAGCCTTGATTACATTCTAGCACCTTCATTTTGTATTTGATCTTTACGAAACTCATGGTTTCTGCTCAATAACTTTTGTTAGGAATGAGGTATTGCGATGAAACTTGCAGGGTAGGTAGCTTATATTGAAAGGAAGGTCAGGATTGCATTTGGGGCCCACTTGGATTAAGGTCAAGGTCGCGTTACTAAAAATAGAAAAATGATTTTCGCTCAATAACGTTTGTTTGGAGTGAGGTATTGTGACAAAATTGCTGGGTAGGTAGCTTCTGTGGAAAGGAAATGAAACTTGCAGGGTATATAGCTTATAAAGAAAGGAGGATTGGGATTGCATTTGGGGTCAAGGTCGATGTTACTAAAAATAGAAAACTGGTTTCCGCTTAATAACTTTTGTTTGGAGTGAGATATTGTTGTGACGAAACTTGCTGGGTAGGTAGCCTCTGTCGAAAGGAAGGTTGCGATTGAAATTGGGGTCACTGGGTTCAAGGTCAAGGTCACTGTTACTAAAAATCGAAAAATGGTTTCTGCTCAATAACTTTTGTTAGGAATGAGGTATTGCAATGAAACTTGCAGGGTAAGTAACTTCACCAGAATGTTCCTTTTATGCATCTAACATCATGTGCAAAATTTTGGGTCGTGGTGACCTACTTTCGATGAAATATGTGTCTTGTCCGTTCTCTGCTACGACGTGTATCTTGCCTCTTTCTTGAGGATTTTCACCAAACTTCACCAGAATGCTCCCTTCCTTTATGCATCCTACCTCATATGCAAAATTTTGGGTTGCTGTGACCTACTTCTGACAAAATTTAGGTCATGTCCGGTCTCCGCTACGACGTGCGTATCTTGCTTGTTTCTCGCAGGATTTTCTAGTTTAAAAGAAGTACTGATGGGATATAAGAGCCATTTTAGCAAGTAGAGTATCCACAGGCCCTCTTGGGCCTCTTGTTTTGATTATTATGTTTGTTTACTTAAAATTTATCAGTCGTTGCAGAGACTTGTCTAAATTTCTATGTAATAAATATAAATTGAGTACAATTTTAGGACTGTTTCTCATAAGTTTGCTTGGGTGTAGTGAGGAGGGCACTTCAGCATGCACTGAAGCCCCCATCAGCACTTATCAGAATAAATTTGTTTTGTATTATTTTTTTTAAATGATAACACCAATCCTCATCCAATTATTTAAAAAAAGAAAAAAAGAATAAATATTTTTGTCTTGTTAGTCTTAACACTGTAATTACAGCTCGAACTAACCAATATTAACACTGTGATTAAAGCTCGAACTAACCATTATTAACACTGTAATTACAGCTCGAAATAACCAATATTAACACTGTAATTACAGCTCGAAATAACAAATATTAACACTGTAATTACAGCTCGAAATAACCAATATTAACACTGTAATTACAGCTCGAAATAACCAATATTAACACTGTAATTACAGCTCGAAATAACCAATATTAACACTGTGATTACAGCTCGAACTAACCAATATTAACACTGTGATTACAGCTCGAACTAACCAATTTTAACACTGTAATTACAGCTCGAAATAACCAATATTAACACTGTAATTACAGCTCGAAATAACCAATATTAACACTGTAATTACAGCTCGAAATAACCAATATTAACACTGTAATTACAGCTCGAAATAACCAATATTAACACTGTAATTACAGCTCGAACTAACCAATATTAACACTGTAATTACAGCTCGAAATAACCAATATTAACACTGTAATTACAGCTCGAAATAACCAATATTAACACTGTAATTACAGCTCGAAATAACTAATATTAACACTGTGATTACAGCTCGAAATAACCAATATTAACACTGTGATTACAGCTCGAACTAACCAATATTAACACTGTGATTACAGCTCGAAATAACCAATATTAACACTGTGATTACAGCTCGAACTAACCAATATTAACACTGTAATTACAGCTCGAACTAACCAATATTAACACTGTAATTACAGCTCGAAATAACCAATATTAACACTGTAATTACAGCTCGAACTAACCAATATTAACACTGTAATTACAGCTCGAAATAACCAATATTAACACTGTAATTACAGCTCGAAATAACCAATATTAACACTGTGATTACAGCTCGAAATAACCAATAATAACACTGTGATTACAGCTCGAAATAACCAATATTAACACTGTAATTACAGCTCGAAATAACCAATATTAACACTGTAATTTCAGCTCGAAATAACCAATATTAACACTGTAATTACAGCTCAAAATAACCAATATTAAAGCTGTAATTACAGCTCGAAATAACCAATATTAACACTGTAATTACAGCTCGAAATAACCAATATTAACACTGTGATTACAGCTCGAAATAACCAATATTAACACTGTGATTACAGCTCGAAATAACCAATATTAACACTGTGATTACAGCTCGAAATAACCAATATTAACACTGTGATTACAGCTCAAAATAACCAATATTAACACTGTAATTACAGCTTGAAATAACCAATATTAACACTGTAATTACAGCTCGAAATAACCAATATTAACACTGTAATTACAGCTCGAACTAACCAATATTAACACTGTAATTACAGCTCGAAATAACCAATATTAACACTGTAATTACAGCTCGAAATAACCAATATTAACACTGTAATTACAGCTCGAAATAACCAATATTAACACTGTGATTACAGCTCGAAATAACCATTATTAACACTGTGATTACAGCTCGAACTAACCAATATTAACACTGTGATTACAGCTCGAACTAACCAATATTAACACTGTGATTACAGCTCGAAATAACCAATATTAACACTGTAATTACAGCTCGAACTAACCAATATTAACACTGTAATTACAGCTCGAATAACCAATAAACTGTGTTGATAAACTGTTAAACAACAAAACAGTTTCCTTCCAGACATTGACATTGATCATTTTTTTGTTGCCTTTTTGAAGAAAAAATCAATAGTATTAGGGATCACTTTGTCCATTGTCTTGGGTCCATCCATTGTCAGTAAATAATGCCACCAGCCCACAATACAAAAAAAATTCTAGTATTCAATACTATAAAATATAAAAGACACTAAATAATGAAGACTAAATTATTTGATTTGTATTAGGCAATATATTTTTTCCCCTTTCCAGAGACACACTTTGCCTGATAGAATGGAAGACATCAAGTAATCCCAAACCACTGCTTAGCAACACATACGACAACCCGATGCAAGTTGCTGCATATATAGGCGCTGTCAACAGAAGTGGGCAGCTCAGTAAACTCGGGGTAGGCTATGTTTAAACAATATTAGTATTTATTGTTTAACCTACTTTTCAATCCAATCAGATCAACTACATTTTCAAATGTTGTATAAACTTATTTCATTAAAACTCAGATTATGACATATATATAATGTCTCTAATCACTATTTTGTTAAGTTTTCAAGGTGCATCATAATACAATGGTACACTGTGCTCGTGGGAATGTCCATTTGCACATCAATGCGATAATGTATTGAATTGTTAAAAAGTAGGTTAATCACTAAGTAAGTGGTATTTTAACAAAATAAAAACCTGACAATCGCACTCCACGGTCACTACATTTCGGTTTCTATTTTGTTAAATTTCCACTAAATATATATGTAAACTGCACATACGATAATCCCCTGCTGCCTATACATGTATGCATGTATGAGGTATAACATTGTTTTTAGCAATCTTTCAGTCATCACGACAGTGTCTACTTGTAACAATAAGTTCAATGCTCAACTTTATAGTGCTACCACATGGAATACCACATTTTCTTGCATACAGGACAAGGATATCCTTCATTTTACCGGAGCTAGATTTTCATCTCACCCTAGGGTCGAGATAAAATTCACGCGCACACCAATAACCGGTATGCAGAAAAACATGCAAAACGTTAGTAGCTGGTGGCAACATGTCTCTGATATGCAAGAAACAGAATCTATCATGGGTATTCGGTTCAAATAGGGAATTCCAACCCTCGGTATAACTGTTTTAAACGGAACCAATGCTCCAACCCTCGGGTGTTTTAATCAAGTGTAAAAACACTTATACCTCGGGTTGGAATTCCCTATCTTCACCGGATACCAATGAAAAACACCGGGCCGACCAGTCCTAGAACTACCCTTTATATGCTGAACATCAAGCAAGGAGCTACTAGTACCATTTTTATGAAGTCTTTAGTCAGACCTGGTAATGACCCATGACCTCCCACATGTGAGCTGGACGTTCTACCACTAGGCCACGACACGGTTTGCTGTATATAATTATAGGTAGTGTGTAGGAGTGGAAACTCCGTGTAGGTTTGTACGAACAATATTATTCGGTAAAGCAAGATATTGACTTAAAATTTTAAAGGCAGTAAGCTAGCATCGTAATTTATTGTATACTTTCATATTGTCCCGTTTAGTTTGCATTGAGCTAAGTGTGCAATATTCTACGTTATTGCACACATTGATATTGCACGGGAACTTTTGCTCGTGCTTGCTAAGAGCCGCGAAATAGAAATAAGCAACTACTTTCAAATACAAATAACGAAATCCTTCCTATAGTGTCAACAAACAAATATGACAATAGCACTCCACGGTCACTACATTTCGGTTTCTATTTTGTTAAATTTCCACTAAATATAACACTAATATGTAAACTGCACCTACGATAATCCCCTGCTGCCTGTACATGTATGCATGTATGAGGTATAACATTGTTTTTAGCAATCTTTCAGTCATCACGACAGTGTCTACTTGTAACAATAAGTTCAATGCTCAACTTTATAGTGCTACCACATGGAATACCACATTTTCTTGCATACAGGACAAGGATATCCTTCATTTTACCGGAGCTAGATATTTCATCTCACCCTAGGCTCGAGATAAAATTCACGCGCGCACCAACATCCGGTATGCAGGAAAACATGCAAAACGTTAGTAGCTGGAGGCAACATGTCTCTGATATGCAAGAAAATGAATCTATCATGGGTATTCGGTTCAAATAGGGAATTCCAACCCTCGGTATAAGTGTTTTAAACGGAACCAATGCTCCAACCCTCGGGTGTTTTAATCAAGTGTAAAAACACTTATACCTCGGGTTGGAATTCCCTATCTTCACCGGATACCAATGAAAAACACCGGGCCGACCAGTCCTAGAACTACCCTTTATATGCTGAACATCAAGCAAGGAGCTACTAGTACCATTTTTATGAAGTCTTTAGTCAGACCTGGTAATGACCCATGACCTCCCACATGTGAGCTGGACGTTCTACCACTAGGCCACGACACGGTTTGCTGTATATAATTATAGGTAGTGTGTAGGAGTGGAAACTCCGTGTAGGTTTGTACGAACAATATTATTCGGTAAAGCAAGATATTGACTTAAAATTTTAAAGGCAGTAAGCTAGCATCGTAATTTATTGTATACTTTCATATTGTCCCGTTTAGTTTGCATTGAGCTAAGTGTGCAATATTCTACGATATTGCACACATTGATATTGCACGGGAACTTTTGCTCGTGCTAGCTAAGAGCCGCGAAATAGAAATAAGCAACTACTTTCAAATACAAATAACGGAATCCTTCCTATAGTGTCAACAAAAAAATATGTGGGTTTTTTTTCAACCTTTTATGGCAAAAATTGATAAAATAATTCAAATTGTCACTCACCCACTGTTTTTAACGTTATCAAATGGTAAACAAACTTTAGAAAATCGCTTGATGTTTTTAATGACGTCATCCGACGTCGACGTCGTTTTCGCGCAAAATAATCATCCACACAAAATGAAACTGAATGGCAAGATAGAAATTCCATCAAAAGCTATAAAAATAACACAAATACAATGAAAAGTAATAGTCATACAATTAACATTGATCGAAAACAAAATGAAAGTATACAATAAAAAGGTTATTGAATTTGTATGGCTAAATATTACTTGGAACGAGTTGTTTTGGCGCAGGACGACTCGCAAGCTCGTCGTCCTTTGCCAAAACAACTCGTTCCAAGTAATATTTAGCCATACAAATTCAATAACCTATAATATTATGAAAAAACTTTTATACATAATAATGATGTATCTTGCTGAATGTCATACAATGTAAGTTCTAAAACAATACATGGTTTCTGAAGTCGCCTTGGGCATTCTTTACGTGTCTACAAAAGAAGCCTTCGGCGACAAAGGACAGAACTTGCTTTGAGAAGAGAAAATGCGTTAAACAGCAAGAAAAAGAATGAGACTCATTCTGATATGGAAAAAAAATAGACAGGAAAATCGTGCCGGTATGAATTTAATTTCTTGATGTTGTTTCAGGTACCTAAATTGACAAACGGAGCAATTGTAATTGCCTACCCGGGAGGGGAACCAGCTACAGTGCATCAAATGAACCAGAAGATATGTGAGAGATACTGGAACCAGTGGACCAACAGACTATACCTGTACTGGACAACGTTCTATCTTAATGAGGAAGAAGAATAGTGGACTGTTTTTTTCTCACTGAGAAAGGAGAATACGGACTGGGTCTAGTAGAATAGTGGACTGGTTCTATGCCACTGAGAAAGGAGAATATGATCTGGGTCTTTCATACTGAGGAAGTAGAATAATGGACTGGTTCTATGTCACTGAGAAGGGAGAATAAAAGTGGACTGGTTCTTTCTCAATGAGAAAGGAGATGAGTGAAATGCTTCTTTCTCACTGAGGAAGGCGAAGAGAGGATTAATCTTGCTGAACCTACTGTATTGTAGAAATCGTTTATATAGAATAGGGGCTATATACTTGTTTATATAAAACAGTTGCTATATTTTTATGTCATTTAGTCACCGTTTCTTCAAAAGGAGTAATGTGTTCATAGTAATGATAAAGAAAGGATAAACTGCATTTTATGCAATTACGTGTTGTCTGTGCATCCTTCGTCAGAATATCTAGAAAGTTTGCAGGAATTGCATTTGCGGAGAGCTAGACTTGGCAAATCACCATCACTTTGGGGTCTTAAGTGCCTTTAAATGGTTTGACCTCTTGCTTTAAAGTGTCGAATAATATATGTTTAAATGATTATCATGTATTCCTTGACTAAAGAAAACATCAGAGAGTTCAAAAATGTCTTTCTTCTGAAATCTCTGGTTGAAAATTCAGGGAGGAAAATCAGGGAATTTGAAAGTTGTACAAATGGTGACCAGTCGAGCGTTTACGAGCCTTCTTGGGCCTCTTGTTTTACATGTTATTAAAATTAAAAAGTTAGTTCCTCAGTTTAGTTTCATAAATGGCTTCATTTTGAGATCCATACTGGTGTGTTTTTCAGGCTTCTATAAGACCATGAATTATCAATGTTCAGATTTATTGTTTAACATATTAACTAAAAGCATGATAAAACACAAGCAAAAATTCACAATATTAATGACAAAATTCAATTTCTTCGATTGGTTTGATTGTCATAACGACTTATAGAACACTATTATTGTGAGGCATTTATTGGAAAATGATATCTTCTTTTGTTATTCTTTTTTTTTGTGTTTTCATAGATTTGGTTCTGCACTTTTTAAAACCAATAAACGTTTTGATTAACTCCGGATGAATGGATTCAGATGTGGTCACAAAAAGGTATGTGTGAATCTCCTGAGAAAGGCCTGTGCAGTGGGAACGCCAGGAACTAATTATTCAGCTTTTTTGATCATTTTTATACTCCGCGACAGGGATTATTTTTTTAGTGTTTGCCGGACTATTTCATTAAAAAAAACACAAAACGCCGCCATTTTCTTTTTGTAAAAACGTCGATTCAGACCGCAGTTATCAATTTTACGCGTACCTAGTTTACAGGAGTGAACGCTTTTTGTAAAATGTCAGTTTTGGATTACGTCATCAATACGTAGAATGTGTTTACACGTTGGTAAACGTTGGTAAACGTTGAATCCACTGAGTTTTGATAGTTTATCTGATGCAGGGTGTTCACACTGGGATAAACAATTGGAAATATACACAGGTTAACGTAATGAAGGAAACAGTTGACTGTCTTAGAACTCTACAGGCAAATAACACGTAAGTTCAAATGTGTACATGTACAACTCTTTTTTTGGTTTGTTTATGCAGTGTTTTCTTGAAATTTGCCAAGCACATCGATGGTATAAATGTTGACAAACTGTGTAAATAGTAAACATAACTGGATCAGCCGTGACAGTTGTGGATTTCATTGAATTATTCATATGATTCCTCTCTCAGAATCATTCTTGTTTGTATAACAAGACCTGTAGACATAGACATGAGGCCCTTCCAGGGGTAGTCCATGTTCCCTTGTTCCCTGACAATACGACCCGGTGATCCCCAAAACGTTTTGCTTTGTTCCCCAAAAATATGTTCCCTAGTTCCCCAAAACCACTGGGAGACCCTCAGCCCTGAACCCTGTGAAGGGGTACACCTTATGGTATGCCTTTAATGGCCAGTGTCAAACCCCACATATGCTGCATGGCCATGGGACACAGCAATTCCTAAACCACATCCCTGCCACCCCCTTCTCTACATTTACCCACAGGCAGCTGATGCATACCCTCCCCATGGACTTTTTACCATACTTTGAAGCGGCCTGTAAAAGGCCCATTTCCCACTCTCATTTCTTTTAAAAGCATGCAGACTTCACCACTTTTTAAACTTACCTTGGAAATTTCATTCCCCATTTATGTATTCCACCCCCAATTAAGAGCAAAAGGCCCCTTCTCCAAAACTGGTAAAAAGGCCCTGCTGCCCCCACCACTATCTCTAACCCCCTTCCCCTCTCTTCTACGTCCCTCCTGCATATTTTCTCTACAAACCCTACTTAAAATGTGTTCAATGAAATGCTAAATACTGCAACACTTGGTTTTCAATTAAAAACAAAATATACACTACATCCCAGTTCAATTTTATGTGATTGACTCCGCTAAAGTGATCTGTGTACCATGAACAGGGCTATTTTACCTTATGTAACAGAGACATCTCTAAAAGGCCTCTTACCCAATTGAGAACTTGACTGTTTGTTCCCCAATTGTGGCAAAAATATTTGCCAATCAGAAAGCAGCATTGACTCAGAATTTGAGAAAAAGCATTAATTCTGCAATGTGTTTTTGTCTGTGGAGTCAGTTCTGATTGAGAAACAGTCTTTATAATAACTGTTGGCTGAAAATATAAATAAAGCATAGTATTGTCAAATTTACTTAATTGGTAAAATCTTACATCTTTCCCAAAATAAGAAATAAGCTCGTCTTTTTCCCCCAACATGGACAGGCCTGGGCCTCTTCCCAGTTTTGTGGAAAAAAGCCCTGATGAACACATTTTCTAAGTAACAGTACATAGAAATAAGAATTGAATGCATAGATCTATCTAATTATTATTTAATTTCAGCGAAATGTTCAGATCCAAATGAAATTTGGCAATTGCGTTTATACACTGTGTCATTATTTTTTTCATAGGGAGACATCAGTCTCACAGACATGATGCCTGCATCTTACATATTCTGATCTGAAATGCGACTTGGTTGGATGAGGTGAGGTTGGAGGAGCTCACAAAAACAAGATGGATTTCATAGAGGTTTGTAAGCAGAACTTATTTGTATGGTGGGGAAGCATTTCACATCAATGCCAAAAAATAAATAAAATAATAATAATTAGATAAATCTAGTTAAAACACCTGGAAACCTTACATTGAAAGGTGGAACTGAGAGACAGTATTAAAGCATGAAAAGGATCTTAAACAATACATAGAGGGTCCCAAAGGGGGTATGTGTTCACGTGATCACGTAAAATAAAAACATGGATCACGTCTTCACGTGAAAATAGCAGAACTTTCACATTTCACGTTAAATGTGGATGAGCAGACGTGAAACGTTATAGGCTCGAGCTTCTCTAGTACACTGTGTGGGTTACAACAACAACAACAACAAAAAAAAAACACACACAATCACACACAAACTTGAGCCGTCAGATGTATTCTGAGGCTTTCAAATCTGGCATCTCATGTGGTATAAAAGTTATGACAAAAAGAGAACATTTCACATACCTGGGTCATTTCTTGCAAATGTTCAGCTTGGATCATATAGGTCACTGAAGGTAAAAAGACTGAAAAGGACTAAAAATTCACGTTTCACGTCACCATATCACGCGATCACGTTTTACCAAGACCAAAATCACGGATCACGCTGATATAATTTTCACGCAATCACGCAAAAATATTGTTTGTTTCACGTGTCACGTTTTTAAAAACACCCCGATCACGTTTTCACGCAAAACCCCTTTGGGACCCCCTACATACGTTCTCAGTATTAAAAAAAAAAATATTTGGTAATCTTTTTCAGTAAATTTTATATTGACTAAGACCGAATTAAATATACAGGTCTGTGTTTACTGTATTAAACCAGACCAACTCCCTTAATACACTGCTGACTCCTCTTTTTATTGGGAATGAAATAATAATCAGTTATTCTGAGGTAAAAAATAATAATCTGTTTTAATATGTTTAAGCCTGCAGCCAGTCAGATTTTTCTTCATTTAATGTTCTTGTGGTCTAAATATAATTCATGGAGTTAAAAAATGATAAGTAAATATTTGATACCAAATAAATATTACTGGCCCACTTTTATTGACAATGATATGTAAACACAGGTTTAATTTTTATTTTATTTGGCCTGTATACATAGGTTCTATATAAAATACATATTTTGTATATTATTAAAAGTGATCAAGTTTTAGTGTTTCATGTACAGCAGATATTAAAGTTGTAATACTCAGTGTTTGCATTTTCTTTATTTTTCAGACAAGATGCTGCCATTTACACAACACAAGGTTACGGTATACAACTGTAATGGATCCAAGTATTGAACAATAAATTGAATGGATTATCTTGAACTACATCTACCGTTCTTGTTCTCAACACTAATTGACACTCACGTTTTTTACAATGATCTGTGCATGCTGGTTTCCTCCCACATGCATTTAGCCTGTCATCCATGCCAATGAGAGTGATGTGAAAAGTAGTTTTGCTTATTTAATACTCAATAAAAAAACACTCATCATTCCAATTGAGACGTTGAAGTATACAGTTTTATTGAACTGACTGTTACGTGTACATATAACGGAGAATACATGTTGATGCTGAACTATGTTCAAAACCTTAGACACAACTTTAAAAAAACAACAGCATAGGGTTGTAACTTGTTTTATTAACATATTAATTATGGACCTTAAAGGGACACACAGCAATCTGGATTTGTTGAAAAGCTAACAACTCGCAGCGTCCCATTAGTTTTTCTACATAATTCACATTTTTGCAATCATTAATATTAATACTAGAATAGTGCAAAGCTAATAGTTATTATTATATTACTAAACTGTTGATAATATTGCACCAATAATTTATACATTTCACTCACAGCCATTACCAGTATGTATTATATGTTTGACATGCCTATTAAACAAATGATCACTTTTCCAGTTGAATGACTTATGAATTCATTAAACCTGAGTATATCCAACATTTAAACTACACTTGACCTCCCTATAATGTATATATCTGTGCCAGTGGACATGGCAGACGCTTAGGGATCACTTTAAGCTGTGTCAGCTCTCATTTTAGATCCTCTATTATAGAACCTATGATCATGAAACACACATTTTCGTCTTACTCTATGAAAATATGTATAAAGTTCTTCCTTAGCAATTATTCAATGCTATTGACATGTCCAATAACTATGAATTTTATTTTGGCAAAGTTGTGGTTAGAGCATAATATTATGTACATTCAATATGAAAATGAAACGCATTAGTATTTGAATAGACGCCTATAGTCAAGACTTTCCAGACCGCCTCCAATCCATTTAAAATAAATCAGGAATGATAAATGTCCTTGCTGACAAAAGCACATGACAGACTTGTGTGTTATAATACATGATGCTGTTTTTCATGATTTTCTCATTTTGGCGACCATCTTAAAATTTTAAGTACGTTAGAAAATTGAAAAATAGAAGAAGCTGCACAGTAGCCGATTTATAGTTAAATATAGTAAGGCCAAACAAAAAAATAGGTGTGTTTCCTATTGCATGCTCTAAAAAAAATAGGGTCGGTAGGTAGGCATTTTTTAACTTTTTTTGGAGCAAGATACTGTGAGATTCTACATGTATTTATATCATAAACCCCATTCAAGTTGATGATACAGCTGAAAGTTTATCTGTGATGTCAGTTTACCTCGATATATTGTGATAAATCATTGTTCGGAACAATATTTATTTTTTTTCATAAAAAGATTTAGGCTCGGCCCCTTAAAAATAGGGTCGGTCGGGCCACCGGAAACACAGGTATTTTTTTTTTAGGTTAATATATAATGTTAATAGCTCTTATTTATCCCATGTTGAGACGACACACAAGCTAGACCACGAGACAATATACGTTTTAATTGAATTTAATGTTGTTTAGCGGATCATCAACACAGTATAGGTTATTTAGAGCCGCCCCAGAGAGAGGGGAAGGAATACATAGAAATCTGGGAACCTGCCCTACTCTTGTTATCGAATAGATTCCTATGGTTCTTTAACGTGCTCGGAGGATAAACCGATACACGGGACCGCCCGGTTTACGTCCCCATCCGACGGACGAGACGAAGGGAAAGTGTCTTGGTCATCGCTAACACGGCCGAATCCGAATTTTATTGGAAAAAAAAATTCTACAAAAGGATACTAAGTTTAGGGTTATTACCCTCGCGAGCCTATCTACCCTATAGACTGCAGGGTTCTGCCCATCCCTTACTGATTGGTACTAATATAGTTTCATAAAAGATGGTAGGTGTCATTGGCGTAGCTCTGCGTAAGCACGGTACGCCCGACCCTACGCCTAACTCGGAAATCGAAAACGTAAAAAATCCAAAAATAGTTTCAGGTACATGTGTGTACTTACCTTTATCTACCGTTTTATAACTCTGAAATATACGTCAGAACGCGCATTGTAACATCAAAACAAATAATACGGGTAGCATGACCCCGAACCCCACTAGGATAATTTAAACGGAGTGAGTGCGGGAGGGACCCCGAACCCCACTAAGATGAGTTAAACTGTGTGTGGTGGCGGTGGGGGCGGACGGAGGGGAGGGGGTGCAGCAGGGTACACATACATGTACGTGGTCGATTGCCAATCATGTGTTCTTGGTATCTCAGATGTAAAGGCGCTGGCACGGTTTAATACACAGATTGTTTCAAAGATGCTATTTCACAGACTTTCAAAAAAGAGGCATCGGTTGCACAGTGGAAAAGGCGTTGAACCTAAGGAGCTGGAGCCCTGGTGATGGAATGTCTAATGGGACTATTCACCCATCTTACTTCCCTCTGCAGTCGCTGTTCAAATCAATAAAGCCCTAGTTTATATTATATTTGCGTCGGCAATCCAAATGGCCTTTAAAATACATTTATAATCATAGTTCGCATTCTAGATTAATTTTGTCCATTTAAAAAAAATGTGCTGGATGGGGGGCGGGGGCGTGGGTGGATGGGTCGGAAGGATAATAGCCAATGATACTTTTTTTAAAGGGCTCTTCGACCAAAATAAATAAATAAAAACACACGTCCTTTTCGAAGATTTAAAAAATTGTCCGCATTCACCTTTTCACACTGTGATTATAATAAGTACAAGCATTGTGACGTCACAATTCTGTGTTGGAATGTGGTCTTCGGGGGAAACACGGTATTGATTTTTTTGCAATATTTTCAATAACAATCGAATTTAATATATATCATGATGGCATAAATATTTTGTCTCTTATCGACTGTCTGTTCACTACAATATATCAGGTAATTTCAGAATTTATCACACACAGAGCTGACCGATGTATTGCATGCCGTAATTCCAATCCGTGTAACAAAACTACACAAAAACAACGCTCGAAACGCTTGCGTAAAACAGTGACCAAACGTTTTTTTGGGTAGAAAAAAGTACTTTTTTCAAATTCGCTTGAAAATTCACATACTGCCAGAGGAAGGATTAAACTCATCGTTCATGTTCTTGTCTTTTTTCTCGCTGTTAAAATCTTCATACAAATCGAGATACAAAATAAAAAAATTGAAGTTGACATTTTGCTCTTTCGCATGTTTATTGACTGAAATAATTTTCACAATAACACAACATAGACCTAAATTTATTTTTAAAAGTAGGCCATGAAAATGATGGTTATTTTATAAGGAAATGGCTTGTATAAATTATGTTTCAATTGTAGGGATAAAAAAATGATTCTGAAAGTTTTTTGTATGAAGCACACGGTTGAAGAGAGTCTCACTTTTCTGTTTGTTATTTTATGAACGGTCATGAAACGTTTTTTTGGGTAGAAAAAAGTACTTTTTCCAAATTTTGATGAAATTTTACAGGCATGTAGAGGAAGACTTTTTCTTGACTTTAATGCTTTCGTCTTTTTTCTCGCTATAAGAACAAACTGTAATTATCAATTTGATTAAAAGCTAAAATTTCACATAAATTTTCGAAACGATCGGTAATTTGTAAAAGCCTAGAAATCATATTTTTAATAAAATAGAATCGACAAAACACGTAAAAACTTAAAATTCATTCTGTAACAAACGAATTGATGCATTTGTTTATGTGTGTCATCATTGTACATTGTCCGTTGAATACAGTTTACATCACTGGTGTCATTTTGACCGTCACCCTGAAATCTGCTCAAAACGCAGTTTGTTTACGGTTTTTGCGCGTGACGTTTTTAAGTAAATATCCCTCCGCGGCGGCTTGGCGCTCCCACTGGTGTAAGAATTTACATGAGAAGTGTTTTTGTTGTGGATTATTATGGATTTATATTGTTTTGTTGACAATTTGTTATAATATTTTAATAAATGATCTGAATTATGTCTTTTTCCCTGTTGATAAAAATATTGTATAACTGTTATGGAGAGTGTTACAAAATATTGTATAACTATTATGGAGAGTGTTACAAAATATTGTGTAACTATTATGGAGAGTGTTACAAAATATTGTATAACTATTATGGTGAGATAATCAGGATCAGAGAAATCAAGGAATTTGTTTTCTCAGTTTGTGTGCCACTCTGTTTTAATTTTATAAGCATGTTTCGTTTTTGGACCTTTTAAAAGTTTTTGCTATTATAGTTCATTTGATTTTTTCGTCCACCACCAAAGACTATTGAATATGCATTTCCAGCATAACGTCATTCCATCAGTCCATCGCCACTTTGGTTTGCGACCAATAACTTTAATATTAGTAATCTGATATTGATGAAACTGTAGGACAATGTGTATGGCCATAATATCTAAACCAAATTCGATAATCAGCCAGATCAGCCATATCACACTTATAATGCTGGAGTTATGGCCCTTGGATTTTTTAAAATCAACTTGTTTCCGAACATTAACTTTAATATTTAAAATCCGATCTTGATGAAACTTTAGGACAATGTTATGGCAATATTATCTAGGCCATGTTCGATGACCAGCCATATCGCACCTATAATGCTGGAGTTATGGCACTTGAATTTTTTAAAATTTGGAGATTTTTGCAGTTTCTGCTCAATAACTTTTAACATTTATAATCCAATCTTGATGAAACTTTAGGACAATGTTTATGGCCATAATATCTAGGTCTTGTTCGATGACAAGCCATATCAATCCTATATTGTTGGAGTTATGGCCCCTTGGATTTTTTATAATTAAAAGATTTTGGCAGTTCCTGCTCAATAACTTTAACATTTATAATCCAATCTTGATGAAACTTTTAAGACAATGTTTATGGCCATAATATCTAACCCAAGTTCGATAACCATCCAGATCGCACCTATCATGCCAGAGTAAAGCCCTTGGATTTTTAGCTCGACTCGGCAGAGATCAGCAGAGCTTATGCCGTGGTGCGGCGTCCTTCTTTAAAGTTTTATTTGTAGCGACTACTCCTCTGAAACTACTGGATGGATATTCATGAAACTTTACAGAAATGTTGCCCGTGAAGTCTAGTTGATCCTAGCAAAAATTCATGTTGATGTGAAATCCAAGATGGCCGCCAAAGCTAAAAATAGGTTTTTAAAATACAAGTTTATAGCGACTACTTCTTGAAAACTATAAGTGATATTGATAAGGGACTTTTTCTAAAATGATCAGCATGACATGATGTTGATCTGAGTCGAACATTATTTTGATTCGACTTTAAACATGGCTGCCAGTGGCCATCTTTGTTTACAAAGAGTTATATAGTAAAAACTTGTAGCGACTACTCCTCTGAAACTACTTGACGGATGTTCATGAAACTTCACAGGAATGTTGCTCTTGATGTCTAGTTGGTCCTAGAAAAATTTCAGGCTGGCCGGAAATTCAAAATGGCCACCACGGCTAAAAATAGATTTAAAATAAATCAATTTGTAGTGACTACTTCTTGAAAACTGTAAGTGATATTGATATGGGACATTTTCTAAAATGATAAGCATGACATGATGTTGATCCTTGTCGAAATTTATTTTGATGCGACTTTAAACATGGCCGCTAGCGACCATCTTTGTTTACATAGATTTATATAGTAAAAACGTGTAGCGACTACTCCTGAAACTACTTGACAATTTTTTATGAAACTTCACAGGAATGTTGCTCTTGATGTCTAATTGATCCCAGAATTTTTTTAAGGTCGGCTGGAAATTCAAGATGGCCGCCATGGCTGAAAACAGATTTTTAGCTCGATTGATCAGAGATCAGCAGAGCTTATGCCGTGGTGCGGCGTCCGTCTGTCCGTCTGTCTGTCCGTTAACTTTTATTTGTAGCGACTACTCCTCTGAAACTACTGGATAGATATTCATGAAACTTTACAGAAATGTTGCCCATGAAGTCTAGTTGATCCTAGCAAAAATTCATGTTGATGTGAAATCCAAGATGGCCGCCAAAGCTAAAAATAGATTTTTAAAATACAAGTTTGTAGCGACTACTTCTTGAAAACTATAAGTGATATTGATATGGGACTTTTTCTAAAATGATCAGCATGACATGATGTTGGTCCTTGTCAAAAATCGTTTTGATTCGACGTTAAACATGGCTGCCAGTGGCCATCTTGTTTACATAGAGTTATATAGTAAAAACTTGTAGAGACTACTTCTCCGAAACTACTTGGCAGATTTTCATGAAACTTTACCGGAATGTTGCTCTTGATGTCTGATTGATCCTAGCAAAATTGCAGGTCGGCCAGAAATCCAAGATGGCCGCCACAGCTAAAAATAAATTTTTTAAAAATAAGTTTGTAGCGACTACTTTTTGAAAACTATAAGTGATATTGATATGGGACTTTTTCTAAAATGATCAGCATGACATTATGTTGATCCTAGTCAAACATTGGCTGCCAGTGGCCATCTTTGTTTACATAGAGTTATAGAGTAAAAACTTGTAGCGACTACTCCTCTGAATCTACTTGATGTTCATGAAACTTCACAGGAATTTTTCTCTTGATGGCTAGTTGATCCTAGAAAAATTTCAGGCTGGCCGGAAATTCAAGATGGCCACCACGGCTAAAAATAGATTTAAAATAAATAAATTTGTAGCGACTACTTCTTGAAAACTGTCAGTGATATTGATATGGGATGTATTCTAAAATGATCAGCATGACATGATGTTGATCTTTATCGAAATTTATTTCGATGTGACTTTAAAATGGCCGCTAGCAGCCATCTTTGTTTACATAGATTTATATAGTAAAAACTTGTAGCGACTACTCCTCTGAAACTACTTGGCAGATTTTCATGAAACTTTACCGGAATGTTGCTCTTGATGTCTAATTGATCCTAGCAAAATTTCAGGTCGGCCAGAAATTCAAGATGGCGGCCACAGCTAAAAATAGATTTTTAAAAAATAAGTTTGTAGCGACTACATTTTGAAAACTATAAGTGATATTGATATGGGACTTTTTCTAAAATGATCAGCATGACATGATGTTGATCTGAGTCGAACATTGTTTTGATTCGACGTTAAACATGGCTGCCAGTGGACATCTTTGTTTACATAGAGTTATATAGTAAAAACTTGTAGCGACTACTCCTCTGAAACTACTTGACGGATGTTCATGAAACTTCACAGGAATTTTGCTCTTGATGTCTAGTTGATCCTAGAAAAATTCCAGGCTGGCCGGAAATTCAAGATGGCCACCACGGCTAAAAATAGATTTAAAATAAATAAATTTGTAGCGACTACTTCTTGAAAACTGTCAGTGATATTGATATGGGACGTTTTATAAAATGGTCAGCATGACATGATGTTGATCTTTATCGAAAAAATTTTCGATGCGACTTTAAACATGGCCGCTAGCAGCCATCTTTGTTTACATAGATTTATATAGTAAAAACTTTTAGCGACTACTCCTCTGAAACTACTTGACAAATTGTTATGAAACTTCACAGGAATGTTGCTCTTGATGTCTAGTTGATCGTAGCTCAATTTCAGGTCGGCCGGAAATTCAAGATGGCCGCCATGGTTAAAAACAGATTTTTTAAAAAAAAGTTTGTAGCGACTACTTCTTGAAAACTGTAAGTGATATTGATATGGGACTTTTTCTAAAATGATCAGCATGACATGATGTTGATCCTTGTCGAAAATTATTTTGATTCGACATTAAACATGGGCGCCAGTGGCCATCTTTGTTTACATAGTGTTTGTATAGAAAAATTAGTAGCGACTACTCCTTTGAAACTACTTGACGGATTTTCATGAAACTTCACAGGAATGTTGCTCTTGATGTCTAGTTGATCGTAGCTCAATTTCAGGTCGGGCGGAAATTCAAAATGGCCACCACGGCTAAACATAGGTTTTTAAAAACAAGTTTGTAGCGACTACTTCTTGAAAACTGTAAGTGATATTGATATGGGACTTTTTCTGAAATGATCAGCATGACAAGATGTTGATCCTTGTCGAAAATTATTTTGATTCGACATTAAACATGGCTGCCAGTGGTCATCTTTGTTTACATAGAGTTATATAGTAAAACTTCAACTTGTAGCGACTATTCCTCTGAAACTACTTGACAGATTTGTATGAAACTTCACAGGAATGTTGATCTAGCTATCAAAATCTATCAGTAGAGCTTCAAGGTCATTGACCTCTTGTTAAAAAAAGTTTGTAGCGACTACTTCTTGAAAACTGTAAGTGATATGGGACTTTTTCTAAAATGATCAGCATGACATGATGTTGATCCTTGTCACAAATTATTTTGATTCAACACTAAACATGGCTGCCAGTGGCCATCTTTGTTTACCTAGAGTTATATAGTAAAAACTTCAACTTGTAGCGACTACTCCTCTGAAACTACTTGACAGTTTTTATGAAACTTCACAGGAATGCTGACCTAGCTATCAAAATCTATCAGTAGAGCTTCAAGGTCATTGACCTCTTGTTTAAAATTGGAAGATTTATGCG
Source organism: Cyrtodaria siliqua (assembly GCA_037043455.1). Lineage (NCBI taxonomy): Eukaryota > Metazoa > Mollusca > Bivalvia > Adapedonta > Hiatellidae > Cyrtodaria > Cyrtodaria siliqua. Next base: position 143,293 of record JAWPHD010000855.1, read on the forward strand.
GTTTATGCTCAATAACTTAATATTTATAATCCAATCTTAATGACACATGGCATCAGTGTTTATGGGCATAATACCTCTGCCAAGTTTGATAACCAGCTAGATCGTACCTATCATGTCAGAGTGATGACCCTTAGATTTTTGAAGATTTAAGATGTTTACCAAGGTTTTTACTAGATATCAACTGACTTTTATATAGGTGATTCCTATCAGGCGGTATTTTCTGAATTAAGAGATAACCATTCTAAGGTTTTCAATCTGGGATGGTATGTGAGTGGTTTTACGGTCTGAAATTGTGTTTTATGGCGAAACGGTAGTGGAGCCGTAAACGTAATTTCAGATTGTAAAACCACTCAAATACCATCCCAGATTGAAAATCTTAGCATGGTTATCTCGATTCTAATGCTTTTCCATTCAAATGCTACAAATACAAAATAAAATCATACATACACACTTGTTTTTCTATGAAAACTCAAATTCACGGATGCCAGCATTTTGTTGATGTCATCCAATGAAGTCATTTGTATCAATGTTATTTGACGTCACATATTTTTCAGATGGTAAATCGGGGGTTTTAGGGTCACAAATTTGAGACGTTAGCCAATGGAGCAACGTGTTACATAATAGTTGCATTAGAATTTGCATTTGCTTGTTCAAATTGAAGTTGGAGCAAATTTAAGTTTCATGACAGTTCATCAAGAATTAAATGTTGTCACATTAATGCTTTAAAAATGGGATGGCCCATTTGTAGTCACTTATTTAGTTTTCGGTATTTTGGTTTTTGAGGTGGGAAATGTTTAGTGCTCAGTTACATTATAAAACAAGAGGGCCTGTGGACGCTCTACTGGCTAAAGATAAAGTTTATGCACAAGGGGCCATAACTCTTTCAAATATCGTTCAACCAGAACATGGTGATGATATAGGCAACTAGGCTTGGTACTGATTGTCCCGGACAAGTTTCGTTGAAATCCAGCCAGAGGTTCAGGAGAACTAGTCTGTACAAAGTTAGTGTATTAAAACTTTTAAGGGGCCATGACTCTGCCAAACTTCATTCAACCAGAACACGGCAATGATAGGTGCAACTAGGCTTGGTACTGATCATCCCCATCAAGATTCGTTGAAATCCGGCAAGGAGTTCAGAACAGACTAATCTGGACGTTTCTCTATTAAAACCTTTAAAGGGCCATAACTCTGACAAAAATCATTCAACCCGAATATGGCGATGATATGCACAACTAGGCTTGATACTGATCATCCTTGTCAAGTTTCGTTAAAATCCAAGCAGGGGTTCAGGAAAACTAGCCCGGAAAATGTTTGTGTATCAAAAACCTTTAAAGGGCCATAACTCTACCAAAAATCTGTTAACCGGAATGCGACGATGATATGCACAACTAAGCTTGGTGCTGATCATCCCTGTAAAGTTTCGTTGAAATGTGGGGAGACGTTCAGGAGAATAGTCCAGAAAAAGTTTGTGTATTAAAACCTTTAAAGGGCCATAACTCTGCCAAAAATCATTCAACCGGAACACGGCAAAGATTTGCACAACTAGACCTGGAATTGATCATCCCTAAAAAGTTTTGTTTAAATCCGGCCAGGGATTCAGGAAAACTAGTCAGGACAAAGTTTGTGTATTAAAACCTTTAAAGGGACATAACTGCGCCAAAATCATTCAACTGGAACACAGTGACGATATGTACAGCTAGGCTTGGTACTGATCATCCCTGAAAAATTTCAAAGAAATTTGGCCAAATGAAGGCCCTTTCTTCTTAATGAGGCCAAAATATAGCATATTTCAGAAAATAAAATCAAGGGCCATAACTCCGGTGTAAATGGTCAAATCTGGCTGGTTTTAAAGCTTGTCGAAGCTTTCATTGATAGTAACAATCTGGTAAAGTTTGGTAAAGATCGGATTAAAAATGAAGACCCTATCGTATTAACAAGGCAAAATATAGCATTTTTAACTAAATCAAGGGCCATAACTCCACTGTTACTAGTCCGATCTGACTGGTTTTCGAACTTATCCGAGCTTTCATTGATATTAACAAGACGGTAAAGTTTAGTAAAGATCGAATGAACAATGAAGCCCCAGTCGTCTTAACGAGGCAAAATATAGCATTTTGAACTAAATCAAGGGCCATAACTCCGCTGTTACTAGTCCAATATGAATGGTTTTCAAACTTGTCCGAGCTTTCATTGATATTAACAATCTGATCAAATTTGGTAAAGATATGATAAACAATGAAGCCCCTATCGTCTTAACGATGCAAAATATAGCATTTTTAATTAAATCAAGGGCCATAACTCCGCTGTTACTGGTCCGATATGACTGGTTTTCGAACTTTTCCAAGTTTTCAACAACATTAACAATGTGGTAAAGTTTGGTTAAGATAGGATGAAAAATGAAGGCCCTATTGTCTTAACGAGGCAAAATATAGCATTTTGAACTAAATCAAGGGCCATAACTCTGCCGATACTGGTCCGATCTGGCTGGTTTTCGAACTTGTCCGAGCTTTCATTGATAGTAACAATCTGGTAAAGATCGAGTGAAAGATGAAGGCCCTATCGTCTTAATGAGGCAAAATTTAGCATTTTTAACTAAATCAAGGGTCGTAACTCCGCCGATACTGGTCCAATCTGGCTGGTTTTCGAACTTTTCCGAGCTTTCATTGATATTAACAATCTGATAAAGTTCGGTAAAGATCGGATGAACAATGAAGCCCCTATCGTCTTAATGAGGCAAAATATAGCATTTTTAACTAAATCAAGGGCAATAACTCCGCTGTTAATAGTCCGATCTGGCTGGTTTTCAAACTTTTCCGAGCTTTCATTGATATTAACAATCTGTGCCAGTTTGGTAAAGATCAAATAATAAATGAAGGTGCTAGAGTGTTCACAAGGCTTAATATGGCATTTTTCAGCAAAACAAGTGCCATAACTCCATTGAAATTATTTCGATCTTGCCAGTTTTCGAACTTGTTTGAGCTTTCATTGATATAAAGACACTGGCAAAGTTAAGTAAAGATCCGATTAATATTAAAGGCCCTAGAGTGTTCACAAGGCAGAAAATAGCATTTTTCATAAAAAAACAAGGGCCATAACTCCAGTGTAACTGATCAGATTTAGCTGGTTTTTGAACTTGTTCGAGCTTTCATTGATATTAACAATATGTGCAAGCTTGGTAAAGATCAAATCATAAACGAAGGTGCTAGAGTGTTCACAATGCAGAAAATGGCATTTTCCAGAAAAAAACAAGGGCAATAACTCTAGTGTAACTGACCCAATTCAGCCAATTTTCGAACTTGTCCAAGCTATAATTAGTATTAACAATCTGTGCAAGTTTGGTAACGATCAAATAATAAATGAAGGTGCTAGAGCGTTCACAAGGCAGAAAATAGCAATTTTCAGAAAAAACAAGGGCCATAACTCCAGTGTTACTGATCCGATATGGCTGCTTTTCGAACTTGTCCGAGCTTTCATTGATATTAACAATCTGTGCAAGTTTGGTAAAGATCAAATTATAAATGAAGGTGCTAGAGTGTTCAGAAGGCTTAATATGGCATTTTCCAGCAAAACAAGGGCCATAACTCCGGTGAAATTATTCCGATCTGGCTGGTTTTCAAACTTGTCGAGCTTTCATTGATATTAACAACCTGTTTAAGTTTGGTAAAGATCGGATGAAAAATGAAGGCCCAAGAGTGGTCACAAGACAAAAGTTAACAACGGACGGACGGACGACGGACAACTCGCCATCCCATAAGCTCTTCTGGCCTTCGGCCAGTAAAGCTAAAAACAGTAGAGCAGTCTTATACCCACTGGACCCTCACCTGAGATTTGGGGAAACAAATAATACTAAATATAATAAAATGATGGCTGTTCTATAGTTGTGGACCTCTGGCGACTCGCCTACTGAGACAAAATTCTGGATCCTTGTATGAATGACATAGAAGTTGTTTATCTCCACATGCAGCTTTAATTAATGCCTGTGTAATGGGTTTCCAAATTATTTTTCAGGTCAGCCTAATACCTTATTGTCATTGTCACTCTAAATGTAGAGTGGGCTTGGAATAGTCATTCCTTTGGTGCCATATAACCTTTTTGTGTTGATGCACCGTAAAACCCCAGTTCAACTCAATTCAGTATACTGGGATGAAGACCAAGTGGACTGGTACCCGGTATATGCAGTGAGATCTACTGGTACCCGAAAACACACTCATGATTGCATGCAGGGTACAGACATTTGTTTCTGAGTTACTCGTCCTACGTAATATTTGAATGGTAAAATTAATCGATTTTTAAATGAATTTATCTGAATTTCTATTTGTCTTGCATCAATGAGCACTTGTTATGGCGAGCGGACGAGTGGAATTTCGTGCCCTGGCATGGTTAAGCTTTAATATGAACAGAAAGCTGATATCAGAACTAATCTAATGCAAATTATATTGATTTTAATATATGACTTGATAGTGTGATTACATCTGACAGGGGAGGATACTTGATCCTGTCAGAGATTATAATTGGCTAAGTATGAGATCATGGTAAAGCTTTGTGTTTAATGTTTGAAGCATATTGTCACACTTGTACAGATTCTAGAGCACAGTTTTATCTTAATGTGGGCATTTCAGTGAAAAAGAGATCAATTTTATGCAATATGCTTTTTAAGAATGTTATCAGTTGTTCAAGTCAACGATTAAAATGGAGTGTATCAGGTTTTTCTAGAAGTATCTAAAATATTTAAAAATGTTCATGAAAAAAGTGTCATATTGATCAAATTATGTTGTTGGCACCATGTTGTTGGCACCATGTTGTTCAGATCTTAAATTTGAATTCACCCTTTATGTTAACCCGTTCTTTCTTTGAATTAAGACCGTTCCATTTATGTGACAAAGGGGTGTCTCAGAAAAAATGACTGATCAGCGGCTGGACATTGTAAACCCTGATCGCAGGCTGATCTGGGTTTACAATGGACGCACAGGCTATTATAGTCGTGCTTAGCAGGTATAGATTTTGAGTGAAATCTGGGGTAAAATGTTTAAATGAACCCTGATGCGTTACCTAGCACATTTCTGCGCAGATTTTTTTTTCTCTGAATTGAATTGAATGTTGTTTAACGGCTCATTAACACAGTATAGGTTATTTAGAGCTGCCCCAGAGAGAGGGGAAGGATACATAGGAATCCGGGAACCTGCCCTACTCTTATTATCGAATAGATTCCTATGGTTCTTTAACGTGCTCGGAGGATAGACCGATACACGGGACCGCCCGGTTTACGTACCCTTCCGACGGACGTGACTAAGGATAAGTGTCTATCCCAAGAACACACCAACGGAACTCAGTGGCACCACGGAGGATTGAACCCGGGGCCTCCGGTTACAAATCCGCAGCGCTACCGACTGCGCCACGCCAGCCCTCAATTTTCTCTGAAATAAGGGATCATGCTCATTCATTATGTTTTGACTCTTTAGAATAGAAAATATTTGTATTTCAATTTTGTCATTTTCAAGTCGGACCACTAGACACTCACGAAAGACTGGTGAATGAATCAATAAATAATCGTTATATCTCCAGGACTATCTCGGTGGCGGTATTAGCACCGAGAACAATATTACTAACTTAATTAGAAAACTGACGAATTTTGCAATAAAGGCATTATACCCCACCTAACCAGATGTTGTGTTGGTTCATAGATCCATAAAAATCTGTCACCTCCGCCCACCATTGTTCAAGCTAAATTTGGCAAAAAACATTTACCTGGGGCATGTGTACTGTTGTATATTTGGTTGGTTTGTACAACAGCTTTCTGAATATGTATTATCATCATCAATTCATATATTTTTCAAGTTTGTGTTGGTGCGCCTTAAAACCCCAATTCAATTCAATTCAAGTTTGCGTTTACTATTCGATGATAGCACTGACTAGATATTGTTGTAAATGTAATAAAGTGGAAGTTTCATTGTAAAATATACAGAGTGAGGTATAATCATAACAACAGATCTGTTTTATATATTTTATATGCAATATTAAATACAGATTATTTAACTGATCACTAGTAGATCAGTTATAGTGAAATCCTTCATGAGATGGTAGGCTTGTTGTTCTTTTCACAAACATGCATATTCAAAACATGCCTACCATCGAGTGAAGGATTTCTATATAATCAATCCTAGTAATAATAGTAATTTATTTACTACATTTTATATCAGTTATGAATTTAACCGAAATGTTTTTCTTTGAACATAATTAATGGATGATGTCAATGTCAACAACACATTTTTAAAATCATGATTCAGCATCACAGTTAGTTAGTTTTGTGTTCAGAGTTATTTATTTTTGTGTTTGGAGCTATTAATATTTAGTGATTATGAATTTTCTTTCACCGAAAAATCCCGATCTTTCACCCAAATAAATGTAATAATATACAGAGGATCTTACATGAGTACTCATTCATTATTGAATTTATTAAACAAGTTGGCAAAATGATATAATGCGAGACTCTTGCAGAGCATTATATCATTTTTGCTAACGAGTTAAATAAATTCAATAATGAATGAGAACGGATGTTAGATTCTATTTATCACATATCGACTTTTATTGCATTTTGCCTGTCGCTTTAACACGCGAAACCGACATAAACTGTGGGAATTGGATCATGGTCATTATCGATTTTTGACAGTGCATACTAGGCTTATTTTGCATACCTATATAACTAGTGATATATCGAAAATATAGAATGGTGTTATTCCACTCCCACACTGTAAGTTATGTGATAAAGGCTAATACATAAGGGACACATACCTCTTAAATTTGTTATCATTGTATATTAAACAAATACATACATAATCAGTATTATAATATATCACATCTATGACTTTCTTGCTGCTAGTATCCATCCAGAAACAGTATTCCTGTTGTTTACTGTCTTATTTGCTATTTACAATGTATATTCTCTTGTAATCTGGTATATACTCATTCTATATATAAGCACATGCAGTAAGCCTGTGCGGGGCTTTCTTCTCCTGCTCTTCACAGCGTGCACGTCGCGGAGAGGGCACTGGTGACACTTATGGTGTTTGTATGGGGGTACGCATTGCCAGCCCTGTACAACATTGCTGGTGTGGTAAATCACTATATTCGCGTATAGTGACTAACACACTGGTACTTCTGAACTGGTTTGTCTCGGTTCAGGAGCATGAGTGTCACTTGACTGATAGTGAAGAAGCCCCCTGCGCCCCCGTCAAGGCAGCCATCATCTGATCAGATAGAAGTGGAGCAAACTTGGAAGCTGGAAGACAGAAGTCCGCGGGCCGAAGCTGAGATCAACACAGACCCATAGCTAGCAGTAGAAGTAGACGTCGTCGATAGTAATAGTTAGGGATCTACGCCGAGGCCTACATTCGACCGTAGTCAACCAGCGGAAGAGGGAGCAAGACATACACAGCTATCCAGATGATGTCAGCAGCGCAGGGGGTCACATGTGACGGGTGTGGCCCCAAATACAAGGACCCCGACCACTAGCGGCTGTAGGGCAATACACCTAGCGGATGTAGCGTAGCGGATGCAGGCCACCTCGACCACCAGACCACCACTTCACCGCCACAGCGACAACCACAGAGCAACAGCGACATCCACCTACATATCTACAAGAGAAATGACGACGCAGCAGCACAACATAACCAACGCATCCATCTAGAACAGACCAGACTCTATTGTGCCCATCGCGGCAGGGAAACTTGTCGTGTTAGTTGGCGGACGGTCTATAAACCTTCGAAATACACACACACACACTGTGCGGGGCTTTTGTATCCAAGTTGTCTCTCTGTATACTTCTATATAAAGTTTATAAACACATAAAGAGTTTGTTAAACATATATTCCACAATATATAACATGGTGTCAGAAGTTAATAAAAATCAAACTTTACTGATTTTGGATTTACAAAATTAAAAAATAAAAACAACGACATTTTATTCTTGACAATATTATAGTTGTACACAAAAAATTTGTAGAGATTTACTGGATTTAGTGTTGTGAACAATGGCCACATTTAACGTGCCTCCACCAGAAAATTTTAACTTCTCTCGACCTGAGGAATTTAAACAATGGTCGATTCGTTTTAACAGATTTAGAATAGCATCTGGATTAGATGAAAAATCAAAAGAGGTTCAAGTGAATACATTGCTCTACTGTATGGGCAAAAATGCTGACGACATATTCAAGTCTTTTCATTTATCGGCGGAACATGCGAAAGATTATGAAATTGTTAGCAAAAAGTTCATGGACCATTTTATTATAAGAAGAAACACAATATTCGAACGTGCAAGATTTAATTCTCGAAAGCAAGAGGAGGGAGAATCAGTCGATACATTTATTACATCTCTGTATTCATTGGCAGAACATTGTAAGTTTGGCACGCTCAAAGATGAATTAATACGAGACAGAATTGTGGTAGGAGTGCGTGACGGAAAGCTGTCGGAAAAATTGCAACTGACAACCGACCTGACATTAGAAAAAGCTGTGACACAGGCAAAACAAAAAGAAGCCGTGCAGGGCCAACAATGGATAGTGAGAAACCGGCCAGAGGTGGATAATGTAGACGCAATTTATAAGAAAAAACAGAGTAGTGTGCAAAATGCATATAACTGGAACAAGCCAAATCAATCTCAATCCAAGTGTACCCGGTGTGGAATATCCCCATTCCACGGACGAAACAGTTGCCCAGCATCAAATTCTAAGTGTCGCGGATGCGGAGCGAAGGGGCATTGGGTTAAATGTTGTCGGGCAGCTCAGAAAAACGTACATGAAGTTGCTGACGGGGACGATAATTTCCTAGGGACCATTGACGTAGAAAATCTAGGCGCCGTGGAAAGTGAGACGTCGGGCAGCCCATGGACTATATTGCTTAAGGTGAGACAAGTTCAGATCAGATTTAAAATCGATACTGGGGCAGATGTAACTGTCATTTCTGAGGCTGTTTATAGCCAGCTGGGAAGTCCACCATTAACTAAATGTACAAAAAACTTTTTGGTCCAGGAAAAAAACAATTGAATGTAATTGGCTCATTGACAGAAACTATCATAAACAATTCAGAAACCGTGGTCGAGCAAATCTATGTAGTAAAGGGGCTCGATAGATGTTTATTAGGCCGGCCAGCAATATTGAAACTTGGTTTACTTGAATTGAAATATGTTAATTTGAATGAAGTCATATGTCAAAGATCGGTCGAGGAAAGGCATCCTAATCTGTTTAAAGATTTAGGAATGCTGAGCGGCGAGTACCATATTTCCCTTAAAGAGGGCGCTAAGCCGTATGCGCTGGCAGTATCCCGAAGGGTCCCCATTCCGTTGTTACCACAAGTAAAACAGGAAATTGAAAGCATGGAGAAAAACGGCGTAATTTTCCGTGTCGATAAACCGACCGATTGGTGTGCTGGTATGGTTGTAGTCCCTAAACAAAATGATAAAATCAGAGTTTGCGTAGACTTAACAAAACTTAACGAGAGCGTAAGACGCGAAAATTTTCCGCTTCCAAATATCGATCAAAGTTTAGGTTTATTGGCAGGTGCCAAATTTTTTACCAAACTTGACGCGAAAACAAGCTTTTGGCAGGTCAAACTATCCGATGACAGCAAATTGCTGACGACATTTATCACTCCTTTTGGGAGATTCGCGTTCAATCGCCTTCCTTTCGGAATTTCAAGTGCAAGCGAGTACTATCAAAAGAGAATGTTCCAAATTCTTGAAGGCACTGAAGGCGTAATATGCCAAACGGACGACGTCTTGGTATTCGGTAGGACAGAGCGAGAGCATGACGAGCATCTGAATATTGTTCTTTCTAGGCTTGAACAGGCAAATTTGAGTTTAAATTCAGCTAAGTGCGAATTTAAAAAAACCTCCGTTAAATATGTAGGTCATATTGTTAGCGCAGAAGGGATTTCCGCTGATCCTGAGAAGGTCAATGCCATTAAGGTCATGCAGCCACCCTCGGACATAACTGGCGTACGTAGCTTTTTAGGCATGGTAGCTCAATTAAGCAAATTCACACCAACTTTAGCAGAGCACACAAAACCTATCAGGGACTTGTTAAGTACCAAAAACCAATTTTATTGGGGTCCTTCTCAGCAAACAGCATTTGATAGAATCAAACAGGTGCTCACAAGTACACCTGTTCTTGCACTTTATGATCCAAAGAGATACACTGTCTTAGCGACAGACGCTAGCTCGTTTGGGTTAGGACATGCATTATTCCAAAAGCAGGATAATGGGGATCTCAAACCTGTGTCCTATGGTTCGAGGGCACTCCCTCCCACTGAGCAGCGCTATAGCACTATAGAAAAGGAAGCTCTGGGGGTCACTTACGGGTGCGAAAGAAATTGGGATTATCTCCTTGGGATAGATTTCCACATTGAAACTGATCACAAACCATTGGTACCATTATTAGGTCATAAAGATCTGAATGATCTTCCAATTAGGATTCAAAGATTCAGACTTAGGCTTATGCAGTATTCATATACAATTTCCCATGTACCTGGCAAACAATTAGTCATTGCAGATTTCTTGAGCAGAAACCCATTAAAAGATACAGTTTCCCAGGATGATTTAAAACAGAGCCAAAATACTGAAATATTTGTTGACTCTGTCATTACACACTTGCCAGCATCTGACTCAAAATTAGAGGAAATTAGGCAAAAACAGTCACAGGATCATGTTTGTAAGATACTCCTGAGATATTGCGCTAATGGGTGGCCTGATAAAAAAAGTAAGGCATGTGAAGTCGGGAACATTTACTGGCCTTTTCAAGGGGAAATAACAGTTAATAAAGGACTTCTTATGAAGGCTGACAGGTTAATTATCCCAATAGATATGAGAACTGACATACTATCAAGCATACATTCCTCTCACCAGGGAATAACTAAGTGCAAGTCCCGAGCTAAAGATTCCGTTTGGTGGATTGGTATTAGCAAAGATATTGAAAATCTTGTAAATTCGTGCGACACCTGTGCTAGATTACAAAATGATCGCGCGGAGCCAATGATGGCAACTGAGTTCGATGACCGACCCTGGAAACACCTCGGAACAGATTTGTTTACGTGGAAAAACAACACGTATCTATTAGTAATCGATTACTTTAGTAGATATATAGAACTAGCAAAGTTAAACAGCACTACGTCAGAAGCTGTTATCAATCATTTGAAATCAATTCTTGCAAGACACGGTCTTTGTGACAAAATCACCTCAGATAACGGTCCTCAGTATGCCTCTAGCTTGTTCAAAGATTTCATGTTAGAGTACGGTATAGAGCACATTACCAGTAGCCCTAGGTACGCCCTTGGGAACAGTGAGGCAGAGCGCGGCGTACATACGGTCAAACGTCTGTTAGAAAAATCGGACGACCCGTACATCGCATTGATGAATTACCGAGCGAATGGTTATAGTCCGTCGGAACTACTGTTCGGTAGGAAAATTAAAACCGCTTTACCGCAAATTCCAAGTAAATTAAAACCGATCTCGGTGGATTATAAAATACTTCTGGAAAAAGAAAACAATGTGCGTCAAGGTGCCACGCGGCATTATAATAGAAGGCGAGGTGCGCGAAACATTGCGCCGTTAAAGAATGGTGACAATGTGTATGTCAAAAACCTTTCTGTAGATGGAAAGATTGTTAGAGATGCGAATAGGCCACGTTCGTACGTTATTGATACTCCGCGAGGTCGGGTAGAAAGAAATAGGAGACATTTAGCTAAGCTAAATAGTTATGTAAATGAGCCTATACAAAATCACACAGAGGATCAAACTTTTGAGATTCCTGAAAATCCCAGTAATGATAGTCCATCTGCCATAGTCGAATCAAATCTAGATCCGCCCTTGTCTCAACTATATAGTGAGAATGGGAACTCAAATATCACAACAAGTGAACATTATATTACCAAATCTGGTCGTTTATCAAAACCTCCTGATAAGCTTAATTTGTAAACAATGTGAAAAGTGTCCAGAGTTATCTCTAATAAGGTGTAGCCACATTATGCTCTAGAGAAAAGAGATAAAACACGGACAAGTGAATGTTGTTATCAAAAATTAATTGGACAGTCTTATGAATGAATATTAGTGTAACAATTTATGAATGAAATTCTTCATGGATTCTTGCTTTGTTTAGAAAATAAGTGAACTACCATATTTTCTCTAATAACAGTTTGTTAGGCTTTAAAGGGAGGATGTTGTATACTGTCTTATTTGCTATTTACAATGTATATTCTCTTGTAATCTGGTATATACTCATTCTATATATAAGCACATGCAGTAAGCCTGTGCGGGGCTTTTGTATCCAAGTTGTCTCTCTGTATACTTCTATATAAAGTTTATAAACACATAAAGAGTTTGTTAAACATATATTCCACAATATATAACAATAATATATGACCTATTTGTTTGGATGTGAACTGTATTTAAGATATTTCTAATTTGAATCTACAATTGTAGTTGCTGTTTAATGGATAAGTTTTTAATGATAACATCTCAAACAACATCTCAAACATGTTTATGTATGATCAGGGCTTTATATTTAATTATCATCCCAGGTATGATGTTGTTTTATGTAAAAATTAAGTTAATACTAAATATTCCAAGTTTGACGCGCCTTTTTACAAAATTCGTCATAAATCAATGTTTGATTATGAAGGTCATACAACTGGTTTACTTGACAAAAAATAAAGTTGCAGTTAGATCTACAACTCGAATTGAATTGAATTGGAATTATAGTCGCACCAACAGCTAAGGTCATATGGCGACTTTCCAGCTTCCACTGGTGGAGGAAGACCCCAGGTGCCCCTCCGGGAAATTTTCGTGCACAGACCAGCACATGGGTAGAACCACCGACATTCCGCAAGCCAGCTGGATAGCTTCCTCACATAAAGATTCCTATGCCCCTGAGGGATCGAACCTACAGTGGTGAGGGGCAAATGATTTCAAGTCAAGAGACTCTAACCACTCGGCCACGGACGCCCCTTTTCTACAACTCAAAATATTTTCAAATTAAAAAATATTATGTATATATAGTTCATACATTTTCAAATTGGTCAATTTCTGGTTAAACTGTGACTTAAAGGGATAAAATCTGATCTGAAAGAGTGATTAGTGTCAATCAATATAACAATAAAACGATCATAAAGTGCTTCAGTTTCATATAAAATATGAACAAGCATTGCATTGAACCCTGTTTTAGCGTCAGTTTAATTATTGTTTACGAAAATCTTTAGTCCAGAAAACTCGAAGACTACTGGTTGTTGTTGTATAATCATCAATAGTAATTCATATTAAGTTAATATTTCTATCAGATGTACATATAATTCAATAAAGGTGACTTTGATCTATCACAAAATAAGAATTTATTTGATCTTTAAAGCATGAAATTAACATTAGTGATTTATTAAACTAAAACTAGCAGAGTTATCGAGTTTTCCAGACCAAAATCAGAGGATACTGGGTTATTTCGCATCACATAACTTAATCTATTGTTACAAGAGCCATGTTAGACAGTCAATCTTCTACAGGCCGTCGTGGGCCGTCGTGGGCCTCGTGTGTGTGCGAGTTGGGGTGCATGCGTGTGAGCCTGTTATGTGTTTAATTAAACTTTGTATATTACATTTTGATGACGAGATACTATATGTATAAGTCGAAATAAAATATCTGTTCTGTTCTGTTCTGTTCTGTTAAAGTATATTTCCCTTTTAATGGGAGCATATTAAAAGTCCATTGTTAAAGTTCCCCGCCATATTTTGTTTCATGAACATGTTTATATTTATTTCGAATTCAACACACAACAATAGATGTTTACAGTTCACACATTGCAGGTAAATTAATCCACAGGTAAATATATTTATCAATTATCTGGCAATAGTTGTGCAGCTATACAATTCAGATTTACCTCATTTCCCCTTGGAGTCACGCAGTGGTAAGAGTAGTATCAATAACACTTATTTTTACATACAATTTAGTAGCGATTTTAAATATATGTTTCTCTCCGGGACTATCACGAAATGTTCATATGATGTTTAAGAGATAAATTTGCTAATTGATAATACTACAAAAAGGGTGGCCATTCATTTTTAACGGCAACAATATCATAACTATCACTGGTTTTAAAAGAAACATAAAAGTAAAGTACAAAGTATTGTGTAGCTATACCCTAGATATATATGCAATATAACAATGCAATATAACAATTCAATACAACGTATTGGGTAGCTATACCCTAGATATGTATGCAATATAACAATTCAATACGAAGTATTGTGTAGCTATACCCTAGACATATGCAATATAGCAATTCAATACAAAGTAGTGTGTAGCTATACCCTAGATATGTATGCAATATAACAATTCAATACAATGTATTGTGTAGCTATACCCTAGATATGTATGCAATATAACAATTCAATACAAAGTATTGTGTAGCTATACCCTAGATACAGATGCAATATAGCAGTTCAATACAAAGTATTGTATAGCTATACCCTAGATATATATGCAATATAACAAGTCAATACAACGTATTGTGTAGCTATACTCTAGATATAAGCAATATAACAATTCAATACAAAGTATTGTGTAGCTATACCCTAGATATATATGCAATATAACAAGCCAATACAACGTATTGTGTAGCTATACTCTAGATATATATGCAATATAATTCAATACAAAGTATTGTGTAGCTATACCCTAGATATATATGCAATAATATAATTCAATACAAAGTATTGTGTAGCTCTACCCTAGATATATATGCAATATAACAATTCAATACAACGTATTGTGTAGCTATATCCTAGATATGTATGCAATATAACAATTCAATACGAAGTATTGTGTAGCTCTGCCCTAGATATATGCAATATAGCAATTCAATACAAAGTATGGTGTAGCTATACCCTAGATATATATGCAATATAGCAATTCAATACAAAGTAGTGTGTAGCTATACCCTAGATATGTATGCAATATAACAATTCAATACAACGTATTGTGTAGCTATACCCTAGATATGTATGCAATATAACAATTCAATACAAAGTATTGTGTAGCTATACCCTAGATACATATGCAATATAGCAGTTCAATACAAAGTATTGTATAGCTATACCCTAGATATATACCCTAGATATATATGCAATATAACAAGTCAATACAACGTATTGTGTAGCTATACTCTAGATATAAGCAATATAACAATTCAATACAAAGTATTGTGTAGCTATACCCTAGATATATATGCAATATAACAAGTCAATACAACGTATTGTGTAGCTATACTCTAGATATATATGCAATATAATTCAATACAAGGTATTGTGTAGCTATACCCTAGATATATATGCAATATAACAATTCAATACAACGTATTGGTTTAAACTTATTTTATTTCCAATATTTATACAATCTGTGAAAATGTACATAATACAAAATGTGAAAAAGGATTGGAACGAAAGCAGTTGCTTATAGAGTTCCTTTCCTAAAAGTATTGTGTAGCTCTACCCTAGATATATGCAATATAGCAATTCAATACAAAGTATGGTGTAGCTATACCCTAGATATATATGCAATATAGCAATTCAATACAACGTATTGTGTAGCTATACCCTAGATATGTATGCGATATAACAATTCAATACGAAGTATTGTGTAGCTTTACCCTAGATATATGCAATATAGCAATTCAATACAAAGTATGGTGTAGCTATACCCTAGATATATATTCAATATAGCAATTCAATACAAAGTAGTGTGTAGCTATACCCTAGATATGTATGCAATATAACAATTCAATACAACGTATTGTGTAGCTATACCCTAGATATGTATGCAATATAACAATTCAATACAAAGTATTGTGTAGCTATACCCTAGATACATATGCAATATAGCAGTTCAATACAAAGTATTGTATAGCTATACCCTAGATATATACCCTAGATATATATGCAATATAACAAGTCAATACAACGTATTGTGTAGCTATACTCTAGATATAAGCAATATAACAATTCAATACAAAGTATTGTGTAGCTATACCCTAGATATATATGCAATATAACAAGTCAATACAACGTATTGTGTAGCTATACTCTAGATATATATGCAATATAATTCAATACAAGGTATTGTGTAGCTATACCCTAGATATATATGCAATATAACAATTCAATACAACGTATTGGTTTAAACTTATTTTATTTCCAATATTTATACAATCTGTGAAAATGTACATAATACAAAATGTGAAAAAGGATTGGAACGAAAGCAGTTGCTTATAGAGTTCCTTTCCTAAAAGTATTGTGTAGCTCTACCCTAGATATATGCAATATAGCAATTCAATACAAAGTATGGTGTAGCTATACCCTAGATATATATGCAATATAGCAATTCAATACAACGTATTGTGTAGCTATACCCTAGATATGTATGCGATATAACAATTCAATACGAAGTATTGTGTAGCTTTACCCTAGATATATGCAATATAGCAATTCAATACAAAGTATGGTGTAGCTATACCCTAGATATATATTCAATATAGCAATTCAATACAAAGTAGTGTGTAGCTATACCCTAGATATGTATGCAATATAACAATTCAATACAACGTATTGTGTAGCTATACCCTAGATATGTATGCAATATAACAATTCAATACAAAGTATTGTGTAGCTATACTCTAGATACATATGCAATATAGCAGTTCAATACAAAGTATTGTATAGCTATACCCTTGATATATATGCAATATAACAAGTCAATACAACGTATTGTGTAGCTATACTCTAGATATAAGCAATATAACAAGTCAATACAACGTATTGTGTAGCTATACTCTAGATATATATGCAATATAACAATTCAATACAAAGTATTGTGTAGCTATACCCTAGATATATATACAATATAACAATTCAATACAAAGTATTGTGTAGCTATACTCTAGATATATATGCAATATAACAATTCAATACAAAGTAGTGTGTAGCTATACCCTAGATATATATGCAATATAACAATTTAATACAATCAATACAAAGTATTGTGTAGCTATACCCTAGATATATATGCAATATAACAATTCAATACAACGTATTGTGTAGCTGTACTCTAGATATATATGCAATATAACAATTCAATACAAAGTATTGTGTAGCTATACCCTAGATATATATGCAATATAACAATTTAATACAACGTATACAAAGTATTGTGTAGCTATACCCTAGATATGGATGCAGTATAACAATTCAATACAACGTATTGTGTAGCTATACCCTACATATATATGCAATATAACAATTCAATACATATGTATGCAATATAACAATTCAATACAACGTATTGTGTAGCTATACCCTAGATATGTATGCAATATAACAATTCAATACAAAGTATTGTGTAGCTATACCCTAGATATGTATGCAATATAACAATTCAATACAACGTATTGTGTAGCTATACCCTAGATATATATGCAATATAACAATTCAATACAAAGTATTGTGTAGCTATACCCTAGATATGTATGCAATATAACAATTCAATACAACGTATTGTGTAGCTATACCCTAGATATATATGCAATATAACAATTAAATACAAAGTATTGTGTAGCTATACCCTAGATATATATGCAATATAACAATTCAATACAAAGTATTGTGTAGCTATACCCTAGATATATATGCAATATAACAATTGAATACAAAATATTGTGTAGCTATACCCTAGATATATATGCAATATAACAATTCAATACAAAGTATTGTGTAGCTATACCCTAGATATGTATGCAATATAACAATTCAATACAAAGTATTGTGTAGCTATTCCCTAGACGATCCTAGATATATATGCAATATAACAATTCAATACAAAGTATTGTATAGCTATACCCTAGATATATATGCAATATAACAATTCAATACAAAGTATTGTATAGCATATACTCTAGATATATATGCAATATAACAATTCAATACAAAGTATTGTGTAGCTATACCCTAGATATGTATGCAATATAACAATTCAATACAAAGTATTGTGTAGCTATACATTGTGTAGCTATACCCTAGATATACATGCAATATAGCAATTCAATACAAAGAAAAAAGACTGTACACCTGAGCTAATCGGTCATGTAACATGCTGGTAAATAAACAAGCTTCACGTGATTGTAGGTCCTTAACATTTTAATCTTACTTCCCATTTCATGCTATATAAATTAAGTCATCAAACCCTGAAGACCGACTGTGGCGAAGGCATGACAAACACATTTTGCACGGGCACGCTACATGTAAAGACTTCTCCTGGGGGAAAATCGATAAAGTTGATAAATATAGTCTTAAAAAACTATAGAAACACAATAATGTAAATTATACTTAAAATGCTTTGACTTCCTGACAATACCAGACTTCCTGACAATACCAGGCAGCATGACATTAGTATGTTGCACGGCATCATGTGTCAAAGGAGCGTTGCTATATTGTTGTGTCACGTGTCTCGATTAATAGACTGTCAATGTTTTCTTGGAAACAGGTGATTTTCGTAACAGACCCAGAACTGGTCGACCAACGGTAATATCACCTGTCCATGATGCCAGTATCCAAACCCTACTGGATAACGCTTGAACGAACGCGTCAGCGACATCACATATGCGTACAGAACTCGTATCGTTCCGTTAGTTTATCTACAATATCTACATATCTTGCATATGTACAACCGTAAATCGTTTGTATGCCGCCCTTAGTAGTCAGTCAGTCAGTCCGTCCGTCCGTTCATCCGTCCGTCAAATCGTGTCCGGTCAATAACTTTAACATTCCTGAACGGATTTTCAAATAACTTGGCACAAGTGCTTACCACAACCAGACGACATGTCGCGCGCAAAATCCAGGTCCGTCGCTCCAAGGTCAAGGTCACATTTAGAGGTCAAAGAGCAAAACCACTTCGGGGGCATTTGTCACTTACAGTGACATTTCTTGTTACATATTACTAACTGCTGAACTTAGAGCACCAATACTAGTTTAAACATGGAAGAATAACAAAAAACCTAAACATTTTATTTATTTATATACAAGCAAATGATACTGGATTAATAAATCGAGGTGCTAATACAAACTTCAAGATTGTCGTGTTTCCCTGTTTGTGTCCCTTTAATGCACAAACATGTGAAGGACGTCCTTCTTACATTCTTAGGTAATCATTTAGGCAAAGATGAAGACGTCTTCCATCATGACAACGCTCGCTCATTTCACAGCAACTGTCGCAATGATGTAGAAATCATGGACTACTTGTCTCCAAATTTAGCGCCCATCGAGAACGTCTGGGCAGAGCTGAACTACTTACACCACAACCTAACCATCATCCGTGCGTGAGTAACAGTTACGGAGGAGTGTGTGTTATTTGTTTTGTTTTGTGTGAACGGTGTTTTACGTCATTTTTAGCACATGTTAGGCCATATATGGCGGTCGATTTTTTGTGGTAGGGGCAGACCACTGCATGTTTCCTTGGTAGAACCAGTACTACCTACTTCCCGCCATACGGAGGAGTGAAATAATATTCCTCAACGTTGTATTGCCAACATGTGTTCAATACTACAAGTAGACCGTCGTGCTAACTGATATATTACTTAACGCGACGTTAAACCACGTGCAAACACACATATATATACTATATTTGTGCTGGCATCTTTAAAGTACAACAACATGGTTTAGCTTTAAGTTTATAAACATGAATCGTGATGGTCAAAAGTTCAGATGGAGAAATGTTGCCTTATTTATACAAAATGATTCACGTTCACATATTTTTCCAGGAGTTCCTGACAGTGACGATATTGTTATGAAGGTTGTTATTGTTCCTGCCAGTGACGATATTTTTATGAAGGTTGTTATTGTTCCTGCTAGTGACGATATTGTTATGAAGGTTGTTATTGCTCCTGCCAGGGACGATGTTGTTATGAAGGTTGTTATTGCTCCTGCCAGTAACGATATTGTTATGAAGGTTGTTATTGTTCCTGCCAGTGACGATGTTGTTATGAAGGTTGTTATTGTTCCTGCCAGTGACGATGTTGTTATGAAGGTTGTTATTGCTCCTGCCAGTGACGATGTTGTTATGAAGGTTGTTATTGTTCCTGCCAGTGACGATAGTGTTATGAAGTATGAAGGTTGTTATTGTTCCTGCCAGTTACGATGGTGTTATGAAGGTTGTTATTGTTCCTGCCAGTGACGATGTTGTTATGAAGGTTGTTATTGTTCCTGCCAATTGTGAAGGTTGTTGTTGAATTACAGTTCCACACGCGTGTGACTCGTCCCTTGGCTACGAATTATTGAGATTGTCTGATGTTGATAAATCTACCGATACTTTTGATAAATATACCGATACACGATACACACCATTATGTAATATATATGGTCTCACCGAGTTGGTTGATTTAAACATCGATATATTTGTTTTGTAGCATGTCCATTTCAGCTGTCTGCCATACTCTAACTTCCAATGACTGGTAGTTAGAGTACACCATTTATTCTGACTGGTGTTATTTTCAATTAAACGGTTTACACCTGTGCAAATACAAAAAGAATTTCAGTGACCATGCTACAACTAAAGTTAATTTTACTGTATATAGATTTTTTTCAAAAAAAAAATCTAAATAGTCAGAGAATACTGTGAAACGGAAAATGTTCCAGCAAGATCAGAAATGTTCCATAGCGTGCGCACCCGATGTTATCGATTCAGAAATTAGCGGCAGTTCCTTGCTTGTCGCACTCTTCAGCGTCTCCGTGGGAACAGGATCGATATTGGTCCGTCATACAATATTTAATGAGATCGTATTGACGTAAACTGGGGTGGCCATTTTGATTACATTACAGTAGCAGAATTACAGTAGCAGAAACAGCAGCAGCCGACATTAATATACAGGTTAGTGGACAGTATGTGTTCTTATTTATTTATAAATATTATATATGGATTACATGGCAAGATGTGTATTCTATTCAAAGGAAACTGATTTATATGGGCGTTAATAGCGTTTTCCTGAATGTTTTTCTCATATATGTGTAAAAGCAAATGTTGTCTAATTAATATGACAAAATATACTGCATTGCATTGCATCACTGTGTCGGGTGCTTCTCCGAGCAACTAGTGGTGTTTTGATCTATTTTAATATTATTTTCGTATTGTTTAATTTTCTTTTTGGCAAACACTTATTTTTTTTTTTTTTCCATTATGACGGATTTTGAGATATATCCGTTTTTTAATGAATCGTTGCGATCGTCACACTGTATTTAAACAGCATTCTCAATGGTTGAACACTGTCTGGCGCAAACATATGAATAAATTAATGAACTCGTCATCGGAAATCGTGTCATTCGTATTAAAATTAAATGCATAATAACACGGATTTAGTAAGGTCTTGTATAACGAAACAAACGTTTCATATCTTAATCTATGTCTTGTAACCTGCTCGTGATAGGTTAATACTCTTTCACGTGTTTTGGTCAGATCCAACCTCAAGACTGCCAGCTGACACGCCTGGCTATAGCAACATTTCATTGCAGAATCCTGTTAACGGCCGTTTTAACTTTTAGTGGTCTTTTGAAAGTAGAAACTCTATATAAAATGCTCCATATATACACCATAGGCCATTTTGTTATTGTGTTATGATAACTAGATCAGCAAACACTGGCAGAATCTTGCCAGCCACAGCCCACGCGTACTTTTAAGCAGTAAGAAAGAAATCAATAAAGTCCTCTCCAATACTGGCATTTGTCTCTAGATGCTGCTTGATTCGACAACATGTGACTTGTTAGTCTTGATCATCTTCGACGCTTGATTGTAAATACAAACGTCTTAACCATTTGTGCAGAAAACAATTTGGCGCACATGTCCGTAGAATTGTTTTATTGTAAGCGTAACAGATGATCTTGTAGGGTGACATGTGGATGTCGGGTGACATGGAGTTGGATTAATCTCGCTGTGCAAAGGTCTTTACCGTATGAACTTTTTCTAAAATATAATTATTGTAGACCAGTGATATCGACGGATAAATATATGAGTGTATAGCAAAGTTATTGAATAATCAATCATTATATTTGATTAAACACCTATCACAGATGCTATATGGGTTAAAATAATTAGGATTAAAACTCTTTTTTTAAAGGCACACAGCTGCCAAATAAAGAATTACATCGTATGTGAACCAACTATCGATCAGTTTTAAATGCAAATAGCAAGATAAAGCAACACCGTTTATAAACTTATACATGGGTTTACCCAAAACATATCTGTTTTTGTTATTTCCTTCGTTACCGCCATATCGAATTGAATTATGAGTTAACAAATAATTTAAAGCATATTAAATTACAGCTTATTTGCAGCAAGCAAGTTCCAATTTTAGGTGAATATGTATAACACCTCACCTCACACGGGTTAAATATGGTGAACACGGCGTTTTTGTGAACTTCGGCAGTTTAGTTACTTTAACCATATTGAATTTGTTTGATTATTTAAAACACATGCAGTCAAGGATTTAAATCTATAACAGGCGGTGAAATTATAGTACCTCAACCGGGACCCGAACCCCGGGTCTCTAGCCCGTCACGCCAGCGCTCTGCCAACTGAGCTATCGCGGACACGTTTTGCAATCGCTCATGTTTAAGGAGAGAAACTCTATAATATTTTTCTTTCGTTTCAATCCTATGAACTATGTCCTGTACCAATATATATATGTTGTAAAAATATTGGAATAAAATATGTTTCAACCAATTGCTCATTCATCGTGTACCTCTATACCCAGTTACGTATCTCTTTGTAATATACCCCCGAATACTCTATTTCAGTCAATATGATGCTGCTACAGATACTCGGACTGGTGACCCTGATCTACACAATCCATGCATCCGGCTACAACGATCTCATGTCTAATGGCCTACTGTCGGACCTACAGTTACTGTATAAGATTGGCCAAATCCAGAAGACCATGCCGTACAAAATAGACCCGGTGCAGAAAGGCATACCGATACCCGACTACTATCCAGACTCAGACGACGGTTACAATAACAAAATGGCGGACGGCTGGGACGAGGCGTACCCTGATTTAATGGATGGCTCCTCCCCTAAAGAGGCACGAGACTATGGAGAGGCTGCCTTAAGAGACCAGGAGTACATGAAACAACTGCCAATAACCGGATATCAATTTATTTCAGGTTGGTACAAAAACTCCTGCAGCCTATGCAAGCGCTATAAGTAGTATAGCAAGCCAAAGTCTACTTACTCTTCAGAAATTATTTTAAAAAGTTCTGTGCGTTTTTTTGCAGATTTTTTAGAACGTTTTATTCAATTTGAGTATATTTTCAAAATTGTTGAAATTTCTGCAACATTTTTCAAATGTTAGCACCAACCTAGGCATTGTTTACCATTGGTTAAGCCCGGAACGTATTTCGAGTTTTCTTAATTACCTTATTTTAGAATCTGTCATCATTAGGTTTATGATGGTTTACCATTGAAACGAATATCATATGCATATACTTAGTCCAAATGGCTTTCAACAAATATGCATGATCATCTTTGCTCAGGTGGCACCGGACGTGATGAAGATCCATCGCAAGTAAAGACCGACAAAGTACTACCTGCCTACTGTACACCGCCAAATCCCTGTCCCGCTGGATATACAGGTAAGCGAGTCGCACACCATCCCATTCACCCCGCACATACACACGCGCACGCACGCACACCCACACACCCACACTCGTCTTAATAACTTTTTCTCAAAGCCATTATTAGATTCGCTTTGTCAATAAACGTTCCCATACAACATGCAATGGATGTATTTTTATATTCTTGAAACAATTTTTCGCAGGAGGAGATAACTGTGTGAAGGATTTTGAGAACACCCCAGACAATAACCGACGCATGCTTGAGCAACAAGATTGTCCGTGTGATGCCGAACACATGTTGAGCTGTCCACCGGGAGGGAAAACCATCGATCCCAAATCTGGCTTTGTTAATACCGGTGATTTGGGCGGTCTCGGTAGTTTGGATATGAATCTGGTAAGTTTTATACTTTTCTTTTAATGATTTCTGTTAAAACGGATACTTTTTAGAACGCTAATAAAAATGTGTTTATAATTACATATTTAAGGTGATTTACAAGGGACTGGTTTGGTCTGATAAAAATGACAATTAGTTTTATATGTGTTAAACAATACAACGACCTGTATATGCATACATGAAAAAGCTCAACTTCATTTATACATATAAACGAAATAATCGTCTAAATTCAATTTAAACATATATTTCTTTCTTGTCGGTTATTAAATTAACTCGAATGTCTTGTTACGTGAACTGGCAACAAAGGTTTGCTTCGTCTTGACCTGAGCCACCCACGCTCATAGCGACAGTGAAATTTCTTAAAGAAACTAACCCGCCAAATAGCGGCACAAATTACACTGAAATACCAGTTATCAAAACTCGATCCAGGTGTTCAGGTCATATAATAATGCATATGTGCCGATTAAAGGTATAGTTTTTTCACGGGTTCTTAGAATACACTTGATTGAATATGCATTAAATGAATTATGAGTTGGTTACTCTTAATTCCACGCTCAAGTTTTGGGGTTTGGCCTAGCTGGTTAAAGCCGTTTATATTGTGTCTATAAATGGATTCTCAAAATACCTTGTCGTCGGTAGGTTTGGGCTCGGTGTACAAACGTATGTTGTAAAATGTGGCTGTTATTGGGTAGGGTAGTGACAACGGTTTCTTTTTAATTTAAAACTAAAAGCAATACCGACCATTCGGGTTAAATCCACAACCCTAGTAAAAATGCTTTTCTTGACGAGGCGAGGCAATTCCGATTTGAACAGAACCGTTAGAACGGCGAACCGTGGTTTTGGGGAATCGTTTCAGAATAATACCATTAATTATCA
Organism: Cyrtodaria siliqua; assembly: GCA_037043455.1. Classification (NCBI taxonomy): domain Eukaryota; kingdom Metazoa; phylum Mollusca; class Bivalvia; order Adapedonta; family Hiatellidae; genus Cyrtodaria; species Cyrtodaria siliqua. Next base: position 168,239 of record JAWPHD010000855.1, read on the forward strand.
TTGATGACTCGATTATCTATTCTATACGAATACAGCATTTTTTAAGTGGAGGTGAATTTATGTATTTTTGCCTGAAAATCAAAATGGTTGCCACTAATTTACCATTTACATTCCAACATCTGATTATCTTACCAATACAAAACTGTTTCTGTTTTATCTAATACAAATAACTATGGTCGGATCATTAATGATTAATTGTAGTAGTGTTATGATTGCGTACAAGGTGTGAAACCACCAATTGCATGTAATGTAGTCCCTACTGTGACAAGTAATCCCCATTTTTTTCAAATCAAAGTAACAGGACCTGTTTAGTCAACAAACAAAAGCTTTCTTACTTTTTTGGAGAATTTTAAAGCAGAAAGATATGTTTCTATATGAAAATACAATGCTGCGTTACCCATACTTGATATGAAATTGCAGCAAATCATTTAAATGCGACATTTTAACATTGGCATCAGTGGTTAAAGTAATTGGTGGTCGCATACCTAGAAAGATATACATGTGGATTTATGTTGCTTGGCGTCGTTACAGTCCGATAATCCTTATCTTGGAGATGACTTGAAACGAGACAAACACGTTGCTAAGAAATCTCCCCGATTTATCAGAAAGAGGGTGAGTGTTTAAAGCATCGGACATGCTCATCAGCTTTGCACTTAGATGTATAGTCGCACACTTACAACTTTTGTTTGTGACAGGAACCTCATATTTAAATATATATATAGCCTTTGTCTAGGAGGTTCCTGGATGTGCTGACTCGAGCACTGGTCACTGCGCATCCATAATTATGCTTTGATACAATCTAGTGCTGATATGTGTTGCCTTTTGTAATGCGCATCATATATATCCTTAGATATCCATCTTTACAATCAAAAGCTAAACTGTGTGGCTAAGACGTGTTGAAATGACTTTACAATCCAGAGCTAAGATGTGTTGTCGATGACTTAATACAATCCAATACTAAGATATGTTGTCGCCAATCTCATTGTTAGTTTTTAGTTTTTGTTTTTGCTCGCCCTATGGCACTAGGCCTTTTGGCGAGCTTTTCAGTAGGTGGTTAACATTTTTTGGAGGGGAAATTGGAGGGGAATAGTTGTTTCAATAATGGCAAGAACCAGGTAGACAACTGTGTCAGTTTTATAGGATTGGCCGTGAAATTCAGAAGGCGATTAAATTAAAAATAATATAGTATAGTATAATCTCATTAAAATCAGACCCTTTATAACGCTACGATACTCTACACTACAAGGATCTGACTACATTCCATTGGAGGTCACGTCAGATTGACCTTACGATTAGCCACTCGGATTTCAGCCTACAAAATTGCTTGGTATAGACTGATCCAGTGCGCATGTCGCGCTTCAGTAAAAGCTGTGGAGCAGTCTACGCTCGGTATTGAAAGAGACAATGTCCGTAACTCTTAGCTTATAAAACACAAAATAATTGCGTTGACAAACAAAATACACCAATCAGTATTGAATATTTACTGGATTTTTTTTTTAAAGAAAAGACTGTTTGACGGAATTTAATAGCAGTACAAACACAAAATTACCGATTCGTGAGATTGAACCCACACTAAAATGACACTCGCGGGTGAACAGTCGAGTTTGCTATCAACTGAGCTAAGCCAACCAGATGTACTATTTCTTACTATTTAGAGTACTAATGTCGTAATAATTTAGGTGTAATATATATTTTCAAAACACATATGGCAGCGCCCATGATTTTCTTCGTATATTGATATAAAATATGCCATTTAGTGCATTTCTTTGAATTTATCGTGCAATCCACTGCAATAACACACGAATATTTTATCTTTTTTCGGATATAGATCTATGTGTTTTTATGTGGATTTTCGTTTGTTCAGTTCACTCGAACGTCATCTGAAGTGCATATGAAATGCGCGATTTCGTTGGTTGAATTTAGTTGATCTTCTCATGAATATTGATTAGATGAAAAGTCGATCTGAAGTGACATAAATCGAGTGTTGTCAGATCCTATAGCGGAGAGTATCAAAGATATGATTTCAATGAGATTGTGTTGTCGCTGACTTTACAATCCAATGCTAAGATGTGTTGCCATGACTTAGTATCCAGTGCTATAAGATGTGGTGTCGCCGACTTTACAATCCACTGCTAAGATGTGGTGTCGCCGACTTTACAATCCACTGCTTAGATGTGGCGTCGCCGACTTTACAATCCACTGCTAAGATGTGGTGTCGCGTACTTTACAATCCACTGCTAAGATGTGATGTCGCTGACCTTACACTATGCTCAGCTGCTTTGTCGTTCGTATTAGGCATCCTACGTGGACTGCGAACAACATCATGAAACCTTATTATTGAGAACATGAAGCATGTTACAGACGGAAAAAGTATAGTTATTGGTGTTTCCAGTCAATATCTGAAAAAGAAAAAGCCAGATCTGAATAATTGGAAACGTTTTGAAAGATGATGCGCATTCCGATGCTTTATGTGGTGTTGAGCTATATCGTGCATTTATACATAAACTAGATTTCACTATTAGTTTAGTGTTCTCATGGTGTGTAACATACTAGTTTTAGCTTCATTTCATCTGGCAACAACACCAGCAGTGCTTTCTATTGCTTATAGCTCTTTCACTGGTGCTTTTGTAACATCTCTACCCCACTTACTGTGTAATGTGTATACCCTTTTTGTTCTTATTTATAAACATCATTTGCTCCTCACCGCTGTGGGTTCGAGCCCTAATATGAACATGCATCTCCATGTGATGGAACAATCCGCTTGCTTGCGGAACGTCGGTGATTCAACAAAAATGTGCACGAGAGGAGGGCACCTGGGTGGATGTTGGAATGAATGAATGAATGGTGTTTTACGGCACGTCGACACATAAATAGGTCATATTGTGCGCAAAAATTGATGAAAAATGAAGTATTATTTAAAAATTAGTGTAAATATATAAAGATAAAACTATTAAAAAATAAGGGTGGATGTTGGTGCGACTATAAAATACAATGCAGTTCAATATGTACCCTTCTCAACTTTTATAATCGGTCATCCAGGTTTTTTGAAAATAACTCGAATACTAAAAACTTGAAATCACCGAAACACATACCAGTATTTTATTAAGTTTATCAAAAATGTTTTAGTCCAATCAAGGCAGATTAAGTTTTATAAATCGCTAGCGTTATTTGTTAAACGACGCCAGTTAAAATTTCAAATGAAAATATGAATTATTAATATATAATTCTTTGAAAAGTGACCGATTATAAAAGTTGAGTAGTATATAAACACTTACGTTATCGCATCATGTGCTATATAGATATGACAGCTTACCAATTTTACACAGTTCATTAAGGTCTCCAAGACGTTTGACAAACTATTTTCGACAAACCAGTCCATAATGAGATTATAAATGATTTAAATATTTGTTTGTTTAATAAAAACGTCATCTATTAATCTAAGTTTATCTAATCATGCATTATTGCTCAATTCTCTCTATATATGTTAGATTGTGAACTATTTAAACTATTTAAATACACATATATTTTTGAATTTATTTTAATGTGCTTATGTGTTAGATTTGTATATTCTTTAGCAATTATGTTTCTGTTTGAAAGCTCTCTTAAACAATTGTCAATGTATGTTGTTCTGAATTCTATGTCATAAATTATAGCACCATCAGCTTTGGGCGGCAGTTAATTGATCTCATTATCTCGCGTTACCTGAACTTAGACTGAAAGTATTGGAAGTTATCGCCCATAAACCAACGATTGAACAGAAATGTATAAGAAACGGCGTCAAAAACACAACATGAAAGCCTTGGGCGTTCGGTTACGTAATTTTGTCAAGTATAAAGAGAAAGAACTGGAAATTAAAATATTGTAAACTAATGTGTAGCTTATTATTTAATATACGAAATTTATCATTTTCATATGATTACCTCCCCTTATAAGCCATGCACGATTTACATTCGCCTCCCGCTCATTCGCATATACTTACAGAGAACCCGATAAAAAATGTTACCTTATTATCGTTTTCAGGAAACTCGGCAGGAATTCGAAAACATATACAAATTGCAAGAATTGATCAATCAAGAACAGCTGGACGCACCAAATCCATACCTTGACGGATTACCAAAGCGTGTAGCCGCAAAGAAACAGGCTCCAGTGCGCAATAGCAAATAGTAGAATCGGCATACATTATTATACGGATAAATCTTTTGAGTGGTAAACTTTTAGTAGGTCGGACAATTAAGCAAAAGACAGACACTTAGAAGTTATTCACAATGTCTATACATCTTGAATATTAAGTCGGATTTTTTTTTAAACATATAACAACTAGCGAAATTGACTGTCGCGTCATTGGCAGGCGTTTTCTTTGTGGATGTTTGTTTTGGTAAATGTCGTCTGTTTTTCTTCTTCTTTTTAAAATTGATTTGATATTCGAAACTATTTTAGTGGATTTTCATGAAATATTAATCGGTGTGCTCCGAGAGACATTGGTGATAGAACATACCTACTTTCTGTATAGCATTGTCCTCCCTAAACCTTACTATTAGTGTGTCCATGTGCATGGGCAGTGTCCTATCAGTACAGATCGAATGTCTTGTGTTATGGTTCACAAAAAGTCAAGCAGATCCTCAGTTTTAATGTTTTGATAAAAGCGCATATTGAAAGGGACACACGGCAATCTTGATTCTTAAAGGTACACACGGCAATCTTTGTTGTTATTTTTTTTTTGTCTCGCGGCGCCAAGTTAGTTTTTCTACCACACTTGCATATTTTTAAATCATAATAGAGTTTCAAATAGTTTTGTTTTTGAATTTAACTAATTGCGATCATAGTTCGCCAATAATTGCGCCAGTAATAGCCGATCATAGTTCGCCAATAATTGCGCCAGTAATAGCCGATCATAGTGCGCCAATAATTGCGCCAGTAATTGCCGATCATAGTGTGCCAATAATTGCGCCAGTAATTGCCGATCATAGTGCGCCAATAAATGCGCCAGTAATTGCGACCATATTGCACCAGTAGCATAATTAATCATATGGAAGAACAAAAATGAAAAATCCAAATTGTATTACTGTATTAATAAATCGCGATGCTAATGTTAACCCTTGTACCCGTCAATGGAAAAAAATGTAACTGCTATTTTTCCTCATGTTTTTACCATGCAAAATGTAACCTGAGTGAAATAAAGTATATGTTGTTGTTGTTGTTTTGTTGTTGCTTAAATAGGTGCTTCAAGGTTGCCTTGTGTCCCTTTAAAGTGTTAAATACACTGTAACGTGTTATTCACTGTTGTAGGCGTTAAGCGTCAGAAGTATTGTTTAAGTTACATGTGATAGTATGTAGTCTTTTGTTTTTAAAGAATAACATATACATTCTTTATATATTTACCAAGTGTCACTGAAACATTCTAATGGGGAAAACAATCAATCTATTAAAGGTGACACTGGACATCTTGGAATATGTTTCACTCATCAAAAGAAAGAAAAGTCTATCAACTTGTCGTTATTGAATAAACACGTAGTTTTCTCAAATAAGTGACGTTGACTTGGGACATTTGCCTTTCTGGAAATCCGTTTGTCATTGATTATAGAACATTTATCAGATATAATAATCTTGTTCTTTTTAAAAACTCGTGGCGTCCCCATACACTGGGTCTGCATGTGTGCAATCATTCATATTAATTATAAGAAAAGTATAAAGCGAATTGTTTTTGCATATTATTAATTGGTGATTTGATTTTATCAATAATTTATTGAAACCTATAGATAGGTAGAATAACGAAGAAAATATGCAACTGGATTAATAAATCGAAAGGCTAATTGTAATGCTTGATAAAGATTTCAAGATTGACATGTGTCCCTTTAACGGATTCATATGTATCCACCATCCCTCTCTCTATTGGTCCGCTCGAAATAACGAATAATGTGTTGATACTCAAGCAAAAGTGCATTCAAATACAAGTAGAAAGATTGTCCTGTGTCCCGTTTAATAAAATTTTAACAGTTTTGTTATAAACTAAAATATTTAACAATTGTTATATATGCTGTTGTTTGTTTTTATTTATATTTAAACTGGTTGTTTACAATATCCGGTTATCTGGTTATACTTTCTCTGTTTTAATACTTATTATTGAACAACTGGCGTTTCACGGTGTCATTAGAAAATGATAATTAAAAAGAATAATAAAAGAAACATGATAAACTCCGAGTTTAAAATATAGAGATTATTTTACTGCTGGGATCGGTTATAGGGAAATCCTTCACGAGATGGTAGACGTGTGGTTCTTTTCATGAACGAGCGTAAGCGAATGAGTGAAAAAACAACACACGTCTACCATCGAGTGAAGGATTTCCATATAATCAATCACAACAGTTAAATAATCTATTTATTACATTTTGAATCAGATTATGTATGATTTTAACCAGAATTATTCGCTTTATTTAGCGTTATCGGTGGATGACGTCGACGTCACCAACACGTTATTGACGTCATAACTCAACGTCGCGGTTAGTTATTTTTGTGTTCGGAGTTAGTTATTAATATTTAGCGATTATGAATATTCTTTCACTGAGAAATCCCAATCTTTCACCCATAGAAATGTAATAAAAAATAGTAACGCTGAAGGGAACGAGCATGCCGACATCGGTTCAATGTTACCAACGAGTCGGAGCATATATAGAAGGCATGAATGGATTTAAAGCATGTAAAGTCGTACTGGGACTTCAGAAAGAGATGAGATGAAGGATGAAGTTTCCCATCCGCCCCTTCACCGGCGGGGAGCGAACCCACACGGTGCAGCGGTCTGCAGGTCTAAATATCGCACTTGGCATTACCCACTGAGCTACCTATGCCGCCCCAGAAGTATTAACGCTTTATTTGGGTCGATTTTATACCCGCCTTGACCATATGTGTTATGTTCGTGAGCAATACAGCCCTGTATCTAATGTACCTATACCTTTAGGACGTCCTATTTATTTAAAATGTGGACGAACTATACTCCTTAGAAGCGCACGCACGCACGCACGCACGCACGCACGCACACACACACAATAATTAAAATGAGTTAAGAGAGCTTTTGTTAAAATCGATGTAAAATAAATAATGTTAAACTAAAGATGAGTTATGAGTTTGTTAAATGGACACATGGCGGCGATCTTTAAGTATGGTGTGTGTGTGTGTGTGTGTGTGTGTGTGTATGTGTGTGTTTCTAAGTATTGTCAATTAAAACCTCGAATTATTATTCAGTATCCTTTTGACTTTAAGACTGCTTATATTTAAATTAATAAAAATACAATTTTAGGATTTAAACTTTTATTCGATATTCTACTGTAGTTTTAAAAATATTATTGATGCACTATAATCAACAATTAGTAATAATTATGTAAAATCAATTCGATTTGAACTAATCACATAATTGTTAATACTGATTTTCAAATATGCAAGTTATGTAGAAAGCCTAACGGGACAACACGAGTTTAAAAAATCAAGATTGCCGCATGTCCCTTTAACACCAATATATAGGTTTATTACCAATCATAAACAAACACCCTTCTATAAATATCATAAAGTACAACTTACATATAAAGTCGAACTGTGAATAAACAAAGGGTCCACTCATGAATATACTACACGTTTCCGATAAAGCGATTTGTTTTTGCATATTATTAACTGGTGATTAAATTTCATCAATACTATATTGAAATCTATAGATAGGTAGAATAACGAAGAAAATATGCAAACAGAAAATTGTATTTAAATATATGCAAGCAGATTTAAAGTCAAAATGGATTAATAAATCGAAAGGCTAATTTTAATGCTTGCTAAAATCTTCAAGATTGCCATGTGTCCCTTTAAAACCCACGCCAAATAAATGATTTCAGTGTAACTGATGATATTACGCTGAACAGGTAGTGTACGCTGAACAGGTAGTCTTCATGTAAACACAAATAGTTCGGTTACTCTTTATCGACTTAAAGCTACAGAGTCTATATATCAATCGATTTCTTCTTTGTAGGCGTGTCTTTTATTTGTAAGTTCATGTTCACCAGCTCATGTCGAAATCGGGTATTTAAGCGAGCAAATATAACGCAGGATAGACATCGACCAGTGCAACTCGTACCTGTACGCAGGTAGCATTATGATTTACAGAAGAAAATAAAAAGTTGACTCTTTCGGGACTCGAACACACGACCTTCTGATTTCAAGTCAGGTGCTCTTTCCACTGCGCTATTACGCTTCTTGAGAAAATGGTATACTAACTAGCATTTATTAATAGGCAAAATAACTTTACCTATCTGAACGCAACTCAAGATGAATCAATAAATATATAGTCCATCTTGTCGCACGTGTAAATTAACATTGCCTGGTGTAATATTACAAGAATCGTTCATGGGTATCCGGTGAAGATAGAGCCTCGCTTCCGATAAAAACACTTATACCTCGGGTTGGAATTCCCTATCTGTACCGAATACCCATGATAGATTCTTTTTCTTGCATATTAGAGACATGTTGTGCGTTAACGCCGCCAGCTACTAATGTTTTGCATGTTTTCCTGCATACCGGATGTTAACGCGCGTGAATTTTATCTCGACCCTAGGGTGAGATGGAAATTTCTTGCATACCGGACAAGGATATCCGCCATTTTACCGGGGCTAGATATTTCCATCTCACCCTAGGGTCGAGATAAAATTCACGCGCGCAAACATCCGCTATGCTGGAAAACATGCAAAACGTTAATAGCTGGCGGCGTCAATGCACAACATTTCTCTGATATGCAAGAAAAAGAATCTATCATGGGTTTTCGGTTCAGATAGGAAATTCCAACCCTCGGTATAAGTGTTTAATCGGAACCTCGGTTCCGATAAAAACACGTATACCTCGGGTTGGAATTCCCTATCTTCACCGGATACCCATGTAAGATTCTTATATTCTTGCATACCGGACAATGATATCCGTCATTTTACCGGGGCTAGATATTTCCATCTCACCCTAGGGTCGAGATAAAATTCACGCGCGCCAACATCCGGTATGCAGGAAAACATGCAAAACGTTAGTAGCTGGTGTCGTCAGCGCACAACATGTCTCTGATATGCAAGAAAAAGAATCTATCATGGGTATTCGGTTCAGCTAGGGAATTCCAACCCTCGGTATAAGTGTTTTAATCGGAACCTCGGCAGAGCCTCGGTTCCGATAAAAACACTTATACCTCGGGTTGGAATTCCCTATCTTCACCGGATACCCATAAAAGATTCTTATAATCTAGCCCCGGTAAAATGACGGTTATCCTTGTCCGGTATGCAAGAATATATGTTATCAATATGAAACAAATATTCCGACTCAAAACAACCATATCTCGACCTAATATATAGCGCTTGATGAGTTTGTTTGTGCGCTAGTTATTACGTAATGCCAATTTAGTGTTAAAAATGCTACAAGATATCAATAAATAGCCGTGGTCTAGTGGATAAACGTACAAGCGCAACGTCTGTGGTTCAAATCCCGTTCCGGGAAATTACTTTTTTTTATCACGTAACTATATGTATTCTGAAGCCGTATATTTATCGATGTTACTTTTAGGAAGGCTAAATAAAAATGTGATATTTTACTCATCGATTTCTGCTTATATACCGACTTTTGGGGTGTTCGTCGATTTGAAACTACTTCACACGTGACTCATTCATATGCATGAGTTATTACCAGTTAAAATAGAGACTCTGTAGCTTTAAGTTTCAATACATCGACGCCTGTGTAAATGCGAAATGGTGATAATGTTATACACTTATACTTGATACAAAGTCTGAATCATCCCTATTAAGGTTGAAAATAAACATTTTGAGGCGTTTATGATTTGCTCACCGATGTAAAACATTTAATGATGTACAAAACATGATCTAAGCGAAGTACCCGGTATCCAACCGTGAATTATAAAACAGCATACTCACGATTTTCTTTTTTAGATTAAACAGAAAACACACCTTAAAATTGAAATTATCGTGCAGTACTTACATGTAGTCTGTTTGAATATGTTCACGATGATAGATTTCCATTAAGGATCGGTTGTAACAAATTATTTGTCAAATCATGAGGGGAGGGAAGTTGCTGGTTTCCCCAGAGCTTTCATTGATATCAACATTCTGGCCAAGTTTGGTAAAATTTGGATGAAAAATGAAGACGCTATCTAGAGTGCTAACAAAGCAAATATAACATATTGCAATACACCAAGGGCCATACATCTGGTGTTACTAAGACGATATAGCTGGATTTCAAACAAATTCCAGCTTCATTGATATCAACAATCAAGCCAAGTTTGGTAAAGATCGGAAAAGCATAGACGACGACGGTGGACGGACGGACGGACGGACGAAAAGCGTACGGACGAAAAAAGCGTCCGTACACTTGCATCTACGTGCGTATACTGCTGTTTTGATTCAAAGCGGGTTTACCAGTATAATATATTGATCGCCCCAATTCTCGTTCCGCCAATGAATGGCTTTCCTTTTGTAAATAAACCGTGAACGAGGAAGTGGATGTACTCGTATATGTTTACTTATATGGTAGCTTCGGGACAGTGATTAAATAGTATGGGAAATTTTATATTTCTACACTCGTGGGAGTGAGATCGTTGTACTGTTTTCTTAAACGTTTTTCATGTTTTACAACACACCATCATCCGCAATATACCAACGCAAAGGATTAAAAAAAGAAGTTGCCAAGAATAAGAACGAAATTTCAAAGGATAGGAACGACGAACGCAGTTTCAAAGGATAGTGCCAAGGAAAAGAACCATGCGTTAAAAGGTATGTATGTCTCTGTGATGTATGTATGTCTTTGTGTCTCTGTGAGGTATGTATGTCTCTGTGAGGTATGTATGTCTCTGCGAGTTATGTGTCTCTGTGTGAGGTATGTAAGTCTGTGTGAGGTATGTATGTCTCTGTGTCTGTTATGTGAGGTATGTATGTTTCTGTGAGGTATGTATGTCTCTGTGTCTCTGTGTCTCTGTACGTCTCTGTGAGGTATGTATGTCTCTGTGTGAAGTATGTATGTCTCTGTGAGGTATGCATGTCTCTGTGTCTCTGTGAGGTATGTTTGTCTCTGTGAGGTATGTATGTCTCTGTGAGGTATTTGTGTCTCTGTGAGGTATGTATGTCTGTGTGAGTTATTTATGTCTCTTTGAGGTAAGTATTCTCTATGTGAGGTGTGTATGTCTCTGTGAGTTATGTATGTCTCTGTGTGTCTATGTGAGGTATGTATGTCTCTGTGTGAGGTATGTATGTCTCTGTGAGGTATGTATGTATGTGTGTCTCTGTGAGGTATATATGTCTCTGTGAGGTATGTATGTATCTCTGGGTGTTGTGTAGGGGAGTGGGGCGGGAGCGTGGTGGTGGCGGTGATGGGAAGTGGGGTTTAACGTCGCTTTTAACAATCTTTCAGTCCTATATTTGTAGTATTATTTTTAATAATACCTCCCCACCCACTAGTCACATTATGTGGACACCGGGCCGACCAGTTCTAGTATTACAATGTATATACTGAACGCCCAGCAAAGGAGCTACTAGTATCATTTAAGATTTGTATGAAGATTTCGGTGTGACCTCTAGTGTGGGGCTGACACCACCATTAAGCCACAGCCGCGGTAGGTTCAAGGGTAAACAACTAAGACTCATCAGGGTTTTTTCCAGGTATTTTGGGAAAAGGGACCCTTGTAAATTTGGGAAGTTCTGCCATAAAAACGACCAAATCGGGATTTGTTTCATTGATAAAATGGCCAATTGAGAATTCTTTACGTCAACATTTTGTAAGTTAGGGCGAGGTAAAAGCCTAAAAGGTATGCTTAGGAACACTATTACATCACTAACATACTACTTATATTGATTAGTATGCAACCTAAGGGATGTATCAAAACATCATACATACAAAAAAATTGAGATTGGGATTTTTTTCAATAGTTGAGAAAAAACACACACTATTTTGCACTGGAAACGGGTCCGTTTTTCGGCTCCTTGGCACACCTAGAAAAAGCCCTGGACTGAAATTGTAATAGTGAAAACTCAGGGTATCAGCGGGCAGTCGACTAAAACGGAAGTTGCTGATCTTCCCGGTGGTGATCAGTTAGTGGTGTGTAGAAAATATTTTTTTAAAACTATAAATCGAGCACATGTTGATTATAGCAAAACTTTTGGATAATATCAGATACGATTTGTTAGGGGTGCAGGTAATTATAAATATTAATCACTGATATTTTATATCCAATCCAAATCCTTCGATTTGTAATTTTAAAACGAATATTTTGTACACACCACTGCTTGATTTTATCACGACAACTAACTGATCACCGCCGGGCAGATCAGCAACTTCCGCTTTACTCGTCTGCCCGCTGATACCCTGTGGAAAAGAGACACACAACAATGTTGGAGTAGAGTCAAGCATCAAAAGTATCACCTCGATTGTGTTACTTTAAATATGCTTACATATACTTAAATACAATTTTAAGTTTTCAATGGTACCTTAGCTTGTAATACATTATTTGTGCAATATAATCAACAATACATAATATGCAAACACAATTTGAAGTCATGTAGAAAAATTAATGGGACACGGCGAGTTTTGAAAACGTTAAGATTTCTTTGTGTCCATTTAAGTGTTTCTTTATTTTATGTCAGTATTTCGCATTGGCTAGCTTATTTAAAGCTACACAGTCCATATAAATACACGTCCTTTTAACGAAAACAAATAGTGCCAATCATAAGCTAACTTTGCTTGGCTGGGATATGTTTTTTTCTTCTTTATTTTTTTGATATATACAAGTATTGTTAATTCGCTTCAGTAATTACGAATTTAGTCGAGGTCGTTGGAGGTGGAATATGGGTACACAAAGTAAACTTTTTATGTAGGAAAATGATCATCATAGTAAAATCAGTTGAACGAAAACATCTCATACTCATAATCAATACGCCTTCAAATACATAACATTTAAAGGCATATATTTGAAAGCCAAATGCATGCGACAAATATTTAAAAATAATAATCCATATAAATCCATGTAATATATGTATTTGACAAACACATATGTATGCCAAGTAAATAGTGACATAATCGATATCATAAACGGGGTAAAGATTAGGGAACAACTCATCAAAACTGAGGGTACATATTTACTTTAGATCAATTTATTATCACGAATGCTATGCACGTCAGCAGCAAATACATGTTAATGTATTTATCATGCAGATATGCACTTTTCTGCGTAATAAAGGGGTGACCTATTAAATTTTGCTTGAATTAGGCACTGACCAATAGAGCAAATCAATGCGGAATCCTTCGGCGTTTATTGTACGTAAAGTTATCTGATGTCATGCACGTAACTTTGCCTGACGTCATAAAACAAACAAAAACAACAACATAGCGACGTCCTCGATAAGCGTTCCATTCTGAGAAATAGGTAATAATAGTAATTCATACAGAAAATATATATGGATAAGAGCCTCGCCATTCTTCGTTTTCTAAGCCTCGCCTAATAAACTTGATAGTAAAAGGCACCGACATAATATTCTCTATGTATATGCCGCACTCTGAATAACCGCTTAATCAATAACATTTATGTTTATAGAAGAAAACGGTAGCGGTGTTTATAATTTGGACTCAAGTGGATTATTGGAATGTACAAATTATAGTTTGTGTAACGTGTTTTATTAATTTAAAGGGACACATGGCAATCTTGAGTTTTATTCAAACATTAAAATTTGCTCCTTAATTTACTTATCCTGCGTGATTTTGACTTTAAAACTGCTTGATATAATTAAATAAAAAATTGAGATTTCACATTCTTCACTATTTTAGCAATTTTTTAAATATATTACTGGTTCAATATTACAAACAGTTAGTAATATGCAAAAATAATTTGCTTTGAACTATTCTAACAATTAATATTAATGATTGAACAAAAGTAATGTAAGTTAAGAGGAAAACTAACGGGACGCCGTGAGTTTTTGAAAAAATCAAGATTTCCGTGTGTCCCTTTAATAGTCGTTTGACGTGTAATGAGTTATATACAAATCGTGTACATTTACCTCATGTTTGAGCAATTGTTTCAGTTATAGTGCATAGTTGTATAGTGTTGTACCAGCCGAAGTAATCGAACCGACTGTATTGATAATTGTTTTATCAGAGTTTATTTATACTCGCTTATCAGGGTGTATTTATACTCGCTGTATTGCGTATAGCATTGTAGCGTGTTTTACGGAAGTTGATTATAAAACTACAATAATAGGGTATTGTCTTCCCTGTCCAAGACAGCCATACTTATGGGAAGCCATAACCGTCAAAATGTGGATATTTACAAACCATTAAATGACAGGCCATTTAATTCAACATGAAGTCATTTGATGACGTACATATTGATTCGATGCGACGTGTAAACTCGGTTCATTCGTTACAAAGTGAATTGGTACGGTTCAAAGTGAAATGATACGATGTAACATTTCAAACCATACGACGCAAAGTCATTTGATGACGTACATATTGATTCGATGCGACGTGTAAACTCGGTTCATTCGTTACAAAGTGAATTGATACGGTTCGAAGTGAAATGATACGATGTAACATTTCAAACCATACGACGCAAAGTCATTTGATGACGTACATATTGATTCGATGCGACGTGTAAACTCTGTTCATTCGTTACAAAGTGAATTGATACGGTTCGAAGTGAAATGATACGATGTAACATTTCAAACCATACGACGCAAAGTCATTTGATGACGTACATATTGATTCGATGCGACGTGTAAACTCTGTTCATTCGTACCAAAGTGAACTGATACGGTTCGAAGTGAAATGATCGGGCGAAAACACAGTCGGTGCGATGCAAACGCAATCCGTTCGACAGAAACTGATTTCATTACGTGCAAAGTGAAACGGTGCGACATCTGGCGGCGATATATACCACATCCCTTGCAGGGTTATTTCCCCTACATAATATTATGATAAATCAAAGTACTAAAAGTACTGAGAATGCAAGGTTTGATAGGAAAGACTGTATGGATATTTGCACGATCAAATTTCCATAAATTTTACATAGTTTTAGCCAACTTGGCGATCTTTGGCGACCTACCAAAATCTTAGAGGGTCAATTCATTCCAAATATATTGTGACAAGGATTTGGCAATTCACAGCATTTAAAATTCTGATGGAAATTGTTGCAAATTATTGGGAAAGCATCATAGATTTAAAAAAAAACAAACTCTAAGCAATTTATTGCAAAGTGATATCTGATAACATTACAAGGGCCCAAACATGGCCCATTTTAAATCCATTGACATCCGAAATTTGTTCAGGAATTCTAAAAATACCATCTATGAAAGGCCAATCATAGGTACTCATAGGTACAGGTATTCAAAAGTATATCATTGCAGTATCTTGATTGGTCAGTGAGTTTTTTCCTTATAAGAGGAAAACTATATGCTTTTACGGGAGGGTAATGATATACTACAAGAGAATGTATAAATGGTAATGTGTTTGCAAAGTATTTAAGCATACAATATGTCATGCTTGTGTTTGTAAAGTATTTAAGCTTACAATATTTCTTGCTGTTGGTTAATTAAACAATTAAACCTTGTCACTGTTCTTCGAGCTAGCATTTATTGAAATTCTACAACAAATTTATATAAAAACAAGCTTTATAATAAACTTTATTCATTTCTAAGTCGAATTAAGTCAATTAATTACTTGTATAAAGCGAGTAAGTCACGAAAAATAAAGTATTATCGGCATTCACAAATGTCTGTCTTTCGTCCCCGATGTTTTTATCGGCGATTTTCTCCAGTCTTACATCGATTTTCTGCACATAAAACGCAAGAAAAAAAGCTTATTGTATTGTATCCTTGTATTGTACGCACCCCACTTTCGGAAACCTTAAAAGAAGTAAAAAAACTGCGTAAAATACAAGGTAAAATACGGTAGCTAGGTAGCTAGATTTCTATTTTATTTTTTTTAGTTAATACTACAGTAAAGTTCTTTTCAATGTGTGGGACAGACATAGAGAAGTTGAATCAACGGGTAGTGCCTCTTGTTAAGTTATTTGTCCCTGCAGCAGAAGACGTTTTCTAGGTTACGCCACTGAACTTGGACAAGTTCAAAACCAGTTGCATCAGACTAGACACATCAGAGTTATAGCCTTTGATTTTTTAAACAAGAAATCCGTGGTTTCACATGTCTCGCCTAACGGGGGCTGGACTTAAAAATTTAAACGGTCAATGATGCTTAAATGAGGTTGTAAACATTTTACTAACTAAAAACAATGGTGTTTGCCGTTTGCTGAGATGACATTTAAGTGCATTTGTTTAAAAGTAAAATGCAATTCTATTAAAAACAAGAGGCCCAAGAGGGCCTGTGGATGCTCTACTGGCTAAAACGGCTCTTACATCAAGGGTTGTCGACATAAAATTCCCATCAGTATTTTTTTTTCAAACATTGCAAAAACAACAGGGATAGGATGGCCTTAGATCGCTCACCTGGTAATCATGGGAAATAAGTCTGCTGTGTCTAGTCTGGCATGGGTATTTTTTAATTTGTCCCACTTCTATGAATGAAATTTTATAAAAATGGGGCGGGGTGGTGGGGGACGGGGTTATATTAACATTCTAAACAAATATGGTAAAGATCAGATAAAAAATGAAGTAACTACAGATTTAACAAAGGAAATACAATATAGCATTTTTCAGCAAATCAAGGGCCATAACCTGTCGTTACTAACAAGATCTAGCTGGTTTTCGAACTTGTCCGAGATTTCATTGATATACCGCGATTTGCACAACTAGACATCATACTGAGGCTTCCTGCCAAATTTTGTAGAAAGTGCCAAATTTTGTAGAAAGTTTGGGAGGAGTAGCGCCGACAAGAAATTTAAATGTGAAAGTGCCATAACTCCGTCATAAATCAGCGAACTGGGAAAAAGCGCGAAATGCACAACTAGACATCTTACCGATGCTTCCTGCCAAGTTTCGTCGAAATCCAACAAGGCTTTAGGAGGAGTAGAGCCGACAAGAAATTTAAAAGTAAAAATGTCAAGGGGCCGTTACTCCATCAAAAATCAACGAACCGAAAAAAATAATGAAATAAAAAAAAAATATATATATATATATAAAAAAAAAAATTAAACAACAACAAAAAAATAAACAAAAAAACATTTAAAACAATAAACCAATAAATATATCAAATACAAAAAAAAATACAAAAAATAAATAAAAATAATCAAAAAATAAATAAAAAAATAAAAAATGATATATATATTTAAAACAAATTTAAACAAAAAAAATGTACAAATAATAAAAGAAAATATACTTATAATAAAAAAAAGGCAAAACATTTGGTAAAGTTTGGTAAAGATCAGATGAAAAATGAAAGCCCTGTCGTATTAACGAGGCAAAATATAGCATTTTTTAACTAAATCAAGGGCCATAACTCCGCAGTTACTAGTCCGATCTGGCTGGTTTTCGAACTTGTGCGAGCTTTTATTGATATTAACAATATGTTAAAGTTTTGTAAAGATCGGATGAAAAATGAAGGCCCTTGGCCAGTAGAGCTAAAAATCATCAGCTCCAGAAAGTAGGTCAAGGTCATAGATGAAATCAATGGATCCAAAAAGATGCACTACCCAAGACACAACTATGTCAAAATAGAATATGTTTTCTTTCAAAGATTAAGCTATAAATAAGGTTTAAAACATCTAGTGCATAATTATAGTTCATGAGAGAGTGATTTAAATGTAACAATTAAAGTTATCTGCCCTTTGCTTGGATGGTGAAGGTCACATCCACATTTGCTTTGTCACGTTGCAATGAACCACTCAAGATACAACTATAAGCAAAGAATGCATACAGTTTGTGAAAAAGTGACCTAAACGCAAAAGTTGAAGGTAACAATTAAGTTATATGCCCTTTGCTTAGAGGGTCAAGGTCACTTTCACATTTGCTTTGTCACGTTGTGATGTACCACTCAAGATACAACTATAAGCAAAGTTTTAAAGGTCTAGTGCATACAGTTTGTGAAAAAGTGACCTAAATGCAAAAGTTGAACCTAAAAATTATTAAGTTATCTGCACTATACTTAGAGGGTCAAGGTCACTTCCACATTTGCTTTATCACGTCGCGATGTACCACCCAAGATACAACTATAAGCAAAGTTTGAAAGGTCTAGTGCATACAGTTTGTGAAAAAGTGACCTAAACGCAAAAGTTGAACCTAAAAATTATTAAGTTATCTGCCCTTTGCTTGGAGGATCAAAGTCACTTCCACATTTGCTTTGTCACGTTGCAATGTACCACCTAAGATACAACTACAAGCAAAGTTTGAAAGGTCTAGTGCATACAGTTTGTGAGAAAATGACCTAAACGCAAAACTTGAATGTTGACGCCTCCGCCGCCGCCGCCGCCGGAGAAGCAACACCTATGTCTCTTTTTTTCTTCGAATAGGCGAGACAAAAACTGTTTTCCGGCCTTAGACTATTCAAGCCACTAGAGTGATACAGGCCCTCTTGTGCATCTTGTTCCCGGAAGACTACTTAATACACGCCACTCTGTAAATGAATTAATTTTAGACATGGAAGTCATCTTGAGTGACAGTTTGGCCATGAACACAAATAACAAATCTGTCTATCCATCAGCAATTTCATAAAATAATATTCTAGTCTAGATTTGAAACAGTTTAATGACAATTGATCACAATATATTTGGAATGGATTGATTCTCTAAGATTATGGTAGGTCGCCAAAGATCGCCAAGTTGGCTAAAACTATGTAAAATTTATGGAAATTTGATCGTGCAAATATCCATACAGTCTTTCCCATCAAACCTTGCATTCTCAGTACTTTTAGTACTTTGATTTATCATGTATTATGTAGGGGAAATAACCCTGCAAGTGATGTGGCAAATATCGCCGCCAGATGTCGCACCGTTTCACTTTGCACGTAATGAAATCAGTTTCTGTCGAACGGATTGCGTTTGCATCGCACCGACTGTGTTTTCGCCCGATCATTTCACTTCGAACCGTATCAGTTCACTTTGTAACGAATGAACCGAGTTTACACGTCGCATCGAATCAATATGTACGTCATCAAATGACTTTGCGTCGTATGGTTTGAAATTTTACATCGTATCATTTCACTTCGAACCGTATCAATTCAATTTGTAACGAATGAACCGAGTTTACACGTCGCATCGAATCAATATGTACGTCATCAAATGACTTTGCGTCGTATGGTTTGAAATTTTACATCGTATCATTTCACTTCGAACCGTATCAATTCATTTTGTAACGAATGAACCGGGTTTATACCGTATCATTTCACTTCGAACCGTATCAATTCACTTTGTAACGAATGAACAGAGTTTACACGTCGCATCGAATCAATATGTACGTCATCAAATGACTTTGCGTCGTATGGTTTGAAATTTTACATCGTATCAATTCACTTTGTAACGAATGAACCGAGTTTACACGTCGCATCGAATCAATATGTACGTCATCAAATGACTTTGGTCGTATGGTTTGAAATTTTACATCGTATCATTTCACTTTGAACCGTATCAATTCACTTTGTAACGAATGAACCGAGTTTACATGTCGCATCGAATCAATATGTACGTCATCAAATGACTTCATGTTGAATTAATGGCCTGTCATTGAATGGTTTGTAAATATCCACATTTTGACGGTTATGGCTTCCCATACATACTCTAAGCAGATTATTGAGTGTAGTAACATGAATCCATGTCAAGACGTGTTTTCTCTTGTTTTCAATAGACGTTTAAAACTATGGCGAACGAGCGCACATACCATATTTAGGTAATATTTTTGTCACACTTATCTCTAGAGGGTTAAAATATATTTTTCATGATTATTTACATTTATACGTTATCACAGTGAAGTAATAAGAGTCTCTTATTACTTCACTGGTTATCAATGCTTTGTCATTTTCAACTAGATATTAGGTTGGAGCTGAATTTTAAAAGAGTTTAAAAAATCAATAAAATTAATTCCCAATGCCTACTTATCTGACATCTCGGTCCCAAGGCTCTCCTGTTTCGGCCCGAGGCGGGATTCCCGGCCACACACAGCCGCGTGGATATCCCACTGGGGAGGGCAACGATCGATGCTATGTGATGAGATCAGATTTTATTCTGATCTATACATATATTGACTGTAGTAAAATCTCTGAAAGTCCTGGTAAACAGTGGGGTAATACAACGTGTATTTACATCTGCTGCAGAATCTTTTAGAGATATATTAACACTATTAACCTATTTAGCTAATATTTTAAAAGATTTAAGATGCACTATACACAGAGAAGACAAGAATATATTCATGCAATTTTAGTCTCGCGTGTATGATTACAGATACGCGTCGGAAAGCTGACAACGCGTGTCATAAAGTTGTTCAACCATATACCCTTCCCACTCCTCGTTTCATAATCAAATTATTTTAAATATATTTATCATCAGTCCTTGTTTAGTGTCGTAAAACGACATCACCCTGCGCTTTAGAGTTACATCATCTCTGTATCGTGTGGGTTCGCTCCATGGCGATAAACAAATGGGTTTGTTGACTGAATGGTGTTATAATTCAGTTTAAGCACATTTTAGGCTATATATTACGGTCGATTTGTTCGTGGTATAGGCAGACCATCCTTTTTTCTAGGTAGAACCAGTACTGTATACCTCCCGCCATCCGTAGGAATCGACACGTTTTCACTTGCAAGTCGACAGTGTGATTCGAACCCGCAGCTGTGAGAGGCGAGAATGTTTCAAACGAAGCGTCTTTACCATCACGGATGTGCTCACATGCTAATGGGGAAACTTCATCTCCCTCTGCGATCGTTGTTCCAGTATAACCGGGAAGTAAAACCCCAGTAATATCTATTATTTAGTGTCCCATATTCTCTAATAAAACAATAGAAACGAAACGCGCACTAGTATTATTCGAATGAGGAAGTTAGCTCGATCGACGACGTAATACCGACATTTTTATTCGACCATATACCAATAACCTCCATTATTAGTTTGCTATTCGTGCTTTTTATAAGTTTGTATAGAGAATTCATAGCGAACAGTATTCATATTTAATCCACCTATATGCTTATATACAGATATCATTTTACTGTACTGACCTTATTTGTGAAATAAAATGAAACCTCAACACGTGAAATAGATTCAGAAAGAAATCGCAATGATTAACTTAAATGTACAAGGTAATATTAGTCGAAATATGTGTGCTATATAATTGAAAAGCGATATTGGATTTCAATCAAATGTTCGGTGTTCTCATGTTTGTTCCAATTCGATCTTGGTCGAGTTTGACAGTGCTCATATACGACACAATAAAGTATGTGTTAACGTATGTTTGCGATGGCCCTATGGCTCTTACACTTATTTTGAATCATGTGAGAACGATGGCGATGACACAATTTTACAAAAGCGATGATACGATGCTGTAATGCTGATGATGACACAATGAGTAATATCGTCATCGTACCATCTCATCATCGCCATCGTAGTATCGCATCATCCCCATCGTAACCTCGTCATCGTTTCATCGCATGTAGTCACTTCTTACGGATGGTGGAAGATATTCAGTACTAGTTCTACCAAAAATTAGGTGGTCTGCTTCCACCATGAACAAATCATAAAAAAGTCATATATATATATATATACAGCCTAAGATGTGCTGACGATGACGTAAAACACCATTCAACATTCAACATCCATAGTATGTAAATGGAAGTTTGTCTCACCTTCGAAGGTGGCACCTCCGTGGTCGAGGAATTAACGACGTTGCGTTGTAAACATTCTCGCCTCCCACCGCTGCGGGTTCCAATCCCACTGGGAGCTCAACTTGTATGTGATGAAATGTCGATTCTTACGGATGGCTGGAGGTATACAGTACTGGTTCTACCCAGGAATAATTGAGTGGTTTGCCTCCATCGCAAAAAAACATCGACCTTCATACATGGCCTAACATGTGCTGGAAATCACGTTAAACGCTAAACACACAAACGAAAAAGGTGGCGTATCAATTTGCGGCGGCGGCGGCGGCGGCGGCGGCGTCGGCGGCAACGACGGCTTCAACACTTACGTTAAAGTTTTGCGTTAAAGATTTTCACATTCCAATATCTTCTACGTGTTGTTCTTGTGTTTCTGAATGTCCATATAGTGTTGTACTAGTGTTTATAAATGTCCGTATGGTGTTGTACTTGTGTTTCTAAATGTCCATATTATGTTATACTTGTGTTTCTTAATGACGATATATATAGTGTTGTACTTGTGTTTCTAAATGTCCATATAATGTTGTACTTGTGTTTCTAAATGTCCATATAGTGTTGTACTCGTGTTTCTAAATGTCCACATATTGTTGTACTTGTGTTTATAAATGTCCATATAGTGTTGTACTTGTGTTTCTAAATGTCCATATAGTGTTGTACTTATGTTTATAAATGTCCATATATTGTTGTACTCGTGTTTCTAAATGTCCATATAGTGTTGTACTCGTGTTTCTAAATGTCCATATAGTGTTGTACTTATGTTTCTAAATGTCCATATAATGTTGTACTTGTGTTTCTAAATGTCCATATAGTGTTGTACTCGTGTTTCTAAATGTCCATATAGTGTTGTACTTGTGTTTCTAAATGTCCATACAGTGTTGTACTCGTGTTTCTAAATGTCCATATAATGTTGTACTCGTGTTTCTAAATGTCCATATAGTGTTGTATTTGTGTTTCTAAATGTCCATATAGTGTTGTACTCGTGTTTCTAAATGTCCATATAATGTTGTACTCGTGTTTCTAAATGTCCATATAGAGTTTTACTTGTGTTTCGAAATGTCCATATAGTGTTGTACTCGTGTTTCTAAATGTCCATATAGTGTTGTACTTGTGTTTCTAAATGTCCATATAGTGTTGTACTCGTGTTTCTAAATGTCCATATAGTGTTGTACTTGTGTTTCTAAATGTCGATATAGTGTTGTACTCGTGTTTCTTAACGTCAATATAGTGTTGTACTTATGTTTCTAAATGTCCATATAATGTTGTACTTGTGTTTCTAAATGTCCATATAGTGTTGTATTCGTGTTTCTAAATGTCCATATAGTGTTGTACTTGTGTTTCTAAATGTCCATACATATAGTGTTGTACTTGTGTTTCTAAATGTCCATATATATAGTGTTGTACTTGTGTTTCTAAATGTCCATATAATGTTGTACTTGTGTTTCTAAATGTCCATATAGTGTTGTACTTGTGTTTCTAAATGTCCATATAGTGTTGTACTTGTGTTTCTAAATGTCCATATAGTATTGTACTTGTGTTTCTAAATGTCCATATAGTGTTGTACTTGTGTTTATAAATGTCCATATAGTGTTGTACTTGTGCTTATTCAAATGCATTCAAACTTTGCATATATATTATCATCAAGCCTTCGCAGACACTTACGTTCCTTAACTCTGTATAGCATTTTAGCAAAATTATGGAACTTTTTTTCGACTTAGAAATTCCTTTACGTTAAATGTTTGCTTATCCCTAACATTACTTCTACATAACTTGCATTTGTTCAATCATTAATCCCCGTGTGGTCACGGGGCAAAGAATAGGGTCACTGCAGATCCCTTTGGAGGGGTAGGCAGAGGGGTAGAATGCCCCCAACTTCATGTTCATTTTATCATTTTTTGTTCATGTTCATTAAAGGTCTTCATCATGATCCCTGCATTGTTTCAGGTGCCATCTCGCTCACATCAAAAGAGCAGTGGCAGAAAAACTATAAACGTGGCTCCAGCGTAAATGGAGTTTCTACGATAGAATTTGCAGCAACTCTGCAGTTCAGGGTGAGAAGGTTCTAGGCCCATTTCCCATGTTTTATCTCGATGTACATGGATGATGAGCCTGGCATGTGCATGCCTGTTAGGCGCCATATAACCTGTTCATGTGTTGGTGCGCATGAAAATCCAATTCATTTCAATTCAATTCAATCATTAATAATAAGTATAAGAGTCATATACAGAAAATTGTTTTTGCATATTATTAACTATTGATAATATTGCTCTAGAGTGGCTATGTCCCTATGTTTGTTCATGTTTACAATATTTGAGACAACTTAAGCTTTCATAAAAAAAATAGTCTGCATTAAGTCCCCTTTGAATTATCGTCTTCAAAAATAAGGTCTTAGACTGGCTATACGTCCTTTCGTTTGTTAATGTGTATACTATTTGAGACAACTCAAGCTATCATCAAATAAAATGACTTGCATTAAGTCCCCTTTGAATTATTGGCTTCGAACATCCGAGCTATTCAGAAAATTACTGATAAACATAAAATGATTTAGGATTTAAGATTTGATTTTGATTCTGATTAAATTAAACTATAACCACTGAGACGACAGCCAGTCTAATATTGCTCCAATAATATATTTAAACCTGTGGTAGAATATGAAGAAAAAAATGAAAACTTAACATTTTAGTTAATTATGTGCAAGCAGGTTTAAAGTCAAAAAGATCCAGATACTGGATAAATAAATCGAGGCTTATTTCAATGTTTGATAAACACGTCAAGATTGCCGTGTAACAAAAAGTATTGCATCGAAATCATGCAGTTACTTCGTCATCGTTAGATAAACTTTAGTTTATTAATTGTTTTCAAATTAATTCGTGAAGCACTTAATAATAGTATATCGTGTCACATAGCATTTGCTCTACGTTAGAGCCACCCACTGCGGGATTAATGCATATACTCAGTGGGACGGCTATATCTGATCATATCTTACATTGACTTTATGTTTTATCAAGGAAGTACCGCTGAGAAATTTCGGACACGTCCTCAAGTATCATACATAAATAAAGATGGAGAACGCTACAGTAAGCGCATCGGAATACCAGGAATTGGAGCGAAACCAGGTACGTTAGTCCTTTGAAGATGTACGCGTTTGTTTTAATTGTACAAACACAGAGGTATACATGGCAAATATAAATTAAAGGGAATACCCCAGCCTTTTGTGTGATCTAGGGGCGGACTTAAAACCAACAGATAATGATTTTTTCTGTTCGAAAGAGTCCACACGTACTGAATGAGCCTACACATGACTCCTCATTTACACGGAAGGTCATTCAGCACAGCAATATGTGCTATCCTAGGTTACGCGCCAGGGTTAATTTAAGCATTTTACGCCTGATTTCACGCAAGAACACTCCGCTGACATGTATACATATATGAACACCCTACTTCAACTTGCGTAGAAGACGCTCCGGTTACAATGAAGCAGTTAAAATGCAAAGAAAGGTGATTTATAATGTTGAAAATGTAGCTGTAATGTTCATTTTGGTGAATTTTAACCTTTTTTTTTAATCTTGAACTCTGGACCCAGAGGTCAGAATCTGGGTTCGTTCATTGTGTCATCCAGCACATCCTAGACAACCACTATGCCAAATACGAACACCATGCTTCAACTGATAGCAGGGGTTTAGTTACAAGGAAACAATGAAAATGCATGTTGCTGACCCGATATGACCACAAGAACCCCTCTCCTGTGGAGGAGGGTCGGTATATGTAATCGCAAAACCCATTCCGTACGGTATGTTTACGATCGTATGTCAATACTAATTGTATAATTATAAGAACGTGCATTATAACTTATTGAAATCATTAGTTTAATGTTCGTTTTGTGGAATTTGACCTTGACCTCTGACCCCAGGGGCCAGACATATTCGAAATCTTCGTTGTCATCCTACGAAGAAAAAATACAAGGCATGCTGATTCCGTAAGTTCCCTCCCCCAGAGAGCAGGATCCGTACTTCAAATAGCAAAACCCGTAATAATATACATATAAAATATAGAACGGGTTTAATGTTTTCTGGTGACTTTGTTTTACATTTTGGAATTGACCTCTGCCTCCTGGGGTCAGACACTGGACTCCGAACTGTCGTTGTCATCTATGAAAGAAATTTCATTAACAAAAATTAAAATCGCGGATCTTTAATGTTCATTTTGGTGAATTTGATCTTTGACCCCAGGTATCAGACACATATTAATATAACTACTATACAAAATAAAAACCACCTACGTTCTGTGCAGCTAGTAATTTATTTACCGTTTTTTCTTCTTTTTTTTATTCAGATAATCGGTTTTGCCTTTTTGGGGATAATCCTCTTCCTTGTTATCGTGACTGGCACCATAGTCATCGTCTGCTTGTTTCTGAAACTCCGGCAACATGAACGTGATATTCTTAATCTAGTAGAACGGGAGTCGGGGAATAAGCAAACGGACAGACAAAACTGTATCTCGGATAGCGCTATCGAACTAAATGAACGTGACTTTGATTCACGCAATAGTTCAAATGACAGAAGACCTCTTAGTAAATTTTCCGCCATTTCAAACGGACACTTAGTCTGCCCTAAGCTATCGGTAACGATTTACAAAGAGGAAGCACATGTGTATGGTTACAAACCACCGATGGACCAGGTGATGATGGCCGCCCAAGATTTCTATAAGTCTCGGACAGGAACTGATAGTATCGTGCCAGCGGAAGACGTGCAAGTCGTGAACAAAGACACTAACAGGAGAACTGCACACAGTCGAATCTTCACAGAAGACTGGAGAGAAGGGACGCCGACATCACTGCTGTTTGAAGGGTCAACACAGAGTTTTGACAACATTGTCACGCAAAATAAAGGCATCTTTGTGCACAAAACAATCGGACCTCATGGTGGTAAACTGGATATATCCGGTGTCTTCTTAGAAATACCACCTAACGCTCTTACACAACCGACATTAATAACTCTCGGTGTTTTGTGGGATGAACGTTTCCAGCCGTCCCTGACAAAGAAACAGTCACTGTTGAGTCCGATCGTCTTGTGCCAGCCGACTGCAACTAAATTTAAAGTTCCAGTAATTCTATCATTTCCACACGCAGCAGTTAAGATAACTGAAGACTGGGATCCGAAAATTATAAAAAGAGAGGGTAAATTATCCGAAGAAAACGATTGGACGAACCTCACATTGGCAGATTACGACGAGAGAAACGTCACAGAGAGTATAATTACTCTAAAACTTAAACATTTCACACTTTACACATGCTTAGGAGAATCAAAGTCTGGAAAAACGGCGGCAAAAGTTGTGAATTTGGTGGCGTTTGCAAGTAAACTTACAAGAGGCTCCTTCTTCAAACCGAGAATTTACTGTCTCAACGATTACAAGGAATTGGATGTAAGTTGTTTTAAGTTAGTTGTGTAAACTATATGAGATACGGGAGTTCAAGTTAGTTGTTTAAACTATATGAGATACGGGCGTCAGTTAAAGTTAGTAGTGTAAAATATATGAGCTGCATGGAGTTAGTTAAAGTTATAGTTACATGAGCTACATGGAGTTAGTTAAAGTTAGTAGTGTAAATTATTGGAGCTTTATGGAGTTAGTTAAAGTTATAGTTATAAAAGCTACATGGAGTTAGTTAAAGTTATAGTTACATGAGCTACATGGAGTTAGTTAACGTTAGATGTTTAAACTATATGAGCTACATGGAGTCAGTTAAAGTTATAGTTACATGAGCTACATGGAGTTAGTTGAAATTAGTTGTTTAAACTATATGAGCTACATGGAGTCAGTTAAAGTTATAGTTACACGAGCTACATGGAGTTAGTTAAAGTTAGTAGTTTAACCTATATGAGCTACATGGAGTTAGTTAAAGTTAGAAGTGTAAACTAAATGAGCTACATGGAGTTAGTTAAAGTTATAGTTACATGAGCTACACGAAGTTAGTTAAAGTTAGTAGTGTAAACTATTTGAGCTACATGGAGTTAGTTAAAGTTATAGGTATATGAGCTACATGGAGTTAGTTAAGTTAGAAGTGTAAACTAATAAAACTATATGAGCTACATGGAGTTAGTTAAAGTTATAGTTACATGAGCTACATGGAGTTAGTTAAAGTTAGTAGTTTAAACTATATGAGCTACATGGAGTCAGTTAAAGTTATAGTTACACGAGCTACATGGAGTTAGTTAAAGTTAGTAGTTTAAACTATATGAGCTACATAGAGTTAGTTAAAGTTAGATGTGTACACTATATGAGCTACATGGAGTTAGTTGAAGTCAGTTGTTTAAACTATATGAGATACGGGAGTTAGTTTAAGTTAGTTGAAGTTAGTAGTTTAAACTATATGAGATACGGGAGTTAGTTATAAAGGTATAGTTGCATGAGCTACATGTAAATGGAGTTAGTTAAAGTTAGTTGTTTAAACTATATGAGCTACATAGAGTTAGTTAAGTTAGTAGTGTAAACTATATGAACTACATGGAGTTAGTTAAAGTTACAGTTACATGAGCTACACGGAGTTAGCTGAGGTTAGTTGTTTAAACTATATGATCTAAATAGAGTTAGTTAAAGGTATAGTTACATGAGCTACATGGGGTTAGTTGAGGTTAGTAGTTGAAACTATACGAGCTACATGGAGTTAATTAAAGTTATAGTTACATGAGCTACATGGCGTTAGTTAAAGTTAGTTGTGTAAACTATATGAGCTTCATAGAGTTAGTAAAAGTTATAGTTACATGAGCTACATGAAATTAGTTAAAGTTAGTTGTTAAACTATATGAGCTACAGAGAGTTAGTCTAACGTTAGAAGTGTAAACTATATGAGCTACATGGAGTTAGTTAAAGTTAAGTTACATGAGTTACTTGTATATGGAGTTAGTTAAAGTTACTTGTTTAAAGTATATACGCTACATAGAGTTAGTTAAAGTTAGAAGTGTAAACTATATGAGCTACATGGAGTTAGTTAAAGTTATAGTTGCATGCGCTACATGGAGTTAGTTAAAGTTAGTTGTTAAACTATATGAGCTACATAGAGTAAGTTAAAGTTAGAAGTGTAAACTATATGAGCTACATGGAGTTAGTTGAAGTCAGTTGTTTAAACTATATGAGATACGGGAGTTAGTTAAAGTTAGCATTTAAACTATATGAGCAACAGGGAGTTTTGATTACAGTTAATAGTAAACAAATGAGCTTCAGGGAGTGACCTAAATATAGGGTGTAAATTATATGAGCTACAGGTTGTTAGTTTGTTTAACTTAGTTATGTTCACTAAATAAGAAACATACTACATTTTGGGGAAATGTAGCAGTTTTCAAATAAGTTTTATTTTCTCTTATGTCGAAAAATGTGTCTTTCCCATTAAAGTAATGAGGTTAAATAGTAGCTAAAACCCATACGTTTAAATTACCTACTACACTTTACTGAATCATCCCCTCTACACATTATCCTCTTTAATGGGATATATTCGGGCAATGCTATCATATAGCTTGACAATTTCTTTTCTTTCATTGTTTCATTGTTTTTTCTTTGTATAAGGCTTTATGGGCGTGTGGCATTGGCCGGTTCGGGGCGAATTACTCTGTATGATTTCGTTTGTGGCGTTACTTGTTGCAGTTCACCATCTAGGTACCATTGCATGTTAGTGGTAGTATTGTTGTTCTTATTGTCCCTTCTCGAAATTTCATGAACGTTAGCCACAATCCTGCCATGATCATGCCATCGTACCGATGTAGTTATATGTTTTCAATCTCGTTACATTTAGTTGTATTACTGTCAGTGACTAATTCATTTATTTGCACATACTCTTTGCTTAGAAAGGTTTCGTCCACAGCTTGTCTCGCTAAAACTGTAGTGCATCGCTACGAACGACTGCCTCTGGGCCGTAAATACTATAATAATACGAAATTTGTTCAATATGGGCTAGTCGTCCAATTTACAGATGTCGCTTGCATATGGACTTTAGCTTTACTATCACAATCGGGAGATATACACCCAAACCCTGGACCTACACTATCAAACAATTCCTCTGCGTTGTCTGACTCTAATATAGAAAGTACAACTACGCATATTTCAGAAACTCTTGATCTTTCACACAATTTGTCATTGATTCATTACAATGTCCAAAGTTTACGGCCAAAACTTGATCTGCTAAGCGTGAAATTGAACCTATTTGATATTCTTACCTTTTCCGAATCTTGGCTAAACGAATCCTTGCACTCAGAAGAACTTTCTATCCCGTCCTTTTATAGCCCTGAACGAAAATACCGCTCTGGAGATAATCATGGCGGTGTTATTGTATACATCAAGAATAATCTCAAATATATACGAAGGGAGGATCTTGAAATGCCCCGTTTGGAATGTATTTGGATTAATATCTCACTTAATCATAAACACATACACCTAGGAGTATTTTATAGACCTCCAAGTGCTGATTCAAATTATTATAATATGATAGAAGATTCTATCCACCTCTCAGTAGATACAGGTATTAAAGATATTATTATTACGGGAGATTTTAACTTGAATATGCCTCATTGCCAAAGCGCTCGTAAAAAAACTCTTTATGCCAACAGATCGGTCTAAGAAATATAAAAAGATCGGACAGGGAAAGTAGTATTCAAGGAGGACAGTCAACCACAAAACACAGAAACAAACATGCAAACAGGCAAACAAGAAGGCAAAAGTAATAATAAAAGCAAACGATATCACAAACACAAAAGGGTTGACAATAGGGCTACCGCCTTGGAACGGTCAGTGACAAAGTAGGCCACTGGGGGTTTAAACCGGTTCTAGGGTGCACCAAACCTCACTCTTACCCTACTGTCATCCCGTTAAAACAGGACAGTGTAAATAAAGAAATCCCCGCCATGATCTAATCTCTAACCAACAAGGCAGCATCAATAGGCAATATAAGTAAAACACAAACATGCTCGTTTCAATATAATGCAAAAAAAACAATAGCCTAGAAAGCCAAAATGAAGGTATTCAATGACTTGGCAGAAGCCAGAGCAACAAGAGAATAAACCATTAAGGGCACGACAAGAAAGATCACAGACAAACATCAAACGCCACTGTCCCAATGGGCTTTCGGTAGGCGTCATCATAGGGTCCACAGCCTGTCCGGTAATCGTACAATTAAAGAGGAAAGCATAGTGGCGAACTGTAAAAGGGGTCCACCACCAAGCATGCAGTACGTTGCAAAATGATAGGGTCATAACCTCTTTTGATAAACTTTTTAACAAGTTTAACAAAGATAGTATGAAAGTGATCATGACCAAGAATCTTACGAAGTTTATAAATAACATCACCATAGAAGTCAGGTTGTGATAGTCCTTGTCGTAGAAGAGTCCTTAAATTACTTTTATATTTGGAAAGAAGATCAGGGTTACGATAATAAAATTGTGCAAAGGTTTCACGAAGTTTATGGTAACGGTAACACTCATTGAGTAGCTTTTTAGTTATACAAAGATTACGAATATTAAAGTCCTCAACTCGAATACAAGCTCTTGAAAACCGAATAAGTTGAGACACATACACCCCATAATAAGTTGCTCGGGGAACATCCCCATCCAAGTGGGGATAATTAACAATGTCAAAATTAAAATCATCTCCCTTGTCATAGATTTTGCTAATTATTTCACCATTTTCAATCGAGAGCTCTAAATCAAGAAAAGAAGCGTTATTATCAGATATATTAGCTTTATTTAGCTGAAGTTCTTTAGGATAAATATTACCAACCATAGTTGGAAAGAAAGGGTTGGGTTGTCAATGTTCAGTATGTCACCCAGATACCGAGAGGTGTCATTAAAGGCTTCAATAGCATCTGCCTGGGTATCTGGTAAGTCAAACTATAGACGAACGTACTCATTTCATTGAACATTCATCTTCTCTCATTGATATCATGCTAGTTAGTAATAAAGATAATTTAATATTACGTGGCGTTTCCGATCCCTTTTTATATCAAGAACAAAGATACCATTGTCCAATTTTTGCTATTTTAAAGTTCAAGAAACCTAAATTCAAATCTTATACTACAAAAATCTGGAAATATGATCAAGGTGATTATAATCTATTGCGAAGTAAAGCTATCGAAACTGTTTGGTCGGCTTATCAAATGATGATATTAATGTCTATGCAAGTAATATAACAAACACAATTGTATCTATAACTGAACAATGCATTCCAAATCTGATAATTCATATTAGACCTTACGAACCTCCTTGGATTAACAACTTAATAAAACGAAAAAATAGAGCTAGAAAAAGATTATATAAAAAGGCCAAACTTTCTACACTTCAACATCTCTGGGATAAGTTTAGACAAATTAGAAAAGAAGTTATAACATTAATACGTGAGTCAAAACTTAATTTACTTCGAAAATCTCTCCCGTAAACTTAAATCCCCCGAAATTTCCTCAATGGACTGGTGGAAAACGCTCAAAACCTTAATTTGTTCCAATAACAAACCCTCCATTCCATCTCTTTTATACAACGATCAGGTCGTGTTATCAGGTCGTGTTAGATGAAACAGAAAAGGCCAATTTACTTAATGATTGTTTTAAATAACAGACAATTTTAAATGACAATAACGTCGATGTTCCCTTCATGCCCCCTAGTAATTTTAGCATGCAATTAATTGGACTTACCCCTGATGAAGTTTAGTCCGTCTTAAAGTGTCTCCCAATTGGTAAAGCAACTGGTCCAGACGAAGTTAGCAACCGTATCCTTCGAGAACTTTCCAATGAGCTATCAATTCCTCTTTGTAATGTGTTTAATAAATCTCTAGCTGATGGAAAAGTTCCGAATATTTGGAAGGAAGCTTTTGTGTGTGTCGCTTTCAAGAACGGTGACCCATCATCTGTTAATAACTACCGTCGTATCTTTCTTTTAAGTAACATTAACAAAGTTTTGTAAAGATTAGTCTTTAAACATGTATTTAATTTTCTTCGCGTCAATAGCTTTCTATCGGTTCTGCAGTCTGGCTTCATGCCGGGCTACTCGACCGTAAATCCACAACAAACATCTCCAAACGTTTAACTTCTTGTCTTACTGCCGTTAAAGATCACGTTAAACTATATTGTGATAAAACTTATGAAAACTCTGGGAATAATTTATTTTGGTCTATAAAAAGTTCAGGAGACGTTCTTGATAAAATTGTCAATAAAGGTCAGTCGCAGATTTGTTTTTATTTTGCTATGAAAGAGATTTCATGTTGAGTCTTTCACCAGATACCCAGGCAGATGTTATTGAAGCTTTTAGTGACACCTCTCGGTATCTGGATGACATATTGATCATGGACAACCCTTTATTTCCAACTATGGTTAATAATATTTATCCTAAAGAACTTCAGCAGCTTAATAAAGGTGATATATCTGATAATAACGCTTCTTTTCTTGATTTAGATCTCTCGATTGAAAATGGTGAAATAATTAGCAAAATCTATGACAAGAGAGATGATTTTAATTTTGACATTGTTAATTATCCCCACTTGGATGGGGATGTTCCCCGAGCAACTTCCTATGGGGTGTATGTGTCTCAACTTATTCGTTTTTCAAGAGCTTGTACTCGAGTTGAGGACTTTAATATTCGTAATCTTTGTAAAACTAAAAAGATACTCAATCAGGGTTACCGTTACCATAAACTTCGTAAAACCTTTGCAAAATTTTATTATCGTAACCCTGATCTTCTTTCCAAATATAAAAGTAATTTAAGGACTCTTCTGCGACAAGGACTATCACAACCTGATTTCTATGGTGATGTTATTTATAAACTTCGTAAGATTCTTGGTCATGATCACTTTCATACTATCTTTGTTAAACTTGTTAAAAAGTTTATCAAAAGAGGTGATGACCCTATCATTTTGCAACGTACTGCATGCTTGGTGGTGGACCCTTTTACAGTTCGCCACTATGCTTTCCTCTTTAATTGTACGATGACCGGACAGGCTGTGGACCCTATGATGACGCCTACCTAAAGTCCATTGGGACGGTGGCGTTTGATGTTTGTCTATGATCTTTCTTGTCGTGCCCTTAATGGTTTATTCTCTTGTTGCTCTGGCTTCTGCCAAGTCATTGAGTACCATCATTGTGGCTTTCTAGGCTATTGTTTTTTTTGTATTATATTTACACAAGCATATTTGTGTTTTACTTATATTGCCTATTGATGCTGCCTTGTTGGTTAGAGATTAGATCATGGGGGGGATTTCTTTATTTACACTGTCCTGTTTTAATGGGATGACAGTAGGGTAAGTGTGAGGTTTGGTGCACCCTAGAACCGGTTTAAACCCCCAATGGCCTACTTTGCCACTGACCGTTCCAAGGCGGTAGCCCTATTGTCAACCCTTTTATGTTTGTGATGTCGTTTGCTTTTATTATTACTTCTTGTTTGTCTGTTTGCGTGTTTGTTTCTGTGTTTTGTGGTTGACTGTCCTCCTTGAATGCTACTTTCCTTGTCCGATCTTTTTATATTTGTTTACTTATCTTTATAATACTTTCTGTCAAGCATTGGATGATGGTAAAGAAGTAAGAGTTATCTTCTTAATTCAAAATGAAGCAGCTAGAATTGTAACAGGAGCTGCTACCAAACTTGTATCCTTAAATAATTTGCACATGGAAGTAGGCTGGGAAACGCTTGACGCTCGAAGGCGTAAACATAAGCTTGTTCTATTTTATAAAATGAATCATAACTTGGCACCACCGTATCTTACTACATTAGTTCCTCCTCTAGTAGGAGAAGTGTCTCGATACAGCTTACGAAATGCAAATAATCTTCAAACAATTCATTCTCGAACACAAAATTACTCCGATTCCTTTTTACCTTCTGTTGTTCGTTAAGTGTAATTTACTTCCGCAGGACGCCAGATCCTTAGAATCTGTCTACTCTTACCCATGAAACACGTCCCACGAAGTATTATTACACAGGTGACAGGAAAGCACAAATCCTACACACATGTCTCAGAACAAACTGTAGTTCATTAAACCATCACTTGTTTATCAAAATATAACTGACTCCCTCTGTGTCACTGTGGTAGTATCGAGAACACATACTGAGAGCATTTCTTCTTCACGTTTCCAACCTATCACTTTATTCGCTTAGAACTTATCAACTCTCTTTCAAATGTATGTACTATCTCAACTAATATTCTTCTATGTGGTGACCCCAATCTTAGTTACGAAACAAATGAAGTGATCTTCGAAAATGTGCACAACTTTATATTAAAAAGCAAAATTTTAAACTGACATAACTTATCAACATCAGTAAATGAACAAGTTATTAGATGCTGCTAGAACGGATGATTCGCCCCTACCCAATGTCGCCGCCCAGATTTCCCTTACATTTTGTTTGATATATATAACAGTATTAGTATTATTCTATATATACATTTTATTATTTTTTGTGTATGCGTTTTTCCTTAGCTTTCAAACGTACTTTTCCTTCTAAATCTTGATAACATTTTCCATTGTATAAGAAATATTTTGTTTCTATTTTCTCTTCTTGAGTAATGTATAATAAGTCTGTCATGCTAGTGTTACATATAAACATGGTAAGAAAAGGAACTTAATAAGCATTACGCTTCCGTTCCAATCCTTTATTGTTGTTATTGTATATATGCTTAACTTGTAAATACAATGAATAAAATATGTTTAAACTAAATAGGACAAGAAGTTAGTTTAAATTAGTTGTGAATGGCAGGTTTCCGGTTTCCGCTGTATCCTTCCCCGCTCTCAAGGGTTCAGTTCAATGTAACATTTTTTTCCAAAACAGGACGTGACCAAAGTGACCACGATAATTGACCCAGCGTCCAACTTGGCGGAGATGTCGAGTTTGATCATTCACGACAACGAGCAAGATATACTAGTGGAGCTTGCGAAACTATCGGAAGGTTGGAATGTCGCTGGTGACAAGATAGAGGTATGTTTATTACAATATGTGTAACGATATGTGTAAATTACTACTAATAATAACATGTACTCTCTATATTTTGTAAAAGTCATGTTAGGGAACTGATTGAAATAAGGAACTAAAAGTCTGAAACGCTAGTTTGACTGGACACATCGCAATCATGCCGCATCCTCTTCCCTCCCCACCCAACTCCCCTCCTAATAGTTGCACACGTTGATTTTGATATGCTGAAAGAACATGTTTAGTGTATTAAAGAGTATATAGTTACATGAGCAACGTGGAGTTAGTTAAAGTTAGAAGTGTAAACAATATGAGCTACATGGAGTTAGTTGAAGTTATAGTTACATGAGCTACACGGAGTTAGTTAAAGTTAAAGTTAAAGAGTGGTTCAAAGTGCAAGTACCATACATCTGAAAACCGAGATATTAATGGGCTTCAGCTTTAATGGGCTTCAGCTTAAAGAAAATTTGCAAATGCACTAAATTGTGCTACCTGTTACCTTCGGGGTTGTTTTTGCATGCAATAGTTGTGTCTGGAAAATTCGACGACTTGGCGAGTTTATGTTGTAAATTCATATGGTGTTCATATTGCTCACACATCAATAAAAAATATATTTCGATCAATTCAACACAGGAACTTCTCTGATATAGCCTTACATATACAATATTATATATATCATTGACCATATATGAATCACAGGCCTAATAATATGTTTTATTAGGACTGTTTATTACATAATAGTTATGATTTATATAGCACGTTTTCCAGAACAATAATTACACCGTCCTAATTTAGTGCATTTGCGCATTTAATATAAAACACACTATATAACTGGTTTTTATGCGCCTTTTTTGAAGAAAAAAGGAAAGGCAGGTGTTGCTCGTCCGGCGAAGGCAGCGCGAACTTTCAAGTTTTGCGTTTAGGGCACTTTCTCAAGAACTGTATTCACTAAACCTTTCAAACTACCCATCGCAACGTGACATTGAAAATGCGGATGTGTTCTCCACCCTCCAAGCAAAGCGCGGATAACTTAATAATGTTTACATTCAATTTTTGCGTTTATGTCACTTTCTCAAGAACGGTATGAACTACACATTTCAAACTTTGCTTATAGTTGTACCATGGGTAGTACACCGTAATTTGAGGTAAGAATTGCGGATGTGACCTTCACACTTCAAGAAAAGGGCAGATAACTTAATTAGTTTTACATCCAACTTTTGAGATTAGATCCCTTTCTCTGGAACTGTGTGCACTAGACATTTCGTACGTTGGTTGTAGTAGTGTCTAGGGTAGTGCATCGCAACGTGGCATAGGAATTGCGGATGTGACCTTCAATTTCTAAACAGAGGACAGACAACGTATTACGTTTTACATTTAATAAATATACTGAAAATGGGATCTCTTGGAAGCAACAAACAAAAGTAGCAGTCTCGGTTTTATTGAGTCTGTTCATGAGAGGTTATGTCGAGTACAACACCTCTCACTCCTCCTAGCACCGGCTTAAGCGATATTCTACTTTAAAGCCACGAAGATCCCAATGGAGCAGTAATTATAGTAATAACACTACTGATTTGAGATAGATGTATCTCATGTAGTCATCTTTTTGGACACATGGGTTTCATATATGACCTTGACCTACTTGTCTTGTCATATATCAGCAAAATGTAAACTCTTTTTTTTTTCTTTTTTTTAAATTTAACTGAAGGCAAGACGTTTTAATCCGCGAATGTCTTGTATTACCTTGTATTACCCATAATTAGTGATTTTTTAATTTGAAAATTTTCAGAGGTTACAGTTTGAGCTAATTTGGCATGCATGTCAGCCCAACTGCACGTTTGTCCTCAAACCGACAAGATCCTCTCAGCCTGAAATCGTTTGCGAGTTTCACGCCTATCAGGACGGCGCGGAAAACAAGTTCTCAAAACTGAAGATCGCAGAAACGCTGACAGCGGTAAGTTTATTATTAATGTTGAAATACCATTTTCGTCGTAGGCTATTTGTAGTTATATTTAAAGGGGTCGCCTTTTATTCAGGTTGGAATGGTCGTGAACAATAACTGTTATAACTGCTTTATCCGAACTTGCTTTTGCGTTATATACAAATTTAAGAAAAAGAATATTATAACCACCTCTTTGGGAAGACATTTTAAAATACTTTATTTTTGACGGTCATTTTTGTATCGCCTGCGAAGCATGGCTGACACTTAGATTTTACTTTGTCATCGCCTAGTATTCTGTCGTTCGTCGTCAGTCGGTAGTCACACTTTCGTTACCGATCAATAACCTCAATTATAAATGAGATATTGGAACGAAATTTGCTTATGGCAGGTTATATTGGAAGGAAGCTTGAGGTTGCATTTGAGGTCACTGAGATCAAGATCATCACGACCGCTGTTACTAAAAATAGAAACACAGTTTCCGGACTACAACTTTAGTTAAAGTTACTGTGTAGGTGCTTATATGAAAAGGAAGTTTGGATTGCGTTTGAGGTCACTGGGTGAAAGGTCAAGGTTGATTTTACTAAAAAGGTTGGGTTTCCAGGCAATAACGTTAGTTAGGAATGATATATTGGAACGATACTTGCTGTGTAGGTAGTTGCAGTTGATGTCGCTGGGGTCAAGGTCAAGTTCGGTGTTACTAGAAATAGAAAAATAGTTTCCGGACAATAGCTTTAGTTAAGAATGAGATATTGTAACGAAACTTGCTGTGTAGGTAGCTTCTAAAGAGAAGCTGGCATTGCATTTGAGGTCAGTGAGGTCCGTGTCAAGGTCGCCGTTACTAAAAATAGAAAATGGTTTCCGGGCAATTTCTTAAGATATGAATTAGATAATCTAACACAGTTAGGTTGACTAATTCGCGTTGTGTTTGTTCCTACTTTATATAAAAATGCATAACACATTCCGATACTTTACATTCGTAGTACCTATGCATGTACTATGTTCTTAACCATTTGTTTGTATAGTGGTACCAAGCTAATTGTCTACGTTTCAACAATTCCATAATGTGAATGTGTTCCTTTTATAAAGCAATCCAATTCCTCAACTGAAAGACCAACTTTATAAAATGGTACTAGTTGCTCCATTGTTTCAGTCTATTGAATGCTTCTATCTCACAACGCATCTTCCCTCTGACCACGGCGTGGCCTAGTGGTACAACGTTCGCCTCGCATGCGGAAGGTCGTGGGTTCAATCCCTGGCCAGGTCATACCAAAGTCTTTATAAAATGGTACTAGTTTCTCCATTGCTTGAAGCTCAGCATATAAATGGTAGTTCTAGGACTGGTCGGCCTGGTATAAAGAGCGTCAGTATAAAGATATATCCAGGATTTGACATTTGCCAAATCCTATTCATTTGCCAAATACTATATTTGCCTAATCCTATTCATTTGCCAAATCCTATTATAAAATTTGAATTCGACTTTTAAATTTCTCAAAATCAAGGTGTAGCACGCCCACTGCGGCATAACGGCGAACAGTAAATAATTCTCCTTTCTTTTTTGTGAAAAAAATGGCATTTTCACTAGTTTACTAGTCATTGTTGATCAATAAGTGATATTTTGCAAGCATTGTCGTGTTAAAATTGTGATTTTTAAAGAAAAAATGCTTATAATATTATGAAAATGAATGTATGAATACAATATTTTGGCATCTCAATGCTTAAATGGTGCAATCATTCTTCAGACAAGTTATTTATTAGAAGATACATGGGCGCCACTTTTCTGCAAAAGGTTAGTTATTCTTATTTAAATATATATGAATGTCACTTATTACATACAAAACAAATTACAAAACTAAATGGGGCGTGTTACAACTCAATAGCTGTTTATTTGTTTCAGTCATCTTCCCCATTATCATCTTCAAATGACCCACAAGAAGAGTTGATCAACGAACTTGTGATTCTACTCGATCCAGTGAACGCTCATGGTACCGACGCTGGTGACTGGAAATCGTTGGCGGAAAAAATGGGTTGCGGTGTAGCTCGAATACGATGGGTAGGAATACAGTCAACTCCAACAAAAGTGTTGATCGAAAAATGGTTAGAAGATAACAAAACTTTTGAAGAACTAGAAGAATTAATGACTGCCATCAATAGGCCGGACGCTGCTGAGGAAATCAGAAAACGGTTACCAGACCTGGTCTCATTTACAGAAACGTGAAACATTGGTCAAGTGTCACGTGGATCATATTGTTCTAAACTGTGTCACAGGCAAGGTCATAGATCACACTGCAGACGCGTGATAGATCACAGTGTCATCTGTATAAATAAACTGTCGCATATGTAACGGTTTAATCCGAACCTTCTCTGACCTGTTTTACAGTCCTTCTTACCATTCAGAGTATTGCATATACGGCTGTGTAGTTACAGTCAGAGCAACTCATATAGTAAAAAGGCCATTGCCTCAGTATATGTAATAGATAGAGTATGGTCCCATCAAGTTAGTTGATTTAAACATCGAGATGGGCGTAGCCAACATGGGAAGGTTGGTTAATCTCGTAACCAACGGGATGAGACCATATCCTATTTGTTTTGTAGCATGTCTATTTCACCTGGCTGCCATACTCTATTTTTCAATAACTGGTATTTAGAGAACACCATTTATTCTGACAGGTGTTATTTTTAATTAAACGATTTACGCATGTGAATATACAAAGGAAATTTCAGTGACCATGCTACAACTCCGTATGTATGCATTTAATTAAGTGTCCAGTACAATTATCCATATACTTATTTACACTTTTGAACATATTCTTCCTACTCAAGTTGTAACGACTTCCAATTTCGAGATAAGGTTAAAAACCTTTACATTCGTTGTTCTTGTTTTCCGATCAAGTGTCACGTGATCTTGAGCGGAAGGTAATAGGTGCGATGATGTTCCGATTGATGAGGTTGCCT
This sequence comes from Cyrtodaria siliqua, assembly GCA_037043455.1. Classification (NCBI taxonomy): domain Eukaryota; kingdom Metazoa; phylum Mollusca; class Bivalvia; order Adapedonta; family Hiatellidae; genus Cyrtodaria; species Cyrtodaria siliqua. Next base: position 208,853 of record JAWPHD010000855.1, read on the forward strand.
TCCAGAATCAGATAATTTCAAAATGGTGACCAATTGTTCTCATTGCCACTATAAATACTCTACACAACAACAAATTGTTTATAAAATATATAGAGAGAGGATATGTGTTGTTTTGGAGTAAATAACAGATTTTATTTCATCGAGAAGTGTGAAAACTTTATATTTTCGCATTCGTGAAAATATTGAAGTTAAAGTCACTTCAAGATGAAATAAAATCTGTTATTCACAACAAAACAACATATTTTCTTTTTATTTTATGCTTTATAATCAAACTGTTCTGCAGTATGCAGAAAAATAAATATAAAATTGACGTCATTGGCTTAGTATGATAAAAGTGCTGTTTTAATTCCACATAACTTCTAAACTACTTAACCGATTTCAATAATCTATGACTCATTTTTTTAGTTTTTAGTTAAGGTATTTTCAATCCAATGATATAGCTTTTATAGGAAACTTTCGGGAAAAAAAAAGTTTTTGAAAAAAAAGTAGTTCCGGCAGTGAAAAAATAAAACTCTGTATTTCACACGTATGAAATACCACTTTTATTGCATTGCTAAATTCCACTATTTCACTGCTAAGCATAAAATAAAAGTATTTATACAAACCATCTACTCTGTATTCAATGTATACTTGTGAGACGGGAGAATCCTAGTGTAACAGACGGTAACACGCGAGGATAACGGAGATTTAGAAATATAGGATGCTTTTTTAAAAAACTTGCTGAAATCAATATTACAATAATGTGTTGTGCATAATACCACCACAATGTGAAGTCAAGAATATATATTAGTATATGTGCTTAGTGCTTATTATAGTTTATATTTGATGCCCACGGTGTCGAAGAGCCGGTGGCATATAGTAATCGGATTCAGTCCAATAAGGTCTCACACCTCTATTATCTCCCATGAAAGCTCACGGCCCTGAAAGCTCACGGACCTAGAGACAAAAGGAAAACAGAAAAAAAATCGATTTTTTTCCCTCAATTTTAGGCATTTTTAATTTGAAAAATAGGTTTTTCTTTTCTTCAGCATAAATCTGCAGTGTAAAAGACAGATGATACAGATAATCCCATGTTGATATGAGGTTTTATTCAAATTTCAGAAGTGTTTGCCCTAATCACCACATATTCAGCTAGCTAGTGTATGAATTTTGTATTTTCCATAGGGGTCAAATAAACATGAGCGAGAAAAAAAACCAAAACCTGGCTAACTTATGTATTTTATTGTTTTAAATTACTGGTCTTGGCTAAACTGAAGATATTAAACCAACAACAATGTCTGCTGGCCAGCAATGAAGCTCAGATGTTGGAAAAGGCTGTACAGTAACCCTATGGGAAAATTAATTGAGGTGTGAGACAATAATGTGCGCTTAAATAATTTATTTCAGGGAAATGGTGCTAGATCTAATATTTAATTTTAACATTCTCCATATTCATGCAAGGAGATGAATGAATATATGTTTCATTGAAGCCTGTCCATGTATTATATGATTAATTCATGCAATATCTTTTTTGAAGACGTACTACCAGAACGCAGGTCTGTATTATCACCCCTTTCGGCATAAATATTAATAATCGTCGCGGGGTGAGACTTACGAAATTTCTAAATTGCCTGCATGACATGCGTTCAGATAATTAACTAGTCATTTGATTTGATTTAAACATATTTTATTGCCATATATGTACAATCGGTTCGAGCCACAAGTGCTACCCATATTAGCTACGGCCCTTCCCTACAATGGAGTTTTAACAAATAAAATGAATGGCAATTGCTATTAACACGTTTCAATAAAATGGAGTAACTACAACATGGTATGTAGTAGAATAAGAAAATAGAAATAGCAAATAAAGGAAAAGTAAAAGTGGAAGAAAGAATAATTCAACACATGTGACATTGCTCGGGTTGATCAGACAGATAGAATGTAATGGAAAACCTAAGTAAATCGATGACTATCTCTAATAAAGTTTTGAACGGAATTAAAAATCAAACCATTTTCTTGTGTTGTAAGATCTAACCTTCCAAACAATAATGTATTTGAGCTTAAAGAGTGAAACGAACGTGTTGACTGGAAGAGTTCGAGGCTCTCAACATCGAATTGCATAGATTCAAATAAGAAATGATTTGCATCTTCATTACCCTGACCGCAATTGCATTGAGTCGATTCGCGTAAATGATTTTGAAAAAGGTCATTATTGAGATTACTACATGAATTTCTTATCCTAGCATGCATAACAGAAAAAAAAATTCACCAGATAAGTAAAAACTAGGAACATTTGAATTTGTAAACATTATTTGCATAAGCTGACCTTTGAATATGTTTAATGAGCCTGAATTTCTAATATCTAAAGGTAAATCATTCCAGAGTTTCATAGCTGATGGAATAAATGAATTCATAAAAATATATGTTCTAACTGAAGTCTGCGAGAAATTTTCGGCGTTCCTAAGGGGATACGGACTCTCTTCCGCTACGGTTCTTGGCAGTAGATTTGCCAGGTATTCAGGCACTGTTCCGTTTTTCATTTTATATACAACAGAAAGTTTTTGGAACTTACGCCGTTCTGATAACGTTAGCCACCCTATTTCATTCACTAAATTAACAATAGATACCGAACGGGTAAGGCCGGTCACAATACGCGCAGCTTCATATTGTATTTGTTCAAGTTTATTTGTTTCATATTTGCTGCAGCAATCCCAAACATATTCTAAGCAGCATATTCTAAGATTGGACGGACATACGATAAATAAATTTGATTTAATGCCTTACGGCTTAGTGTACATTTCAAAAGCCTCATAGTTCCAATGATTTTGGAAACCGAAAGAGATATTTTCGATATGCATATGCCATTTGCCATCATGGCTCAAAAGTAAGGCCTAAATGTTTATGGGGTTCAACAAACAATTAACTAGTGTGTTTCTCTTACGCAAATTACGAAGTACGGTAGAAAATACGTGACACAAATCAAATGAACACCGTTTCATCATAGGAACATGGGGAAAAGGGCGCCATTTTGTAGAAGTAGGTATAACAATCGCAAAGGAAATAAAGCATTTTAGAAGCAAAGTATGCGACACCACAAGTTCTAAAGTGTTTACAATAGATCACATGTAGAGTTTACAATAGATCACATGTAGAGTTTACAAACATGTAGAGTTTACAATAGATCACATGTAGAGTTTTAGGTTATTGGAGCAAACTTTTAAAAAGTGCAAAGATAAGTAGTTTATTATATAAAAATACATATTCGTTATACATGAATGAAAATGTTAAGTTGTCTTGGCTTAAATGTGTACACAGCTCTTTAAATGGTCTTGGACTAACCAAGTATTGGTTAGAGCAAAAGGTTTCATGTCCAAATATGTTTAAAAAGAGTGTTAGCTCTAGATTTAAAGATCAGTTGCTTCAAAGTCAGAAACATTAATAGATGTCTTAACTATCGCATTTATAAACATTATTTTGTTTTTGAAAAATATTTTCATATTTTACCAATATATTTAGCTAAAACTACAAAATGCCCATTGAGAAAGGCCGATTCTTTAATATTGAAAGAAATTTACGTACCTGTAATCTCTGTAATGAAGATTTACTTGGCGACGAATGTCATCTTTTTCAGTGTAAATATTTTATTGAAGATAGAAAAATGTATTTAGGAGAGTTTTATTATAAGCACCATAACACAGCTAAATTTGAATCACGCATGAACAGTGAGAATAAATCAATATTATTGAAGCTAGCTAGCAATATTTTGTAAAACTATATTATGTGTATATGTTATGACAAACATTTAATAAGGTTATCTGCCAAACTCTGCAATGAAATTTTAAGGAAAAAAAGAAATATACTGTATAAAAGATATCTTAAATGTAAATATGTATATAGGATCTGATGACGTTGTACTTTTAGATCTCAAGTATTTTATTCAAGGAGTATTGAACAGTTTTGTAGTATTTTTAGAGCAAATATCACAAATAACTATGTATTTTAATTTGCTTTAAGTTGTGTCATGTATGTCAATGCTGTGATGAAAATGTAAATATATGCAGTTATGCATTTTTATAAACTCTTAATTAGAAAATAGTATTCATTTTACTTGCAATGTACTGAGTTTTACGTTTTAATAGTCTCTCATAGCTCTATGAAGAGCAAGTCTGATTGCTTTTATAAATATCATGTATACTTTGTAATACTTTTATTTGTAACTGAATGTTATAAGACGTGAGACTGAAATAAAATATTTGTATTGCATTGCATTGTATTGTATACAGTACTCATTCTCCATTCAAATTCATTATTTCTTCATTTCATTTTGCTGTTCTAAATTTTGCTGTTCTAAATATGTGTTCACTATTTGTTTACTTTGATAAATGTTTGTATGTCATATGCTCTTAATGAGCCATGACTTATTTAATAAAACTTGAAAAAACTTGAAACTTGGAATAGTCATTGGCAAAAAAGGCCGACTCGGGTTTAAACCAGATTATAGGTTGCACCTCACTCTTACCCAGGTCTAGTCCTATAGAACAGGACAGTGTAAATAAAGAAATCCCAGCCTAGCTACACATAAGCAGCGTTTTAGGCAATATCAGTATAACACGAAGGTCGTTCAGTTGCCGTCTGTTGCGGTAAAACAAAATTGGTTGCTAGGAACTGAACGCATAGTATAAGTCGGAACTGGTTCGGATTTAGTAAGGTGTCTAATCATTCACATGGAATCAAATGCCATATAAACCACATACACACAACAGGTGGAGGAAACTGAATTACCGCCAAAAAAGGATCTGTACAAATCACCCGTTACAAAGTCATTCATTCTCTGCAATGTCATGCAATGCATTGTCTCAACTATTCGATTAATCTTGAGGTCATTCGATGAAATGCCAAACTGTCGCAGACATTAAACTGGAAGTCGAACACGGCGAAGGTGAAGACGTCAGTTAAAGAAACTAACCCTCCAAATAACGTCAAAAATTGCACTGCAGACCGTTTATCAAAATTCTAGCCAGGTGTTCAGGTCATATAATAATGTATAAGATTTATTAACCTCTTCTTTTTTTAAATACCTGTGATTGAATATGCGTAAAATAAATTCGACGCTGTAGTTTTGGGGTTTGGCCTGGCTGGTTAAAGCGACTTATATTATGTCTATATATACACCCCGTCGTCAGTAGGTTAAGAAACGGTGTACATATATTGTAAAATTTGGCTGTTGTTGGCCGTATAGCTACTTTGCACATACATCTGTTTCTGGGGAACTGCATGTATTATATTTTCCAAACTAAAATCATACTTACATATTGGGAAGTACAAAGCAACACAGCTTACTTACGTAGTGTGGTTCTACAGGACTTGTATTTTGTTCATTAAAGGGACACAATCATTAATATTAATTATATGAATAGTATAAAGCAAAGTGTTTTTGCATATTTCTAACTGATAATATTACACAGATAATGGTAAAATAAAGAATATTTGAAAACTCAAAAAATTATTTAAAATATGCATCCCCGTGTGGTTGCCGGGGTAGAATACAACCACTGCAAACACACCGTCACATGCAGAGGGGTAGGAACCCCCATTCATGTTCATTTTGTCATTGTTTGTTCATGCTCATTAAAGGTCATCATGACCCCTGCATTGTTTCAGGTGCCATCTCGCTCACATCACTAAGAGCAGTGGCAGAAAAACAATAAACGTGGCTCCAGCGTAAATGGAGTGTCTACAATAGAACTTGCAGCAACTCTGCAGTTCAGGGTGAGAAGGTCCTAGGCCCATTCTCCATATTTTATCTCGATGTACATGGAGGATTAGCCTGGCATGTTCATGCCTGTTAGGCGCCATATACCCTTTCATGTGTTGGTGCGCCTTAAAACCCAATTAAATTCAAATAAAATATGCAAGTAGGTTTTTCAAGGTAAAATGATTCTGGATTAATATGGTTATGCTTGATACAAACCGAAGCATTGTGGTGTAGTGGTTAGAGCATCTGCCTTGCATTCGGGAGGTCGTGGGTTCGAGCAAATAATGGGTAGTGCTACGACTGACTGACCAGTGTCAGAATAATGTGACTGTGGGTATCATGTCTACTACGGCGTGGTATTCCAGTGTGGCAGCACTATAAAGAAACCATTGAGTTCGCTGCTTCAAGTAGACATATCATCACATCACACACAAAAACTCACATATAAAAGTCCAGACTCCATTGTGCCTATAATCGTCGGGTAGGACGCCTGTCGTAGGCGGACGGACTATAATCCTTAGAAATACACACACATATACACACAATGATTGATAAAAGCTTCACGATTGCTGTGTGTTCTTTTAATTTTTTATGTGTTATTAATTTAGTAAATGCGCATAGGGTTTGTGATTAACAAACATTAAAACGTATCTTATGTGGGATATGTACGAATACGAGTATCTTCACAAGATCATCATTTTACGGTATACAGCGATCAAATTAATTCAAATCAGCATAAGTTTACATTATTCTTTATTACATAAATATATGTTCCAAAATAGAAGATTTTTCCCCTGCATGTTCGTTCTGCTCGGAATTAATTGAGCAAATATATTGTTTTGAATACTAATGTATAAACGCAATTCATTATTCATTATAAGTATGAAAACAACAACTGACAGCATCAATCTCTACCCGGGTTGTCGTTCCTTACTCTCACTTTGTCATGTGAATGCAAGGAAAGGCAACTCAGATTGAAGTTATGTGTATGCAAGGAAAACAACTCAGGCTGAAGTTATGTAAATGCGATGAACGACAACTCAAATTGAATGAATGCAAGGAACGACAACTCAGATTAAATGTATGTGAATTCAAGAAAGAAAACTCTGATTGAAGTTACGTGAATGCAAAGAAAACAACTCGGACTGAAATTATGTGAATGCAAGGAAGACAACTCAGATTGAAGTTATGTGAATGCAAGGAAGACAACTCGGACTGAAATTATGTGAATGCAAGTTAGACAACTCAGATTGAAGTTACATATTTGTCTCATCATCTCCGCTGCCGTAAAACTTCTTGTTTATGTCAAATCGTCCTTTGATCGATGACAGTGGGTTTGATGCCACTGGGCCCACGGTTATATTTGCACGTTCATCTGGTGGAGGTTTATAAACACAAGACGCAATTAAAAAGAAAATAAATCCACACAGCTTAAGTCCCATGAACCAAAGCATGATTCGCAATCCCATAGTGTGTTTGTCATACACCCAGCACGAGCCCTGAACCCCGCACGTGTCTTGCCACACTGTGCACGTGCTGTCTATTATTGTACCCAGCAATATGGGACCAGGGGTAGTGCCTGCAGAAGAAAGGCAAGCACATTAAAAACAACAAACAATATTTTTAGAGCATGATTAAAAGGACACACATTTTAATTATTTTATTGTAACAAGCATTAAAACTAGCACATCGACTTTATACTTGCAATGCTTAAAGTGGCAAGGTATTGTATCATTGCTTAAAATACAAGGGCTTACCAACAAGTCGTACACATAACAACTCCTCTCGCACCATTGCATAAGCTACAGGTTAATACAAACAAATCGTACAAATAACAACTCCTCTCTCACCGGTGCTTAAGCTACAAGTTCATACCAACAAAAACAAATCGTACAAATAACAACTCTTCTCGCACCAGTGCTTAAGCTACAAGTTAATACCAACAAAAACAAATCGTACAAATAACAACTCTTCTCGCACCAGTGCTTAAGCTACAAGTTAATACCAACAAATCGTACAAATAGCAACTCCTCCTCTCGCACCAGTGCTTTAACTACACGTTAATACCAACAAATCGTACAAATAACAACTTCTCTCGTACCAGTGCTTAAGCTACAAGTTAATACCAGCAAGTGTACAAATAACAACTCCTCCCGCACCAGTGTTTAAACTACAAGTTAATACCAACAAATCGTACATTCTCTCGCACCAGTGCTTAAGCTACAAGTTAATACCAACAAATCGTGCAAATAACAACTCCTGTCGCACCTGTGCTTAAGCTACAACCGACAAGTCGTACAAATAATAACTCCTCTCGCACCAGTGCTTAAGCTACAAGTGAATACCAACAAGTTGTACAAATAACAACGTCTCTCGCACCAGTGATTAAGCTACACGTGAATACCAACAAGTCGTACAAATAACAACTCCTCTCGCACCAGTGATTAAGCTACAAGTGAATACCAACAAGTCGTACAAATAACAACTTCTCTCACCAGTGATTAAGCTACAAGTGAATACCAACAAGTCGTACAAATAACAACTCCTCTCGTACCATTGCTTAAGCTACAAGGGAATACCAACAAGTCGTACAAATAACAACTCCTCTCGCACCAGTGCTTAAGCTACAAGGAAATACCAACAAGTCGTGCAAATAACAACTCCTCTCGCACCTGTGCTTAAGCTACACGTTAATACCAACAAGACGTACAAATAACAACTCCTCTCGAAACAGTGCTTAAGCTACAAGGCAATACCAACAAGTCGTACAAATAACAACTCCTCTCGAAACGGTGCTTAAGCTACAAGGCAATACCAACAAGTCGTACAAATAACAACTCCTCTCGCACCATTGCTTAAGTTACAAGGGAATACCAACAAGTCGTACGAGAGGTGTTCAACTTATAATTGAACACTTTTGTTTAAGATGTCTTTTTTTCAGCGGAAGTGATTATCATAAAAAATGCGTGATTTAATGATGTTAAACTGTCATTTAGAACGTATGCATTTAAAAATAATATCCATTTTCACGCGGTTCTTTTTAAATTACATTTTGAATAAGGTGTACACAATTTTCTAATTTTAAACCTATATGTTACTGTTGCCGTGGAGTTTTACCTTAAACCAAATAATTGCACTAAATGCATATCATAATTGTTTAAACCTGTGTTAATAATTTAAATAAGATCGTATGTTTAATTTTAAGACAAAAATAGAGATGCTGAATTAGAAAGCTCGACTTTTTATCGCAATATTAAAACATTGACAGATAATAGGAAAGTTTGCTGGTATGTTACTGATAATTTTATAAATTAACCAAAATAACTATTTTAATCATATTTTGTGATATAAAAACATGAACAGTTATTGTTGATGTATATCATATATGTATATTATATACCTTATAAAGATATCTTTGGTAAAAAATATATTATTTTTATCATTATTTGCAAATGTGTGTGTTTTGCCCCTAAATTTTAAGTTATATCTTTTTCTATCTTTTCTTTTGAGAAACTTATAAAACTTTTTTTTTTATAGTGGAGGAAGTCACAAAAATGCCTGCAGTTTATGTTTTGAACTAGAAGCTTTCGTAAATTTAGTCATTTTCATAGTCTAATTTCATGTTAATTTTCCCTATAATCCTGAAAATCGACAAATTAAAAAAAAATGCATATTACACTTTTCTACGTTTGACATGGACATATCGGAATACTATAACCTTTAACGACATTTTAAAAGCATTTGTGTTAAAATTTGTATTGCAGTTATTTTTATAATTGACGATTTTTGCTTCAAAATGTCATTCTCTACCCCTTTTCAAAAATGCGGATGCAGCAACATTAGGAAGCACATACTAGTGCATGTTATAATGTTTCATACTGAAGGAATCATTAGACTTGACATTACAATCAACATATTCGGCGAGAATTTCAAGATAGTTGATTCAGTTACACAATAAAAGTGTTCAAATATAAGTTGAACACCTCTCGTACAAATAACAACTCCTCTATTAACAGTGCTTCAAACACAAGGGCTTATCAACAAATAGTGCAAATAGCAGAGTCGTTTTTCTCTTACTAATGATTGAAGTATTATCTACCTCATACAAATGGCAACGCCTTTCACTAGCGATTAAAATATGAGGGCTTACCAACAAGTCGTACAAATGGCCGATTAACTCCTCTCATATCAGTAATTTAAAAGAAACGACCTACTATATACAATTCGTACAAATAGCGGATTCACTCCTCTCATATCAGTAATTTAAAAGAAACGGCCTAAAATACAATTCGTACAAATAGCAGATTAACTCCTCTCATATCAGTAATTTAAAAGAAACGGTCTAAAATACAATTTGTACAAATAGCAGATTAACTCCTCTCATATCAGTTATTTAAAAGAAACGGCCTAAAATACCATTCGTACAAATAGCAGATTAACTCCTCTCATATCAGTAATATAAAAGAAACGGCCTAAAATACAATTCGTTCAAATAGCAGATTAACTCCTCCCATATCAGTAATTTAAAAGAAACGGCCTAAAATACAATTCGTACAAATAGCAGATTCACTCCTCTCATATCAGTAATTTAAAAGAAACGGCCTAAAATACAATTCGTACAAATAGCAGATTAACTCCTCCCATATCAGTAATTTAAAAGAAACGGCCTAAAATACAATTCGTAAAAATAGCAGATTAACTCCTCTCATATTAGTAATTTAAAAGAAACGGCCTAAAAAACAATTCGTACAAATAGCAGATTCACTCCTCTCATATCAGTAATTTAAAAGAAACGGCCTAAAATACAATTCGTACAAATAGCAGATTCACTCCTCTCGAATCAGCGATTTAAATATATAAAAGGGCTTACCAAGAAGTCGTACAAAAAACAGATTAGCTCCTAAAGCAACGGATCTTTGTTGGTCTGGAACACTTCTGGAAACAAAATGCCGTAAAATGAACTGATAAAGTCAGTGTATATAACCATTGTAAAAATAATTTAAGTATCTATCTAAAAGTAAATTTTCAGTGCTTTTCTTTAAATGGCAACAAACCCATAGAATGGTTTTACTGCAGCTACTGCAAATTGTGTTTAGACTTATTTCCGTCGGATATTTTAGTAGAATGAGAACTGACATATTTTCGTAGAATGGGAACTGACATATTTCGTCGAATGAGAACTGACATATTTCGTCGGATGGGAACTGAAGTAAACCGCGTATCGGTGTTACTCCGATTTATCCGTTCCTCTCTATTAGGCGGTTCTCCCTTAGGAGGTTCTCTCTTAGGCGGTTCTCCCTTAGACGGTTATGTCCCGTGTGGTTCCCGGGCAAGAATAGGGCCACTGCTGGGGTAAAGTCACCGCTGATTCATTTTATCTTTTTTTTTGGTCATGTCCATTAAAGGTCTTCATCGTGATCCCTGTATTGTTTCATATGCTACTCGAGAGCTGGCAGAAAACAATGATCTAGCTCCAGCGAAAAATAGAATGTAAATAGGAGAAATTGCAGCAACTTCTGCAGGTGAAAGGGTTCTGTGCCCATTCTGCATTTTCTTATCTAGATGTATATGGAGAGTGGACCTGGAATGTTCATTCCTGTTGACGCCATATAACCTGTGTTGGTGCGCCGTTAAACCAAATTCAACTCAACTCTTAGTCGGTTCAACATTTGTTGATGATCCGTTTTAAATATGTATTTCATTTGTAATAAAATTAGTAGCAGTAAGCAGTTACACATGCCACACATGCCTTCTACCCACGTTTTAAATATATTCTCTAAACCAGAATATGAATTGAATTGAATTGAACTGAATGTTGTTTTACGGCTCATCAACACAGTATAGGTTATTTAGAGTCGCCCCAGAGATCGGGGAAGGATATATAGGAATCCGGGAATCGTGCCCTACTCTTATTATATATACGGGACTGCCCGGTTTACGTCCCCATCCGACGGAAGAGGCTAAGGGAAAGTGTCTTGCCCAAGAACACACCGACGAAACTCTGTGGCACCATGAACCCTGGGCCTCTGGTTACAAATCCGCCGCGCTACCGACTGCGCCACGCCAGAATATGAGCCTTTAAAACAATGATTTACCTGAAAAGAGCTGCAACTCCAGGGGACAGTGTTGCGAATGTAAGTATCATGACGACGAGGAACACCACTGAAAAAACGTACAGCCAACTGCACTGCCCTTGACATAGCCCGGCTTTCACTTGGTACCCGGTCTCGTTGCTGTAACTCGGTGACGTGCTGGTACCAATAATAGAATCCGAGTGGCACGAGCAGTTGCCGTACATCTGAAGAAAAGACGACATTAACACGTGACGACGAGTATTTAATTGGCGATCAAGCGTTTATACTTTTGCTGGAGAAAGGCAGCACAACTTTAATATTGAACATGAGGGGCAGGCCAGTCAAAATGGCACATTCCCTTGACTGAAGCATTAACCAGGTAACAAACAAGCTGTGTTATTGAGAGTTTTGAAATCTTGGAAAAAGGTGAAAGAATGATCAACATCGCATGATCAACAAAAAAAGATACGACAATGTGAAGGTTGTTCTAAAACGGATATAGGAGCCGCCATTTTTGAGAACTATGACGTCATAGTTCCAAATAACCAAATAAGGAGCCGTTATTTTGAGAAATATGACGTCATAGTTCCAAATAACCATATATGGAATACTGATAAATATATTTTAAAGCAAAGAACATCTCTGCAAATTAATGCAAAATCATTTACTGGTCATATAACATGTTATTGGAAATAAGTACAAGAAAAGTATACTTTTTTTTCATACAGATGCTGTCATTTGTTTTCTATAAATCAATAAATACTCATATTTATAAATATGCCATATATGGTCATTTAAAACTTTTATGTCATAGCTCTCAAAATGGCGGCTTCCGTATCAAATGATCATATATTCTTCGTTTATTATCCGATTTTGATAATTTATTCACCCTTATCCAAGTTTTTTAAAACTCTCAATGGTTGTGTCGCTACATTCCCTTTAAATTATGACCTTGACCTTGCTCATCAAAGGCAGCTTTAAGTACTCTAGTTCTTGAAATCCATAATTATACCCAGAATTCAATAAATACGTACATATTTGGGAACCCAGTTTCCGCTGGGCAGACAAACGAACGGACAGACGCCATGTTTTTCGGTCCGAGAAATAACTTTTGCACAAAGTATACTCATTAACATACTACATATTTTCCATAAACAAAATGTAATACCTTAATACTATCTGTTGTTAGCGAATCCTTGCACCCAGCGTGACAGGGTGAAAAGTAAACAACGTCCTGTATACAGACGGGTTCAAAGCCCTTTGTGGAACAACCACAGTCGGCGTTACAACTGGAAACCAGTCCATTTGCAGATGATCTGTGAAATAATAATAATAATACAATGTATTAGTATTTTTGTTGGACACCATATTACAAACATTTTTAAAATTGGTGTCGACATGTTATCAAAAATAAAAGAACGTTACACGTCCCCCGAGATGTTTTCATGTTCGCATGATTATACTTTTGTTTATATAAACTCGATGTATTGCAATGGGCATTTTAGCGAGCAGACGTCAATTCTCGTCCGAAGGAGTGGTCATGTGACAAATTCTGTTTAACATTTATGAAATGAAGCAAAGTTTACTGATTCGGAAATATTATAAGATACACACATACTCATAGAGGTACGACTTGTCGATTCCAGCCACTGGATCATTCTCGCACTGCGCCAGCAAAAATGGACCAAAGCAGAGGGAAATGAGCATAAATGCCGAACACATCCTGATGATACCGCGGCACTTCAGCTTGAACCTCTTCACTAAATACCCACCAAGCAACATGCCACCGCCAGATCCGGGGATTGTAATAATACCTGCCAATATATTTAATATTTTGGTCGTTATCTCAGGAGAAATATCAATAAAACACTAGTAACACATATAGCTTGTAATAAGTCAAAGGCGTCAATTGTAATTGTTAAACCCCAAAACAAACAAGATAAAGAAGCAGACTCTGTTTGAATAAATGTGTTCATTAGAAGCAAACAATAATGGGATGTTAACTAACCATACTATATTCCATGTTATAGTTCTGTGTTGGAATATTACATCTGAAATGCCATCGTATTTTGCAGTTTATATATGGAACATTGTCTCGTGTTGTCCTCAATAGGTTCAAATCCTGATTTTACAGCGACTTCGTCTAATAAAACGTTTTAATTTCAATATTCTCCTGTTGACTAACCTGCCCAAAAGGTATCAAAACAACATACATGTCAGGCTTTGCCGGTATATTGATTGCCTGTGCGGTATGTTGTTTGTTTTTTTAAACATCTCCAACAAATTTAGTCGATGATATAAATGGTATACGTACCCATCACACTACCGGCCATTGGTAGGTCGACATTAAACTTCTGCTGTATCAATTTGGCGCCAAATGTTGCTGTACCGCCGATAATCAACGCCTCCATTGCGGCACCACAACATATAAACACATACGTCGGGTTCTTTAACTGAAATTATACCAAAACACATACTTCATATATGCTGGATTATTTTACTGAAACTTTAGACATAAACATACAAGCTGGCACCTGTTACTAAAGTATTTCATATAAACTTTAACTCAAAATATAGACTTTAGCGTACCTTGTGACACATGGGTTGGTTTTTTTCAGTGAAAGTATAGACGGCATTACCTACGATTACGATTTAGGGTTTGTGGCAACTCTCCAGCAAATAATATGACAACAGCAAAAGAGGATCAATTATCCTATTTTTTTCAATCACATAAGCTTTAACAAATAAGCTTTAACATTATGTATTGCCAAGAAATCCCCGTATCCTATCATACAGTCATTCATGTAAGATCCTCTATAAATCTTGAAATGGCGTTTATATACTGAGGGAAAAAAGTTTAGCAAGTTTTTGTTGCACCCTGGAAATACATTTTTGGTTGTAAAATCAAAAAACTACTGCCATAGACACAATGTTTTATTAAACACACATCAATAACAGCCGAACATCTTAATGACGTAACGAATAAATGAACTTAGAGGTCTAGCCCGTAAAGTCCCATAATGTCAGTATATCTTGTATACATTATTATTTCATCTCTAAAAAAATTGCTAAACTTTTTTCCCTCAGTATATATACTCGCCTTATTGCTGCTTCGCGAGCAAAACATTAAAATTAACCCGTCGGCTTGTTAATCCAGTATAATTTTGACTTAATCTGCTTGCATATATATCATGTATTTAAAGATAATGCCATTTGGATTTTTTTTTCAGTTTGTCACATCGTTATTTTAACAAAAGGTTTAAATATATTATTTGTATAATATAAACAAAACGATTGCAAATGTGCAAGTTACATAGAAAAAACTAACGGTACGTAGGAGAGTTTAAAAATAAAATAATCAAGGTTGTCGTGTTTCCTTTTAAACACTACAACCTATTACAATGGAGGTCAGTGCATACCAATAATAGTATGGACTTCGGAAAGTCTCTCCAACTTTTACCAAAGTCTGCTTGTGTCGTAAATTCGTCTTCGCCGCCATGAGACTCCGACTTCCGGTATTTCTGAACCTCGTCATAACCTGGAAAAGGTAACCACTGTAATTGAAGTATAATTTGCGTTGAGTGTTTGTTTTTTACAATGCAGATGAATGTTTTATCACTGCTTTCATGTAAATAAACTATCGATGGAGCAATCGGCTGAATAACATTGGTAACTTTGATTTTGAATGCAAGTTTGTTTTGCCGGAAATCTAAGGCGCGATGACGTAAACAATATGGAAATCTGCGTATTACATTCGAGTAATGCTGCGAAGCGGTGTACTATATGTTGCGAATGTACTGTAATTGCCAAGTTATCATCCAAATGTTGCAATGTTATTCAGTCGATTGCTCCATCAATAGTTTATTTACATGAAAGCAGTGATACAACCTTCATCTGCATTGTAAAAAAACAAACACTCAACGCAAAGTATACATCAACACGTGTGGTTAGCGGCCATATTGTTTACATAGCAACAGTGCACTGTTTTCTGTTCGTTGCCTTCCGGCGATCAAAATGTCAAGATTTTGAACATACCGAAGCGCGTGATACACACGAGGCGGGATCCCGAGGAATGACGGGAATGGCCGAGCGTCCACGATTGCGTAATTGCTTGTCGTATAAATTCAGAGTCGACAATGACTTGACTAGTGAACGGGCTTATTTTCTTAGACTGTCTGTAATCAGTCGTGTGCGCTTTTCTACATGTACATACATGAACACTTAAAATAATAAATATATATCTATCACCAATGCTGTCCACCATTGAATGTCAAACGTTAACAATTTGATATTTATTTATTTAAAGTTACAAGAAGATAGCGTCTCACGCGATGGCGGAAGATATATATACTCTTTAATTTCCTTTTACAGAGATTACACATACACATATTAACAATTAGGTACATATGGAATACAGTAGTAATTGCATGTCATATGATGAGAACAAAATAATAGTAAATAAACGAATACAAACAGGTGAAGAGTTTCTAACAGTGATTCATACTTGTAGAAATTGTTTGCAATTTTTTGGAACACTGTCTTGAAAGGTGTATCCACGACGTTAAATTTATGTATGATTTATATATATGCATACAAACAAAAGAAAACATTAACAATGTGTGATACATACTTTTAGAAATTGCGTCAATCGTATTCAGTGATCAGTATACTACTGTGTAGCTTACCCATGAACGAGCAATTTTGAATTTATTATAGAGGCTACAAACAGAGACCGGAACCTTCCAGATTAAGGCTGGTGCTACTGAATTATGTAGATTTATGATCACGTAAAATCATCATCACTTGATATTCTGTCGACCCATTCTGTCGTATAAAATGCTTTAACAGCGTTATTTACAATTATTTTCCATCTTAATTTAGATGGAAATTGTACATTCGATAAGAAAGACAATAAGTAACTTAACGAATATCTCGCATATGTCAGGGATGAACACATACTGATTTGTACATCCCTGCAGCATAAACAAGTTAAGTCTCAGACTGAAAATCTGTTTGCACAGTAAATTTGTCGGCAGTGTACACAATTTCTGTAAAAAGCTTAGTTTTCGTTTATCAATATCGGATATAAGTGGTAACCATCCAACCATGGAAAGAGCCATGTCGGTGCGCGTGCGCATAGGAAACATTTGAATTACTTTTGCTGACAACCGTTTCACTTTTTCAAGCTGAAGTAAATCTTTGACGGACATATTATGCCAAAGCTCGCAGCCATACAGCAACGTCGGAAAAGTAATTTTCTCTACTATCGACGAAACAATTAGTGGATTAATTGTTCCTCTAAGTGGATCCAGTGACAAAATCGAAAACAGAGAAGCACGTACTTTATCACAGCGGCTGTCTATAGCAGTGCCGCATTGAACTGAAGCATTTAATTCTATACCAACATGCTTAGTGAAAAAGGTTTGCTTTAAATCCATAGTACCAAATGTTATTGGACTTGAACTCACTTCATTGCTGTTAGAAAATATAATCATTTGACATTGGAGGGATTAAATGAAAATCTCCATTTCTGAGAATACATTTTAACAATAGTTAACATTTTTTTAAGACTCTAAGTTTGGAGCAAGGAGTGTCAGGTCGTCAGCCAGAGTGGGGTTTCCACAATGTTTTAAACCAATATAAGAACCAAGTGATGAACATTTAGGTCGTTTATGTAAACAAGATAGAGCCAACTGGAGAGAACCCCAAACTGACGAACTCCTTGCATCACCGAGAAAAGTTCTGATTCTATACCATTAACCATTACACAGCTAAACATAGTTCTGTAAGAATATATTAAGAGTGGCTAAGAGTTTTCCGCCGATACCGAATTTCCTCATTTTACTGGTTATACCTAGGATAAAGCGGGTGTACTGGTTATACCTAGGATAAAGCGGGTGGTCTGTCTCCACCACAAACAAATCATGTATAGCCTAAAATGTGCTGAAATTGGCATTAACCATCATTCAGCCATCAATCAACCAATCATATCTAAAACGGGTTTCAATCCACTTTCCCTATATACATTACAGTCCAGTGAACGTTTGTGTTTGTAGCTGAGTGTATACATTACAGTCCAATGAACGTTTGTGTTTGTAGTTGAGTGTATATATTACAGTCCAATTAACGTGTGTGTTTGTATATGAGTGTATACATTACAGTCCAGTGAACGTTTGTGTTTGTAGTTGTGTGTATACATTACAGTCCGGTGAACGTTTGTATTTGTAGTTGAGTGTATATATTACAGTCCAATGAACGTGTGTGTTTGTATATGAGTGTATACATTACAGTCCATTGAACGTTTGTGTTTGTAGTTGTGTGTATATATTACAGTCCAATGAACGTTTGTATCTGTAGTTGAGTGTATATATTACAGTCCAATGAACGTGTGTGTTTGTATATGAGTGTATACATTACAGTCCAGTGAACGTTTGTATTTGTAGTTGAGTGTATATATTTCAGTCCAATGGACGTTTTTATTTGTAGTTGAGTGTATATATTACAGTCCAATTAACGTGTGTGTTTGTAGATGAGTGTATACATTACAGTCCAGTGAACGTTTGTGTTTGTAGTTGTGTGTATACATTACAGTCCGGTGAACGTTTGTATTTGTAGTTGAGTGTATATATTACAGTCCAATGAACGTTTTTATTTGTAGTTGAGTGTATATATTACAGTCCAATGAACGTGTGTGTTTGTAGATGAGTGTATACATTACAGTCCAGTGAACGTTTGTGTTTGTAGTTGTGTGTATACATTACAGTCCGGTGAACGTTTGTATTTGTAGTTGAGTGTATATATTACAGTCCAATGAACGTGTGTGTTTGTATATGAGTGTATACATTACAGTCCAGTGAACGTTTGTGTTTGTAGGTGAGTATATACATTATAGTCCAGTGAATGTTTGTGTTTGTAGTTGAGTGTGTGCATGTTGTAGTTGAGTGTGTGCATGTTTGTAGTTGAGTGTGTGCATGTTGTAGTTGAGTATGTGCATGTTGTAGTTGAGTGTGTGTTTGTAGTTGAATGTGTGCATGTTGTAGTTGAGTGTGTGCATGTTGTAGTTGAATGTGTGTTTGTAGTTGAATGTGTGCATGTTGTAGTTGAGTATGTGCATGTTGTAGTTGAGTGTGTGCATGTTGTAGTTGAGTGTGTGTTTGTAGTTGAATGTGTGCATGTTGTAGTTGAGTATGTGCATGTTGTAGTTGAGTGTGTGTTTGTAGTTGAATGTGTGCATGTTGTAGTTGAATGTGTGCATGTTGTAGTTGAGTGTGTGTTTGTAGTTGAATGTGTGCATGTTGTAGTTGAGTGTGTGTTTGTAGTTGAATGTGTGCATGTTGTAGTTGAGTATGTGCATGTTGTAGTTGAGTATGTGCATGTTGTAGTTGAGTGTGTGTTTGCAGTTGAATGTGTGCATGTTGTAGTTGAGTGTGAGCATGTTAAATACTTTAACAATACCTCCTTTTTAAAACTAACTCCATTTTGCATTTCAGACACACGCCATCTTTATGATTATTTTTTTTCAAACTTAAGAAATAGTTGGAAAAAACATTTTATTCACATATTACATAGTATATGCTCATCACATAATATCATCATTATAATGAACGATTCTTGAAGAATATATACAACATTCACCTACTAGGGAGTCGTTTAGGGTATCCACATATAGGTCCCGCTACAAACAGTAGCCCCACCATCGCTATAAGAGGTCCAATCCACCACGCTCCAACCCACTGGGGGTCCATTGGCGTCAACGATACGCTAAAAAGGGGAAAGACAATGATAGCTGATGTTGTAGTTTAAGAGAAATAAAGCGTCCATTGCAGATATCAAAGACTTTGTTAAGTATACTTTCCAGAAGATAGTCAAAAGTGTTGGCTTTATATTTATGTCGCGTTGATTGAGGACAATAATTAAACAAAGCACCTAAAATTCGTTGCTGGATACAAAAATAAACACAATAAAATCAATTATTTTTGTTTTCAAGGTTTTGGTACGTGAACTAATTACTTTCCTGTAAGATTTCAAATAAATAAAAAGGAAGTATTATGCATAGCAATGAAATAGTGCATTTTAGCAGTGAAATAAAAGTGGTATTTTATACGTGTGAAATACAGAGTTTTAGTTTTTCACTGTCGGAACTAATTTTTTCAATATAAAAAACATTTTTTTATTAGAAAATATATGTCATAATATTAGATAATGTATGTAGTTTTCTGAAAATCTGTCAAATATATGTCTGTCTGCCATTTTTTTTCTTTTCTTCAGAAAACTGATATAAAGGTTGTATCACTGGACTGGATTTTACATAACTAAGAAAATGAGTTGTAGTTTATGGAAATCTGTGAAGTATTTTAGAAGTTAAGGTGAACTAAAAACAGCAATTTTACAATACGTCGCCGAAAATAAAAATGTTCGGCATAAACGTTTATTACAAGGCATACAATAAAAAGATCAGTAGTTGCAGTTGTATAAACCTGCAATCACGAGTGTGATTTCGGGGACCAGTAGACTATACTGCGTACCGGGTACCAGTCTACTTGGTCCTAGGTTGTCCTGAACAATACATAGGAAACCGATTACAGAAGGAGGGTTGCTGGACTAGTAGTTGTATAACATATTTCATTTAATTTCTTCATCTTTCGTCGGTTTTTCTGCACAATATTACCTATTTATGTGTCGACGTGCTGTAAAACACCATTCATTCATATTTCATTTCATCTCGAAGTGATAATACTTCAGCATTTTTACTCATGCTTCGCTGGATATAGTGTTGCTTTATTTTTAGTTCCTAACAGATATATAGTTTACTTCTAGTTAAATTTCAGTTCTCGATGGAATATGTCTTGCTCCGAACCTTCAACTATTCCAACACGCGTCTTACCTGCTCGGGTTCACCTTATCAATGTCCACAAACAGTCTAAGTGTTTGACCTCCGACCACGAAACCAATGGCAACTCCTACAGCCGCTGCACAGAAAGTCCAACCTTTAATAAGAGTGTACTCAAACTGTTTCACATTAAATTAATCTTGGATTATTACAAAAATATGTTTTAGTCTATTTTCCCCATTTATCTTACATGGGATTCCAAGCAATGGGAAAATGAGTCAAAACGGCTGGAATTGAAATGAAACGGCTCGCGAAAGAGAAAAAACAGTTACTTTAAAACAATTAGAATTCTGGAAACATACCAATTCTGAAATCCGGAGGAACAATACGTCCAAAAAATTTAAAGAAATGAGCTAAAACGTCCAGCTATTTCGGGATGTCCCCCATTCCCTATTTCAGTACGATTAATCGCACACTGCTTACCAACCTCAAGCACACCAAACCTGTGTATTAACGCAGAGATAACATTTTGAAAAAAAATAAATACGCAAGAACATATAATAAAACCTGCTTAAAACTACAGGCGCTATACTTAAATTAGTTCTAATTCATGATTGTAGCATAGTCACTGAAATTCCCTTTGTAATAGCTCAGGTGTAAATCGTTTAATTGAAAACAACACCTGTCACAATAAATGGTGTACTACAACTACTAGTTATTGGAAGTTAGAGTATGACAGGGTGAAGAAATGGACATGCTACAAAACAAATAGAGTATGATCTCATCTCGTTGGTTAATTTAAACACCTCGATGGGCTACGCCCATCTCGATGTTTAAATCAACAAACTCGCTGAGACCATACTCTGTCTATTACATATGAATGAGTCACGGGTGAAGTAGTTCCACGAACATGTATGTCGGTATATAAACCAGAAATCGATGGCTTTCAAACGATCATCTTCTTTAAGAGATTACCGTGTCAGTTCCCAATTGTATGATTTTAAATTAAAATGCATTTGTATTAAAAGAACACCTGTGTTATGAGACTAATTTTGCTCCTCCCTTTAGGGGTCTCTTGGTACAGGTTTTGACCTTAACCAGAAGTGAAAACAAAAGTAAAATAATGCCAGATAAATGCTTCTAAATACATTTTCAGAATTGTTAATGAGGTAATAAATGTTTACCAAATGATGTATGATGTTTTCACACACACACACACACACACACCCACTCCCCACCCTCACACCCCTCTCCCTCCCCACCCCATTGGAAAGTTATGTAAAGGAAATATGCTGAATTTTAACTTTTACCACCTTAGACTTGGACTGGCATATAGGCAACCTACAGTATTGGTACAATGTCCTTATTCAGAAACGGGGCAGTTGACTAAGAAACTGTCGTAAACGAAGCTTACTGATATAAAAAGAAGACATCTTTGGCTTGCAATTTTCATCTATGTAAGACAGACCAATGGTGAACATCGGCGACGCTCCGATACCGAGAAGTATGTTGCCAAGCATCAGAAGAGCGAAATACGTGTTGTTATTTTCTGTCACGTGTTCAGTTGTGGACTCCTGACACGTGTCTGTCCTGTTGTCAGACACATAACACATATTTTCCGTGGCGTTCTGCTGACTACCTGTTGAAACACTTTGGTTAATATAATAGCACAATACCCATTTATTCCCACCTTTTAAAAGGTTTCGTATCACAGAAAATATAGTAATGTATTGAAAAATTCTTTGTTTATGCACTTGTATATTGAATAATATGACACTAAACTAAAAAAAACTTTATATGTGCGTGTTGTTGTTGTTTTTTAAACAGAAAATTCATTTTCTATTCTTTCTGTGAAGGGAATTTAAATAATTTAAATATTGGCATCAGCAGTGATCAACAGATTAAATGCGTCTCCTACCTGACGAAACCGTATATGCATAGCTTTCTCCAATAAATTGCGGTAAAGAGAAGACCAGACACCCTAGCGCCATTATTAGTATGCCTGCACCCATCAACTTGGGCTTATGCCGCTGTTCGCCAAAGTAGCCGACCGCCACCACGCAGGCTATAGCACCGATGTCATTACTGCTTGCTATGATGCCAGACTTGGAGCTGGGCAGGGAGTAACGCCTCTCCAGGGCAACCAAGACAACGTTGATGACGCCATTCACGATAAGCCCTTCGAAGAAATTGAACACGCACTGACAGATGACGTGCCACCGGATTGTGTTGAAACGCTGAAGGCAACTGAAGGAAAAGGGTCCACACAAACAAGTAAGAAGGAAGATCTTGAACGGTAAAAAAACAACAAAAACGAACTAGAAGTTCACAGTCAAGTCAAATAGTTCACAATTATTCAAACTACGAAAGCACCGATTTAGAAGTGATTTCATAATGTTGAAACATGTTCTGCTGAACTTGCTGATCTATATGTATCCTAAAGAGAGTAGACAGAATATATCCAATCCTCACATATTTGATATGAGGGATGGAATCCAGTTTCTGTCGTTTTTAAAAGAGAAGCATAATGCTCTCAAGTCGACACTATTAATCCGTTTTTCTCGCATTTTACATAAACCATTTACAAATTAAAACAGTTGTTTTACGGAAGTGCAAAACAAACGTAAAACTGCCCGAAACATACCGATCCTCAATCGGACCTGACTCGTCGATTTTAACGGTTACTGAAATCGACGAGCAGTGGATTGGGTCGAAATAACCACAGACCGCATTCGGTTATTATTAATTACGAAAATTAATAGGTCACAGACGAGTCAAATTCGGTCAATAAATAGAATGAACACAGCTACGAATATTTTTTCTACGCAGATCGTCGTCATTGTAAATACTGAAATGCAATGGCCATGCGCCTGAGAACTTCGGAAACGTTATCTATTATCTCCTTAATACAAATGTTGTTCGGCAGAAATGAAACAAGCATGTATGAAAAACAAACAATTGTAACGTGACATCAACGCTTGGCATTTGAGCGTATATGAGAGAGAGAGAGAGAGAGAGAGAGAGTGGGGGAGGGGGGGAGGGGGGGGGGGGGGGGGGGGTAAAATAACATACTGATAGAGCAACTAATTTCATACGCTATTGTTAAGTTGAGTGTATACCATATTCTTGCCATCAATCTATACGTATACATGATTTTACCTGGGTTGAAATGACAAACATCCGTATGGTTCATCTCCGTGGTTCTGCTTGTATGCACGTCTGTTAGGAATACGGCTCATTGGACTCAAAAACGTTTGGCGTGTCTGAAAAAAACACACGAAAACAAGTAAAATCCACACAACTATAACGACTCCATTCAAAATTGTCTTATCTTTAACATTTACCTTTGTCATAAAGTATTTCAGGTTTGTTGTGCAGTCGATACAAAGTATTAATATCTGCGAATCAACTAATCACCAACTATCTCATATAGAACGTAATACATGGTAATATCACCGGCCAGGTGCTGTTCATATCAGCACTGTGTTCATATCAGCTGTTGTTACAGTGTACAAGTTAACATGTATAATGACTTAATAAATCTGAATAATAAACGGTTGCCATTAACTGGTTTCCACATTATTTTATTAAGAACATATATAAATATCCATTATGTGATATCGGTCACGTTACCTAACTTTAAAATATATACATAAGGGCATATCCATTTAGGTAAAAACCATTCGCATTGAGTTATGAATTTTAATTTTGTCAATCGGGTAAATATCATGTTCGTATGCTTATATACATTGCAATTCTGTAAACAACAAACTTCAATATCATTGTTGTAAATAATATTCATCGATAAATAAAAACAGTTGCAGAAATCAACGAATCAGTTTTATGGGCTAGGTTGTTTTAAACAAACGTTGCGAGCTTATGGGATGACGCGTTGTCCGTTAACTTTTTCTTCTGGACGCTCTAGCCCCTCTATTTGTTATCCGATCTTAACCAATCTTACACAGTAGTTATATATCCAGGAGATCTCGGACAAGTTCTTGAATCAGCCAGGTTCGATCACTAATAGCTGAGTTGTCTGCCGTTGAATTGGCAAAAATGCATAAATTTGCCTTGTGGCATTTTAGCCCCTCCATTTTTCATCCGATCTTAGCCAAACTTACACAGAAGTTATATATCCATAAGAACTCGGATAAGTACTTGAACCAGCCACGTTCAATCACTAATAGCTGAGTTGTCTGCCCTTGAATTGGCAAAAATGCATACGTTTGTCTACCTGTTAATTGAATATCGTTTGAAAGTTAAGTAACTGTAATTTAGCTTTAATAAAATATTAAAGAATTCGAAAAATTATTTTGCAAACGCATTTGTAGTGGTAATGCCAGTATAAGAAACAATACAAATATAATTACCGAAGTGTCCATTGCTCCTGGGTGACGTACGCCAAATAAGAAGTTCATCAATTGGAGATTCTCAAAAATAAGTTATAACAGAAGTAGTGTAATGTTCCATATGAACATACCAATACCCCCTCGTTCACTATGTGTACCAGAATTACCTTATCTTGGTCGTGATAACGTAAGCCTAATAAATAATGATATAGTTATGACTTTTGTTATGGTTTAATCGATTTCATTCAGGGACGGATACAGGATATGAGATTAGTGGGGAGGGCAAAACATACACTAGTCCCACCCCCTGTCAGATTATTGAGATGTGCATGCCCTCCCCCACCTCCACCCGTCCCTACCTCCATACAGTATAATCGAAACAATTTAAAGACAATTTACATTAATAAGTGACAAGTATCAATGGTGGCGGATTCAAAAGATGTTTTTTTTCAGAGATCCCCCCCCCCCCCCTCCCCCTCTGCCGCTCCAGACTTTATTGTGCCAATACCTTTAGGATGTCCTATTTGATTTAATGGCGGAGGGACTATAAACCTTAGCACCACACACACACACACACACACACACACACACACACACACACACACAGAGTTTGTATCTGGTTTTTATTATGCTTTCATCAACAGCACCAAATTTAGACTAGTGTCTAACGGTTGAGGAGTACATTCTTTAAAGTAACTATTCCGTTCGATTATATTACGTTGATAACTACTTATCTGTTTTGATTTATATAATAAAGAAGACAAATCAATGACAATCAATATTCGATCTCTTCTGACGTCACTCCATTACGGTTTACATTGACCAGAGTCTACGTGTACAGCTAAAGAATGTGCCACAGTAACTAGCAAGAACCTGTTTTCATTGAATTGTAGATATTGAAAAACGTTGTTACCTGTAGCGTAGAGTGTTGTTACCGTTAGCGTTAACATAAAAAGTTGTTACCTTTAGCGTTAGTGTTGTTATCTTTGGCGGAAGCGGTGATTGTTACCTTTAGCGGAGATTGTTACCTTCATCTTTGGAATTGTTACCTTTAGCGGCGGTTGTTACTTTTAGCGGAAGTGTTACCTTTAGCGTTCTTACAACCGGTAAGGACTTCCGGGTCGTACAATGCTAAAAAAATGTACCATAGAAAACTGCAGTTCCTAATGTTCTAAACTCGACAGAATGCCTAATTGTACGTCTAATTTTAAAATAAAATATGGCGGAGCATGCCCCTAGACCTCCTAGCAACTGCCTTACGGAATTGCTTGAGCCTACAAATTAAAAATTGGCCAATTTAGCCCCTACCAAGTTATGAATTTATGGATTGACCAGTGAGACTTTAGAGTGTTTTGCATAACACTTTGTCAAAATAAACATGACTGTGTAATAATGAACGGAATTGAAAAAAAATGCCTCAGTTGAGCTTTGTATCCATTGTGTCCTCTTGTTATGTTTTGTCTACCAAGTGAGTTATACACCTTCCTTACTTACCGTTCCGTCTATTATGATGCCTGTTGCGGGCGGAATGGTTGTAAAGGCTCTGTTCTCCAGGCGCCAGTACCGGACCGTTCTGAAATCAAGTGGATGATGGATGATACATGTTTTGGGATGTTTGTCAAATTCTTCGAGGGGTAGTATTACTAGTGCATAGTACACTATTAAAATAGTAACTTCATAGGATATTGCCATATCCTTAGGTTGAATGATTTCCTTTCATCTTTTATATTGTTCAGTTACAAAATATTTTGTAAATACAACTAAAACAGTAGCTGCTTTCATAGCACGTGTAAGCTGTGTATGGGGTCAGACCGATAAGGACTTCCGGGTCATATAATGTTAACAAGAGTCCCAAGAGGGCCTGTGAACGTTCTACTGGCTAAAATGGCTCTTATATCTAATGTTGTCGTCCTAAAATTCCCATCAGTACCTTTTTAAACTAGAAGCCCTATTAATTATAAAGGTCCAGATGTTTTATTTGAGCAACACCAATGGCTATCCTAAACGAATTAAACTATGATATAACTATCACTGAAGGTGATAAATATCCCCGCAAACACGTTTTTAGTAAGATCAAGGGCAATAACTCTGCATGTCATTGACTGAGCCACACCAAAATTGTGTCACGTACATGTACACTTCATGTTTATCATGTACACAAAGTTTTAATAAAATATCTTCCAAACTGTAAAAGTAGTTCACTCCACAAGATTGCATATGCTGAATAAACCACTGTTTACTACGTGCAAGGGCAATACTCCGCATGGAATGGACTGAGCCGCACCACAATTGTGTCACGCACATCTACACTTTATGATGATCACGTACACAATGTGTCAATTCATTATCTTAATAACTGTTGAAGTAGTTCGCTCCACAGTACAAATGTACTGCATATGCTGAAAAGCAATTTTGACTAAGTTCAAGAGCCATAATTGTGCATGGCATTGACTGAGCCAAAGAAAGATTGTGTCACGGACATATATACTTCATTTTGATCAAGAATATAAAGTTTCAATTTAATATGTTGAAAACTGTAGAAGTAGTTTGCTCCACAAGATTACATATGATGAATATAGCAATTGAATTTTGACTAAGTTCAAGAGCAATAACTCTGCATGGAATTGACCGAGCTAAACCAAAATTGTTTCACACACATCTTCACTTCATTTTAATCAAGTATACAAAGTTTCAATTCAATATCTTGAAAACTGTAGAAGAAGTTCGCTCCACAATATTGCATATGCTGAATAGAGCAATTTTGACTAAGTGCAAGGGCAATAACTGTGCAACAAAATTGTGTCACGCACATCTACACTTTATGTTGATCATATACTAAATATACTAAGTTTCAAGTCAATATCTTAAAAACTGTAAAAGAAGTTCGCTCGACAAGATTGCATATGCTGAATATAGCAATTGTGACTAAGTGCAAGGGCAATAACTCTTTATGGAATTGAGCGAGCCACACCAACACTGTGTCACGCACATATACACTTCATGTTGATCATCTATACAAAGTTTCAATTCCATATCTTGAAAACGGTAGAAGTAGTTCGCTCCACAAGATTCAATAGACCGACCGACAGACCGACAGACCGCTCGCCGCAGTAACTCTTATATACCCCCTCTCAAACTTCGTTTGCGGAGATATAATTAATAGAGGATCTTACATGAGTACTCATTCATTATTGAATTTATTAAACGAGTTGGCAAAAAGATATAATGCGAGGCTCTTGCTCTTGTTATCACATAACTCACATATCGACTTTTATTGCATTTTACCTGTCGCTTTAACACGCGAAACCGACATAAACCGTGGGAATTGGATCATAGTCATTATCAAATTTTTTGACAGCGCATACTAGGCTTATTTGCATACTTATATAACTAGTGGTGTATCGAAAATATAGAATGGTGTTATTCCACTCCCACACCGTAAGTTATGTGATAAATGTCATTTATTTAACAGTGATGCTATAAATGGTTTACTTTTGTTAGGAATGAGATATTGCAATGAAACTTGCAGGGTGGTTTTCGAACTCATCCGAGCTTTTATTGATATAAAGACACTGGCAAAGTTTCGTAATGATCTGATTAATAATGAAGGCCCTACCTATCGCGTAAACAAGACAACAGTTAAAGGACGGACGGCGGACGGACGACGGACAACTCGCCTTTGGCCAGTAGAGCTAAATATGAACAATATAACTCCAAAGTTTTTAAAGTTTTAAGATCTCCCACAAACTCGTCAAAATGCATCATTTTACGTCTAATTTAAAAAATCAAATGGTGAGAGCATGCCATCAGCCCCCGCTAGTACCCGTATTGCTAAATTGATTGTACCTGCAACTTAAGTTTGGCTAGGACATTCCTGGCAAGTTCTGATTTTTATGGATGGAGGTTTTTAAAGTGTTATGCGCAATACTCTGCCGACAGAAAAATGTGTACCAAACTGAAGAGGGGGTGGGGGGGGGGGGGGCGGGGGGCGGGAAACTCTTTGTCCATTTAGTCCTGTTGTTATGTTTTGTCTACCAAGCGAGTTATACACCGTTCTTACCGTTCCGTCTATTATGCTGCTGGACGCGGGAGTATCATTGACATGAATATAAAGATGTTAGCTTTTGTTATCGTACATTGGTATTTATATATACATACTTCTTAATTGTCTGCACATAGTCTAACAGGTCCTTCTAGATTTTGAGTTCGTTTACCCATAAAATCTGACATTCGACTATACCATAAAATAAGGTGAATTTTCACGTGACATAAAACAGCGGTTGTATGGTTGCATCACATGTGGTTAGGGTATTACCAAAGGTTATTTTAAGTATGTACAGTACATATGATCTAATACAAATCATTATCAAAACGGGAAAATGTTGATATTTTCTATTAAAATAATGGTTTCATTATATAGTTTACTTATCAATATACTTCGTTTGACAATGAACTCTGCTTACAGTTCACTGTACCCACCCACTCGTGATTCCTGTTATGGTTTAGTACTGTTATGGTTTAGTACTGTTATGGTTTAGTTTGTAAAATCATAACAGTTTGTAATACATACATAAACAGTGTGGTATACATAGAGGATCTTACATGAGTACTCATTCATTATTGACTTTATTAAACGAGTTGGCAAACTGATATAATGCGAGGCTCTTGCCGAGCATTATATCATTTTTGCTAACGAGTTTAATTAATTCAATAATGAATGAGAACGAATGTTAGATTCTATTTATCACATGGGAAGGTACCAAACAATGAAGAAGGCATTCTAATGAAATATTAAAGAAGTGCTTAAAAGGGTTGACCTTTTCTGGGAAACGTACATAAATGTAGGAAAGCACATGTATAAATTAAAGGGTGTAGTGAGCATACCACCGGAGAAAACTTAATGGATTAGCCTCGCATAGACATCAATACCATTATTAGCATGATATAGATGTCTATGGCCTTGGTTACATTTCAATTGACTGGCTATAGGCCTGGTTATATGCTGTTTTTCTTCATTTTAGATCAATAACAAAATTAACCCTTATGCATAATTGTCAGAAACCGATCACCCCTATGCATAAAGGTCACCGATCACCCTTTTACTCTTAATTGTCAGAAACTCCAATCACCCTTCTACGCATAATTGTCAGAAACCGAACTACCACTGTGCGTACAAACCGCTAGATAATATTAAAGGGAGAGTACTCGTATGAGCTTAAAGTAAATTTAAAACTGCAGATCGATATATACTTTTATTAGCAATGAATGAACTGAATTGAATTGGGTTTTAAGGCGCACCAACACATAAAAGGTTATATGGCGCCTAACAGGCATGAACATGCCAGGCTCATCCTCCATGTACATCGAGATAAAATATGGAAAATGGGCCTTGAACGTTCTCACTGGACTGCAGAGTTGCTGCAAATTCTATCGTAGAAACTCCATTTACGCTGGAAACACGTTTATTGTTTTCTGCCACTGCTGTTTTTCTGCCACTGCTCTTTTGATGTGAGCGAGATGGCACCTGAAACAATGCAGGGATCATGATAAAGACCTTTGAACATGAACAAAAAATGATAAAATGAACATGAATTTGGGGGGATTCTACCCCTCTGTCTACCCCTCCAAAGGGATCTGCAGTGGCCCTATTCTGTGTACCGTGACCAAACGGGGCCCCCGGGAACCACACGGGCGGCAATGAATGAATGAATGAATGAATGAATGGTGGTTTACGGCACGTCGACACATAAATAGGTCATATTGTGAGCAAACACTGATGAAAGATGAAGAAATGAAGTAATAATTAAAAATTAATGTAAATATATAAAGATAAAACTATTTACAAATAAGGGATGATATGATAGTAATATAAGCTATATAAGTAAATCAACACCGTCAACAGGCAGTATAACTATTACAGTTTTTCATCATTACAAATATAATGACAATTATAATACACACACACGTGACAGATTTTAACATTGAATATACAACAAAATAATCATTACGTTTTTCTTTGCTTCATACATATTTAAACAAAAAAAATACACATATTCTGGTATGTATGTCAATGATAAACGGGGATGTATCTAGTGTTGTTTTTATAGTCTATTAAATTGGAATTAGATAGCCTTAATACAAGTGCATCTGAAATGAATTCTCTTTTAAACTAAAAAAATTGTTTAATGGCTGCAACATTTCCACAAATTTAAACATGCTTGGTCTAGTTGTGTAATATTTAGGAATGTATTTGTTTCTAATGTTAGAGTTAGTATTAGTATTACAGATCAAAATAAAATGGTACTCGTCTTCAATATCGTTAGTGTTACAAATTTCGCAACTCTTTCGTTTCTCTCTGTTCTCCCTCTTGATTATCTCCCTTTTCTATTCTTAAACAATGAGCGGATAATCTTATTTTTGTTATACAACTTCTTAATTGTTTGGAGCAAAATGTTTCTAGATGTTTCAAAATCAAAAAAATCTGTCATCACCTTATATAAGCATTCCCACAGACCCCATTAGTATCACCATAACAACTCTAAGGCCGGTTAAGGCAGCATTATGGGAAGATAACAAACAATAAAAAAAGGTATTTTAATGAAATAGTTAATAAGTGCTTAAAACGGATGACCTTGTCCTGGAAATGTACAAAAACGTAGGAAATCAAAGGAGTGGTGGTGGGCGTGTGGGTGAGAGAGTGCAATGGCGTAGTTGGCACTGCAGACCCGGGCCTACAACTTTCTCCCAGATATGTTCTGTTTATTCCCAAAAATGTCTTCCCAAAACTCGCCAGAATGTACAATTTGTTACTCATTTTTTTTTCTTCTTTTTTTAATTAATTGTGAGGAGCATTCCCACAGGCCCAATTAGCAACGTCGTACATGCGGGTCTCAATTGATTGGACCTATAACTTAAAGTCGACCAGCTGTGTGCTCCGGGGCAACAATTGATGTGTTATAGGGAGCGATGATATTAAAGGAAGAGTACTCGCAAGAGCTTAAAGTAAAATTAAACGGTCGACTATCGGTATGATACTTAAGATTATTAAAACATATAATAACGCATAAGCAAAAATGAGCACCAGGGCAAATGGATTGGTAAGATTTAAAATGCATACCGACATTTAGTGTGCACGACAGTTCGGAAGTGGAAGTGTACTCGTATGTTCACCAACACATGCTATGTAAGATTGCTAAGAAGTACGTGGAACGGAGAAACTGTTCTAAGTAGGCCGTAAATGTAAATAAAATGATTTTACAGATAAAACAAGTCATTGTTTTCGTAACAGCATTTGATCATTAGTTACCACGGTCCTCCAGTCGTACTGTTGTGAAACTATGGTAAGCACATTCTTGCTCGCCAGAGTTTCTCAGCGGTTGATGACATTTTACTGAATTAATTATGGTATTTGAAATAATACTGACTTTATAAAAAAAACTACAATAAAAAAAGAAAGACTATCAACTGAAAATGCTGTCAATTACAAAGATAATGGAACTCATCGCCCAATAAATAATTGGTGGTAGATTACGTAAATTTCTTTTAATAATTTAAAGCGACACACGGCAATCTTGATTTTTTTAAAAAGTTAGTTTTTCTCTTAAGTTGCATTTGTTCAGTCATTAATATTAATTGTTAGAATAGTTGAAAGCAAACTGTTTTTACATATTACCGCAACTTTTTATAATATTGCATCAATAATATATTTAAAAGTTAAAAATAACCACGAAAATTGATATTTTTTTTTTTTTTAAATAATAATTATATGCAAGCTATTTGTTTTGTAGTATGTTGTACTTAATGTCCGTGCTTAAAATGTTCGTACTTAAATTCCATTTATTGGAAGTTAGAGTATGGTACGCCCCTTTGTTTATTCAGTATTAAAAGATTTAATGCTGCGCGTTCATCGAAGGCAAATTCACCGACTATAGTACAAATGGCCGACCATACTACAAATTGAATTATGTTCGCTATGATTCCGAACTCAGCCGGAATTAACCGAGTTTGTACGAATGATTTTCCCATATTATATATAGCCGAAAGTAGTTCCATCGTCACGTGATTATCAGTCGCTGACGGTCTGTCTAAAAATAACCGAAATAAATGCACCCAATAATCGATCAGAATATCTGCCACGAACCGGATCTGGCCTTTGAGAACCGGAGCCGCTTTGCAATCTCTCCCAGAGGCTATTACAATTGATGTATGTGTATGCAAAAGGCTGGGTAGAGATTGGCCGGTTGGATGAACGAATTCAAGCACGCCTTGTAATCATAAGGATATCCACTCTGTAATTCAACTGCATTCATAACCCACACATTTACAGTACTCTAGATCTGTAGACAACATTGTCGACTTGATCGATGGAGACATTGTCGACTTGATCGATGGAGCTCAAGAATGCACGCACGCACGTACATACGCTTACCACAGGCAATCGGTTTACCGAAAAGCACTCTATAGGAACGACAGTATGACATGCGCACGCACACGTGCTCACGCACCGTCACATACAGGGCCGAGGCATTACGTGACGATTAGCATGCATGCACTAACACCCGGCATTAGGGAGCAACCATTTATAATGTGTGTAGGGGACGGAAAATGTTTTTTTTTTAAATTGTGTGTTCGTGCGTGGGTGGGGGACTAGGTTGGTTTCACTACGTTGTTCTGATTGAAACATGTATTTCTTAAATTATAAACGGTCGGCTGCAGGTGGCCACCGTGCCTGGCGATCGTGTGCGTTTTGTCGCTGACCTATCTGATGGGCGAAACATCATTCTTTGACCTGATGTGCGTAAAAAACCCATGCAGTTTTATGCTGTATTTGTATTGAGTTTGGTTAGGAAAAGATTCATATAATTTTGTTATATAACCATAGTAAATGTATATATGTTCGTGTGTTGCATTCAAGTACTTTCATCGATTTTTATATATTTAATTAGTTAGCATACATACACAACTATAACTGGACACGACGATCGAGCGATGACAATAGAATTTTTTTTCGTTGAAAATGCCGAGTTAAAAATGTTTACGACAGCAATTTTGTGATCGGACCTTTTTGGGGGATTGCTTCAGCTATTTACGAATCTGATGACGCGGCTTAGGCAGTATTTTCAGGACTAATCACCTAAGTCAAACTTGTCGTATTATTTCATTATTGTAATTTATGAACTTTTATTTCATAGTCTCTTAAAATTATTTTAGAATGACATAGTTTAAATCATAAATTATGTCTAATGGTATATTTTACTGTACTATTAGTTTATAGAATTATAAATTTGCTTTTGACTATACAGTTTATGGACTCTCCCGAAAACCTGTAGTAGTTTCTACTCAGCTCAAGTTACATGACTCTATATCAGCTTGTTGTCGGCATACCAAGCATGAGGTCAATAAAATGGCAATAAATCATCTAAACTTTGTCCATGCAGAATTAAATGTTAGAAGTATATATCACTGCATTATCTCTATTTACAGATAGCATTTTGTTACACCAACATTTCTAAATTTTTTAATGTGCCTATCAATAGATAAACCCTGCTGTGCGAAAATGGGTATTTTATTGCTCTGCGGTCAATTAATTACATTAATTACATTGATGAATTATAGAGATTCTCAATGAACAGGAAAAACTCGGGACAGTCCTGAAACGCTTCCTGGTCAACTCGTACTTAAGTCAACTCGTACATAAGTCAACTCGTACTCATTTTGGTCAACTCGTACTCATATATTGGTCAACTCGTACTAATCATAAAAAACTCGTACTCATTTTTTTGTTTGGTGTTTGTTTATAGTTTGTTATAATGAAATTATAATTCATATTATAATGAATTATGTCTAAATATTTAGTTATTTTTCAAAAGGCATTTGTTTATGATTTGGATTACGAGACACATTAACGATATAGCTCCCTGTATTTTTTCTCGCTTTCATGTGTCTAATAAATACTATGTTTAATACACCTAGTTTTAATTTAATTTGATCAGCTGGAATGTATAAAATAAAAAGAACACACCATTATGTAATGTCAGGTTAATGGTTATTGAACATTACTGAGAGATGAATCCGCTCTCTCTCTCTCTCTCTCTCTCTCTCTCTCTTAATTCTATACTTAAAAAATATGTGTTATTTATGTTTTATGTATAACATAACAACATAACACGTAAAAAATACAAATTTAATTACCTAAACATAAGAAATAAATAGTGAGTACGAGATGAGTACAAGGTGACCATTTGAAAATTTAAATAAGTACGAGTTGACCAAAATGAGTACGAGTTGACTTAAGTACGAGTTGACCAGTTACCCATAGGATTACGATAGATTCTAACACACTTTTCAAAATTCAATTTTCAATCCCATTGGTGACGTTAAAAATTATTCGACAATCAAATAATGCATAACCCATCACAAATCCATTAATGTGTAGTTAAACAGTTAAAACCATGATATCATAAATTTTATTTCAACGTGTTTTTGAATAAAACTGAAAAAAAAACACAATGAAATGCATTAGAAATGGGTTAACCAGTACTAAAATTCTGACTTTAGCAACAGCATATTTGTTATTTAACGGTCTCAAATTGTGTTAAACGGCTCAGCTAACATGTCACAATTAAACACATTTTGAGACCATTAGTAACTGTTATATACCTTTGCAAAATACAGAAAACCCTATAACTGCCACAGTATTAACTTGCTGTTAAAAATAATAATGATTAAGATATAATATCCTGCTGTTGTATTGTTAGGAATTAACTGAAATTTCCGTGTTAAAAAATATAATATTGAATGATTTTTTTTTTAAAATAATCTTTAACAGTTATTATGGAATTGATTATTTTTTTAAAAAAATCCACACACAGATCCCATCAATGCTAAAAAAAAACACATTATTATTATTATTATTGAGTTAAACAGGACCCGTCTATATAACATGAGTCCCTGATTTAAACGAAATAAAATATTTCTTAAAACTAATAAGTGATCTTACATGGTTTTTGCGTTCAAGTTTTCAGTGCAAAAATCTTTTGTGTTTTTTTAACTTTTACTTTTAGAATCATTTTCATAAATTCGCTATACCTATGTCGAAACCCATATTATGACTTATGTTTACGTTTTTATCACGCAGGCCTTTTTCTGCCCATTTTGGGAAAAAGACCCTGGACAAATTGGGAAAATTTACGCCGTAAATTTTGCCCAATTGGGAAAAAATTTAATCGTTTTACACCTCAAATTGGGAATTTTCATAAGTTAGTTGTACATAAATATCAGGTTGTTTTAATTGCCTGGTTTCAATACATGATATATGATTTAAATATTGTTATTTTTATAGTATTTCCTTGTAAACATTTGTATATTTGACCTGACTTTGTAAAAAAAAAAAAAATGGGGAATTTTATTTCGGAATTGGGAAAAAACAACTAGATCTATATTTGGCATTGGGAACGGTGGTCGGACCCGTGAGAATAGTAGAAAAAGGCCTGTCACGTATCTGTTATCGGTACGTGTGAAAGGTCAATACATTACATTATAAAGCCCAAACATTGACATAAAAATGAAAAAACTCCGCTGAGAATCATCTCGCTAAAATAACTTTCTTTGATTCTGCTCTCAATCCGCTAAGTATTAGCAGAAGTTAATATTAACCGAGTCTTTTTACCATTGATTGGCATACTTTAGGCACACTTATATTTTTATGGACTGAGAAATAGAGCTGAAATGCGTGTGTTTACCTACCGAGTCGAGACAAATCTTCGTTACGGATGATCATCTCGTGCACTTGCACCTGCTGATGACGTCTATTACTGGGCTTGTATCCATTCCCCAGAGAAAAGGTTACGAGGGATGAGAGGTATTCACAGACGTAATAATAAGCAAATAGGACCAATTTTCCTTCGAATTTCTCCCATCTATTATTTCCAAATTACACATTTTGTTAAGAGCTGAGAAACGTAAAAACTGTCATAATATTTGGCCTTTCTCTTAAAACTCACTGGAATTTCCTCAACATTTTTAAGTAAGTAAAGTACCATTATTAAAAGATAAATGGGTTTGATATTGATTTTAAAAACTTGCATACAGCTATGAAATACGTACTACTTTTTGAAAATTATGTAAAACAGTTTCCTATTTATTTGTTATTATGTCGGTGATGTATTCGGGAGGTCGTCGATTCAATACCCGGCCGGGTAGTTCCAGACTTAACACTTATTGTATTAGTGGCTGCCTTGCTTGGCGTTCAGCATATTAAGGGTAGTTCTAGGACTGGTCGGTCCCTTGGCAGTATGAGGTAGCATGTCATTTGTCTACGGTGCGGTATTCCAGTGTTGCAGCACTAACAGCTGAGCATTGAGCTCACTGCTACATGTGCCAGCGACGTTTAACCACATACAATACTCCCCATGATACATACATGATGTTTTCAGTCTGTCATATATGATCTCATTTTGACGTGCATGATATTCAAGTAGAAAAAAATGAAGAAAATCCGTCAAAGCTCCACCCACCCCGTCCCCAATACAGATTAAATGATTGCCCCTAATGTTCTGAATCAATATATGACCTGATTTCGTAACTGTCAACAACACAGTTATGCGAACTAGATTTAAAGAGGCTCAAGAAGGGGTTGTATCGTCAGTGTTGGAGTAATTCGGGTTGTTGTTTTTTTAACCGAGATTATGTTATAGGCACAGGACCATCTGAACGTGTGTTTTATATTTATTAATAATAATGATGATAAAAAATCGTCTATAGTTCTATATTATTTGTTACTTGTAAAATGTGATAATTGTTCACAAAATGGTTAACAAAACGACCGACAGACCGACCGACCGTATTACTGTGATAATTGTTCAGAAATGGTTGACAGAGCGACCGATGGACCGGCCGTTACATCTGATAATGGTTCAAAAATGGTTGACCAATGAGAGAGAGAGAGAGAGAGAGAGAGAGAGAGAGAGAGAGAGAGAGAGAGAGTGAGAGAGAATTTCAGTTGAATTACATACTTTAATTTCTTTCTGTCATATTACTGTTTCGATTATTAAGCTATGTGAAGAGATATAAACGCAATTTAGTAAAACTTCATTATCTGTACATCTGTATAATTATGAGGCATATATGTGTAATATATCAAAATTTAGAAGTGCCATAAACCTAATAGAATTCCAGAAAATGAGAGGAAATGCAAATTTGGTAATATCCTAAAAGACGAGTTCATTTTCTGTCAGAATAACCTGTATATGTATACTCGGAGTTTAGAAAACAATATATATATAATACTATTGCAATGGGCCAAATATGCAGAAACTTATTTTGTTAATTAATATTGTTCATCCTCTAACTATGATGATGCAAACTATACTGACAGTTGATTTATTTACTCTGTTTACGTGACTTTGTTATATTCGTATATTGTATATATGTTTTGAATGACGATGTACTTTGTACAAGTCTAAATAAAATATCTGTTCTGTTCTGTTCTGTTCTTATTTTGTTAATTAACTCAGAATGTCAAAAAGAAATTAGAAACGTGGCTATTACTGCATTGTTCACACCTATTTTAATAAACGAAAAGAATGTTCACATACTTGTCTTTTGGTAGTACCTACTTGTTTAAATTAAGTAAATCAAGCCTGTATATTTTGTGTATAACTGTAGTTGCTAAAGGCCTTCTCCACGCAAATGGAAGGAATTTCATACTTCCTAATTAAAATGATATAGTACATTTGTATAATATGCGTAAATGGAGTTTTTAAGATAGAATTTGCAGCAACTCTGCAGTTCAGGGTGAGAAGGTTCTAGGCCCATTTTCCATATTTTATCTCGATGTACATGGAAGATGAGCGTGCCATGTTCATGCCTGTTAGGCGCCATATAACCTGTAATGTGTTGGTGCGCCTTAAAACCCCAATTCAATTCAATTGTATAATATGTTAGTTGTGAGTATTGTATCTTGTCAAATGTTTTG
Organism: Cyrtodaria siliqua; assembly: GCA_037043455.1. Classification (NCBI taxonomy): domain Eukaryota; kingdom Metazoa; phylum Mollusca; class Bivalvia; order Adapedonta; family Hiatellidae; genus Cyrtodaria; species Cyrtodaria siliqua. The sequence goes on from JAWPHD010000855.1 coordinate 247,815, forward strand.
TAAAAATGTATATCCTCATGGGTTATTTGTCTAATGGATTTTTGTTTTTGTTTGTTTGTTTGTTTTTAATAATAAACTTGGTCATGTTCATAAAATATTCAGATCATGTGCATGACCAAACTTTATTTTGACATGTTTGTACGCGCTATTAAATACTCTGCTCCAGTTTTGAATAAAACAATATCTGAATCTGTGTTCAAAAATAGGCAAAAACTGTTTACAGTTCGTCACCGTTAAATGGACACATGGCAATCTGTATTTGTTTAAAGCTCACGCCGTCCCGTTTGGTTTTCTATGTAACTTGCATATTTACAATCATTAATATTAATTATTACAAAAAGTTCAAAGAAATCTTCTTTTTTTTTTTTTTTTACATATTAGAGATCTACTTACTTTTGATTATATTGCACCAATAACATATATTTAAAAAGTGATAAAAAATAATGAAAACAATTGAAAACTCAAATATTTATTCAGTCATATGAAAGCAGTTTTAAAAAGTCAAAATGATACAGAATTACTAAACCGATATGCTAATTTAAATGCTTGATATAAAGCTCAGGATTGCCATGTGTCCTTTTCAAGGGTCACACATATATATGAAGTCATAAGTATTCGGTATAGACTGTATTACATAATAACCATCATTTTGAGTCAGGTCAACAATACATGTGTATATAGGTTATCCTGCCAGATTATGTTATGGTATATAAGAATAAGGTTTGTATTACAATGAAATAATCTAAGACTTTTGAGAATTAAATGATTATATTGTTGTAAAAAGTATAGTATTTGGTTTAAAAAAAAAGATTTTGTTTAGCTAAAACAGTTTTAATTCCCATATGCCATCCGCAATTGACACAGTTTTTGTTGTGCCGGTAAGAAATAGTTAAGGCGGCTGGGGTGCCAAACCACAAACATATTCTTAAATACAATTAACTTGTGTTTGGAATAGTCTCGGCCAGCTAGACCGTAACATGCATATGTCTTACTTGCATGGTTCTGAGTCCGTGTAGAATAGCGTAACGAAGAAATCAGAAGCGGGCCGGATGACCGAGGCTAGTGTTTGGAAGCACATTGATGACTTTATCTTTTAAAACTTTGTAAGCTCCAAATACAAATTACTCCGAATTATTTTAATACATGTTTATAATACAAGGGCCAATGTAACATCAATTGTTTCAATGTCTCGCATAAACAACCTCTGAAACTACCGGAGGCCCCGGGTTCTGTCCTCCGTGGTGCCACTGAGTTTCGTCGGTGTGTTCTTGGGCAAGACACTTTCCCTTAGCCGCGTCCGTCGGATGGGGACGTAAACCGGGCGGTCCCGTGTATCGGTCTATCCTCCGAGCACGTTAAAGAACCATAGGAATCTATTCGATAATAAGAGTAGGGCAGGTCCCCGGATTGCTATGTAACCTTCCCCTCTCTCTCTGGGACGGCTCTAAATAACCTATACTGTGTTGATGAGCCGTTAAACAACATTCAATTCCATAAAGGTCCAATACTTCACAATGGAAATAAACCCTGTCTCAGTCCATTCTATCGCCATTCGTCTATCTTATGTTTAGTTTGTTGCAGTTATACAACGGGGAAATATAATACCATTTGTAGATCTATGTACTATTAAAAATATTGTACAATTGGATATTCTCAATAACGAAAACATGTTTTGCACATAGTAAATATTTTAATTTCACAGTTAAGTATCATGGCTACCTCAATGCAATATATATATATGTATATATATATAAAATATCGATATAAAAAATATATATAAGTAAGAGCGCTCTAACAATATATAATTTTACTACATGACGTGTACATCAGTTTGCTAATGATTTATGTCAAAGCCGTTTTTTTTTTGAAAATACTGAAGAGAATGCCTCACTCCTATTGTTGAGTCAATACCATTGGGAGGTATTATAATATGGGATAAAAATTGAAATATAGTGCCTTGCTTAAAGTAAAAAAGAGACTGCAAACGGTATTTTTGATATGGAAGACCCGTCAAAGACGCGTCTGTTTGATATGCCAGTTTTAGTGAAAATACCATAATACGATGATTTCACAAAGAAAACATCATAACTTCACGAATCGACTGCATATATTATATAATCCTGTCTTTACAGGAAGTCGTGGACACGATCAAATGTGCAATTGGAAAGCAATTCGCCGCAGGGAGTATATCTATACGGACATGTGTCAAAATGAAATCGAACATCTGATCTCTCAGGTTAAAATGCTCTGCTTCCAAACACTAGTGTCCATCATACCCACAGCCCTAATATGTGCCATACGGTATAATCTGGGATGAAAATATAATGCAATGAGAAACTATGTTGCTTTCAGATAACCACGATTAAATCAACTACATGTATCCTACTCATTACTGCCAAAGCCTGTCGAAATATTTTAAAACAAAGATTATTATTATTATTAAACTGTAAGTAATGATATATTGTTTGATCAAGAACGTTTATTTCATACACATTCCTAGTTTTATGTATGGGATAGAGGATCAGAAACCTCGACGCGGAAGAGTGTTTCTCAATGTACACATAGAAAGGTGGGGAAACTTCAATTGTAGTATGGTGGGTAAAATCGCCTTTGATAGCATTACATTGTAATCGCCTTTGATGAACGCATAGCATTAAATTGTTTAATTCAGAGAAAACAAAGGGGCGGCTATAGGCGGCGCCTTTACCGCCTTTACCATACTGTAAATTCCAATGGAATTTAGAGTACGGACAGGGTCATTAAGTACATAATAATATATACTACGCCAATCTCGGTGTTTAAATAATCAAACTCACCGAGATCAGACTCTATCTAGAGCTATACCAACTTTCCATCTTAATATATTGCTAAAGGCACACAGCCATGTCTTAAATCTTGACTTTTCAAAATGCGGACAGTAAACAAAGCAATCACACTCAATGATCCTGTCAAAACTTGCTCGACAGTTTATGGTGTCTCAGTTCATCCTTGTTTATCCGTTATTTCACAGATTTGTGAGTTCACACCTCACTGAGTGCTCAAACAAACAGGTTTAAACATGTATTGAATTACGTTCTCGAAATTGACATCTGCTTGGGTAAGTTTTGGCAGAGATCTTAGTAGACTGCTCCACACTGGTTCTGTTTGAAAAGATATCTTAGAGATCTGTTTTTGACGGAGTTATAAAAAAAGGTAAAACTTCACGTACACACGTGAAACAAAATCCAATCTCATTCTTCCTAGTAGCTAAGAGTACCGTAGCGTGATAAAGGGTCTGATTTTTAATGAGATTGAACAAAATCTAACCATACAATCGGACAATTAGTTTAATACAGGAATGCCATGCACTGAGAACAAACGTGCGTCAACATTTGGTGTATATAACCTTCTATAACAGAGACCTGCCCAATTGAATATTTGACTGTTTTTGCCCCCAATTTTGGCAGAAATCATTCTGACTCAGAGAAGTTAGTAATTATAATAAATAATGGATGGCAATATAAATAAAGCATAGTATTGTCATATTTACTAAATTTATGAAATTTTACATTTTTTCCCAAAATGAGAAAAAGCGCGTTCTTTTTCCCATTTGTATGTGTAGTATATAGGGATCTGATGGTGGGGGTGGGTGGATCGGGTGTGAAATTATTGCCACGGGAGATTACATTAATAAGGCGAGACTACAAAATGCCAATATATAGACCTCTGCTACAACATAACTATCGAGGATATACATATGACTAGTCATATGATCACATATACTGTACGTGTGTGTGTATGTGGGTGTGTGTGGGGGGGGGGGGGGGGGGGGGGGGGGGGGGTCCAGTCTTTTTTTGTTAACTGTTTTCAGTGTGTTTTTTTATACATTTACTGTTAACTGTTATCAGCAAATTCAATTTGCGGTTATCATGTTATGAGACCAACACCCCCCCATGCAGTTACAAAATCCTTTTTTCTGGTCAACCATAAGCAGAAGCAGGAACCTATTAAATTTTCATCCGTTTTGTCTTAGTATTTGCGGAAAATCTGGCTGCATTTCGTTCATACATTATGTCATAACGAATGACGGTGACGCTCAAAAGTAAAAAAAAACATGCTTGCTTTATTTTATAGGCGGTGGCGTTCGCTGATCGCCCACATCCTGGTAAGGCCACAATGTGTGTAGTTTTTAGGTTAATAGCTCATCCACCTTTTAGTAATAATAGGACATCCTAAAGGTATAGGTACAATAGAGTCCGGACTGTGGTTAGGCCACACAAATTGAAAGATATCTGTTTTTCGGAATTGGAAGAAAAACAAGTTCGGGGAAGGGATTGTTTTTTAATTTTCCGAGTTTTGCATATGGCGATGCACAGTTGGGGTGTGGGTCGGGGTATGTGTGTGGACGGAGGTTGGGAGAGGGGTTGGGGAGGTAGGCGTGCAAGCACAAACAATTATGGGATTTATAAGCATACATTTTTGATACACTAGCTAAATTCCTATTTGTTGATTGGTATTTTATGACGTTGATTGGTATTTTATGATGTCTGTATAACCACAGACCTAAAAATACATGTATTTTTCTAGATCTGTTTACAACAGGCTGTAGGTCCTTAAACAGCTACTTGATTTTATTGTTGTTTTTGATTAAGTCACTAATTTCTAAGTTTTGCGATGACTGATTGACTGAATGATTGACAACATCCGTCATTTTAAAAAAATGTGTGACATGTTTATAGATCTACTTATTGCCAGTAATGGTTAATTTATTTAGGTAACCACAATGAAAACTTTTTTTTTTTTTGAAAATAAATCAACGTTTGTCATACTTATTCACAGAGCAACTAAAATATGTAATTTCGAATTTCATCCCAGTCGCAAATAAATTCTGGAATTTTCCACATTTATTTTTCCCCTCAAAGGTCCCCCTAAGAAACGTATTTACTTCGTCTGGATGTAAATAAAAATGACGTCACAGACAGGCGAATAGCGCAATAGTGTTCTGACGCAGTTTTAAAAATACATGTTATCCCTATTCCGCTGTGTGTGAAAAATTACAACTTTAATAATCTAAAATAAGATTTGAATTCAAAATGCATTGACTGAACTGGTTTAAATTATTGTATTGGAACATCTATGGCAGATAATTCAGATCTATTTTATTATTCACGACCTTGACCAAGGTGGCGAGTAGTGATACAAGTAAACAACCGTTGGTTATAAAACCCGCCGCTCCCGTTTGGTGACATCACAGATGCAGAAAGAAGCGGAGGGTGAAGACGTACATGGAATTCAGATAAGTTGGCCGCCATCTTGAAAAAACAAAAATTTCTTTGTTTATTTGGAAGTTAATGGTCATTTAACGTTGGAAATATTCATATTCAGTATTTAGAAACCTTTTGATATGGGTTGTCTAAAAGAAGTGACATTAATAGTAGGAAATGTAGCAAAATAACGAGTGATAAAGGAATTCTTTCTAAGTTGATTTGTAAAGCGGAGAAGCGAAAAATGACGGCCGAAAACTATCGTGTTTATGCTTTATTACAGTCTACAATTCGTAAACTTCAGTTGGATACTCATATGGTAGAGTGTTTGCCACGTAAAACAATTTGTAGGCGGTCAAGCGTTGATAACAATTTTTCAGCTCCAGACAGGCGAAATTGCTCGCAGGAAATGCATGTTGAACTCGAGGTCGTTGAAGACCCTCTTCGTTTGGACTCGTTTTTCAGTAATTTGAAATCCAGTAACACTGCAGTTAGATGACGCCTTTTGTAGAGATGGACATATTGGAAAGTCGAAATGCCGTTTGTGTTCATATTATTTGTGGTCTCATTTTGTTCCGAGTTGGATATTTTCAATGCTTCATATGATGTTGATGTGCATTTCTAATTGAATAATCAATCAATCTGTCATTTTCAGTCTGTTCTGACGATGTGAGATGCGGGCTATACTATTTTATTTCATTATTGGGTGGGGTACTGTATTGTTGTTCAAACCAGTTTATACATGCACAAATATTATTTTTTAAAAATATATTTTTATATTTTGGTTAATCTCTCGATCTATCGTTGTCCTGTTCTGACGATGTGAGATTCGGGCAACACTATTGCATGATTGGGTGGGGTATTGTATTGGTGTTCAAAGCAGTTTAAACTAGCACAAATAAGTTTTTTTAAATATATTTTTATTGATTAATCTCGATCTGTCATTTTCACTCTTTTTGTTATGAAGATGTGGGATTCGGTCTACACTATTTCGTGATTGGGTGGGGTACTGTATTGTTCAAACAAGTTTATATGATTGAGGGGGCATATTGTATTGTTGTTCAAGCCAGTTTATACTAGTAGCACAAGTAATAGTTCTTTATCCCAATGTAGTCTGTTCTAATCTCGATCATTGTCATTTTCAGTCTTTCTGTTCGGACAACGTGTCTGTCAGGGTGATCATGCATGATTGGGGTGGCTACTGTATTTGTTGAACGTTTTTTATGGGACCAGTTCTAACAGATGTGCCAACTTTTTATGACTTTTTATCTTATTTTGATGTACTTTTAATACTTTAGTTTGGATATTTTGAAGTGTGTTTTTAAATTTAACAGATTGAGGATGAGGAAGTTTTAAGAAATCTTTACCATTATATAAGAGTATGCATTAAGTTGCAGAAATACGTAACTGCCTGTTCTATAAAACTAAATTGTACAATGTGTTTTGTTGCATTTTGTGGTTCCGGTTCGGTTCCACTTTCAGGCAAGTCGGAGGAAGTAAATGTTCTAAAGGTCTGTTTAAGTCAGTTGCAAGTTGTTGCTCTCCATTTTCGTAAATTAGGTGCAGAGTTGAGTGTCGTGGGCAAAGAACTAAGGAAAAATAACGACTTGCCTTGTAGTTAGCTTATTTGGCATGCCTCCACATTTCCAGTGAAAGTTGGCGGGAAAGTGGTTGGACTGGACGTCCGTCGGGTGAAGACCCTTTAAAAGAAATTGTCCTGAAAGTTGGGCTGAAGATGGCATGTTGCAGCAAAGTAAGCCATTGTTAACGTGTAATTTGGTTCAATGTTTTTTTTTATAGCACTTGTACTGGTAAAACAGTTGAGATTTATTCTGCAACAAAGTTGCAATTTCACATATATATTGATTCGATTGTAGGTTGAATGAAAAATTTTATTTTAAGTTTATGATGGACAAACTTGTTAATAAAGTAATTTAAGATTATTCTGGTATGTTAGTTGTGTGTTTTTTCACCTATTACTTTTTCAGGTCTTTTGGCAAGTAGCACCTTTCCTGTGAAGTATAAACTCTACACCACAGATTTCCCTAAACGATAACCGGCCCTTTATATATGCTTACCTAGAGTTGAACTGAACATTAGTCTTCAGTAAAACAGAAAAGCGAATACATGGAAGCCCTCATCTGATACAGGTTTATACATTGCATTTCCAATCGACACGTTTGAATAGATTATATATCTGCAGTTTTGATTAAATAACCTTTACTTGTTGCTTGGCGACTGGTTGCAATCTCCAGCGATGGAAACGATACAATAAATGCATTTTAATAGTGCTGAATTCGGTTTAGGATTTACTGTAAATTGTTAAGCTGGTTTGTGTTTCTGGTAGCATACTTTCAGATCTAGATTCTGCAATCTGGAGCAATTTAGAAGTTTTCTGGTGTTGGATGATGCAGCATTCCTTTTATTTCTTAGAATATATGATGCGAAATGAGATGTTGAAGCTGTTGATCGCCCAAAGTAAGTCGAGATACAAATAGGATAATTGGCGAACTCTAGTCAGATGAAACCTCATCATGATGTATTGTTTAGAAACTACAACTTGCAGGGGTGTGTTGCCGAACTGATCATAAAGCATTAAAAAAGAAAGTTGGCATAATGCATTAACAAAACAGTTGTTGATTCCACAAGGTACTGTAATGAGGTTTGCAACTGACTGGTATTGCTATACTTAACCACATGTTGAGCTCAGTTCTGAAAATATAAAAAATGTTATAATTTTTTTTTTTTTATAGGAAATTAAGTATTGAGAGTTTTTATGGTAATTATACAAGCCCATCGAGGTGAAGGTCGATCTGGTTTAAACATGAATTTTTTTTTACGCATTATGCATTATAAGTCGAACAACCTGTACTTCAACGACTAATAAGTTATTTTGTGTTTTGGGGCATGTTTTGTTCTAAGAATTTTTTCAGAGATAAGTAGCACATGATCCTTGTTCGTGCGGATGATGGGCTAGCAAGTGGGAAAAATATAGAGGTGACCTGTGATGTGAGGTTGTAAATTGATGTTGCAGGACACAATTGCAGATGTTGTAGACGGAGCAAAGTGAATCACGTTGCACATATAAGTACACGTTTGGTATTGCACATTACGCATGTATTAATTTTAAAGTTCATTTAACACCTCACTAAATTTAAATTCTGTCCAATTACTATTAAATACATGTGCATCATCGCCTTTCGGTCAAATTTGGATGTGGTTCACGACTTTTGGCAATTGGGATATCGCCACTTTTCTTTGAAATGTGTGGCTTGACAGTTCAGATTTGAAAAACTTTTTTTGAAATTTAGTATGGGCTGATAAAAGGCCCCACTAGAGAATGCTTAAAGGCCCTGGAGCCAAATTAAGACTGAAATGTGCTGATCACCATTTTCTTCACAAGAGACAAACTAAATTATTTAAAGAAAACGGTGCTTTTGACCTAGTAGTTGTAAGCAAGTTGTACGCACAATTACTTGTTAGATGTTTCTAAGGCTGAAGGTAATTAAGGCCTAAACAAAATAATACTGTTTCCTGTAACCCGACAAAACTAGCACCAACCAAAAAAACTAAACCCACCAAAAAGAAAGTTCGGAAAAAAGGGGTACTTGGAAGTATTCTGGATTTAAAATTGAAAAGGAAAAGGAAATGCCCACAAATTTTTGTTCAGCCGGTTAAAGGAGACGTAACTATTTTTTTGCTTTGGTCTTTTTGGCTTTTGGTCTTGCGGGTTGAAGTCTAAAGGAACACCTATTAAACCCGGTGTAAACGAAGTGCATCACAAGATGGAAGTAGTTACCACGCATCCAGTTTTAGAATTGATCTTTAATGTACTAGGTTAGGATTGTAATTGACATGTGCGTTTCTTTGTTGAGTTGCTTTCAGAATACGATCTATCTGTATCTGGTGTGTAAAGCGGAGCTGTGTGTTCTGACCTGTCATTATTGATCGAAAGAGCTTGTCCCGAAAGAATTCCAAAAAGAGCTTGATGTGGTGTCGTGTAAAGAATATAGTGAGCAGAAGGGTAGAATACGTCCGTTATAAAAACAGCTTAAAGGGACACGCAGGCACAATAATAATTCTTCGAAAACTAGACCCAACTTCAATATTTTCAAATACTATAGTTAAAACAATGCATTGGCAGTATTGATTCTTCGAAAACTCTATACCAACGTATATATTTGCAAATCCAGTATTGTAACTACTTGTAAGAACATTAATTTAGTAAAAGGTATGCTTTTTATACATGGGCATATTTTTTCCTGATAGTTCTGCACCAGATACGATTGCTGTGTATCCCTTTAAATGTCGATTACGAGGACATGACCTACATTATTCGTTAATTTCCAGATATCTAGAGAAATAAAGCGGTTTCGAGCTGTAATAAAGAATTGGAACTTCCTGTTCACACAATACAATTTATATACTCTGCAAAAATAAAATTTTCTGCAAAATCTGAGACAGAAAGAACTAACAATTGTAGCAAGATTTTGGCAATATAGCGACACAGCCAAACAATCTTTATTATTGAGAGTTCTAAAAAACTTGGAAAAGGGTGACAGAATTTTCAAAATCGAATGATAAACAAAGATATGATCATTTGAAGGTTCTGTTGAAACAAATATGGAAGCCACCATTTTTAGAGCTATGACATCACAGTTCTAAATGACCATATATGGAATATTGATAAATATGAAAATGTACTCATTTATAGGGGAAAAATTAAAGTAACTGTTTGAAGAATATAACTGGCAATAATGCTTTCTATGACAAGTTTGAGAAGTTTGCATTCATTTGCTTTGAAAGTGTACTCATTTATAGGGGAAATATTAAAGTAACTGTATGAAGAATATAACTTGCAATAATGCTTTATATGACAATTTAGAAAGTTCATTCATTTGCAGTGATTTGCTTTGCTTTAAGTGACATTAATCGATATTCCATATATGGTCGTATGGAACTGTGATGTCCTAGTTTTAAAAATGGCAGCCCCCATGTCCATTTTAGTACAATTTTTCCAAACTCTCGATAACAGAGCTTGTTTGGCTGTGTGTCTATATTCCCTTTAATAACATCTTAACATCTTTGATGTTCACACAAAATTCGATAACATTTTGTGTGAACAAGATGTTATTAAATCATGCTACAACTGTTGGTTCCTTCTTGCAGTCTCCGATTTTGCAGGAAAACAAAGTGGATACTTTTTATTTTTGACGAGTATAGTAGTACAGCAATCCATCATTCATAATTATTTTTTTTAATACACCAAAATGAGTGTGGGAGTATTTTTCAGAATTTTACCTTTCAGTATCGAAACGAAAAAGTATAGAGCTTTAAACAGAAGTGTTGCTATTATCTTGGGTGTACCCGGTCACTGAAGTGTGGATCAGATGGAAACAGATTGGGCAAAGTTTTATTTTGATGTTGCCACCATGTATGACCACTTTTTGAATAGGAAAACGTTTGGAGACTGACGAATAATTTGAAAAACCTTGTTGCAGGGGCGAGTAACGGACTAGTAAACATGAAAGCTGGAAGTACACATTTATTGCATTAACATTACCGTATAAATGCTATACGAAAACTGCCCTTTTTCCGTCTTTTTTTGGCAGTTGAATGATCGACGAAAGTCTGCTGAAAGTTTTCTTGAATAAGATTCCTTTTAATACAGCATTAGATAAGCATACACTAGACTTTGGGGTTGTGTATTTAATTTATGCAGGTAACCAAAGACCAGGGATAATTTTAGGCCGTGAATGTTGCCAGTCATTTATGGCAGTGCGAGACCCTCGCAGAAAGTCGACGAAACATTGTAATTTCTGAACACTACAAGTACTCGGTTTACTTGGACTTTCGTAACTTTTTTCTAGACGAGTCATTGTAATTTCTGAACACTACAAGTACTCGGTTTACTTGGACTTTCGTAGCTTTTTTCTAGAGTCGTTTCTGTTAAACTTAGAAGTGGTATTGTCTTTGCTTTAGATTTGAATTCGCTCTTAATAGAAAAACGTTTGGAAGTAGAAATGTTAAAATTGTTGCGCAAGTTAACGTGTATAATTTTTGTAAAATCGACGGAAGTCGGCTTGTGTTTTCTTTTGGAGGCCTTTACATTTCAGAAGATGCTTGACATTTTAGATAAGTTGATAAAGACATAATAGCACTTGTCAAAAAAATGCTCGATGTTAAGCTAGAAGATTCCAAGACGAACGAGCACCAAAAGGTCATTCATAAACCTAAATTATGTTCTCCACTTGTCTATTAAACGGTAATAATAAATATACCAAAAGGTGAACAGATATATTATTTTCATTGTAAATAGATTTTTTCGACAACTGCCTTAAGTTCTTTTGTAGATAGAGTTTTCCTTGTGTTGGTAGTAATCGTAACGAAGCATCCCAGTGGAAATGACTTACTTCTGTATGCATGAAAACGAAATGCTTTTTAATTATTTTTAGATGCATCCGATAGCCGTAATTGTACCTCCAAAGTTTGACTAGTGTGGATAAAAGTTTTCCATTTTGTAGATTTCTGGTTCTTTCTGGTTACGATTTCAGAATTAGTAAATTAAAATAACATGCAACAAAAAAACATTTGAACATCTTGTTTGCTTTTTTTGTAGAGCCAACAAAATACAGTATATACATATTGGAACAAGTGAATTTTATCCCTACATTATTCCGTAGTCTTCAAGAATTCTGAAATGAGTGCGCTCTGTCGTGGAAATGACGTCATTTTCTTTTATTCTTTTGTAGAAAAACATGATCCAGTACAATTTTGTTTTTTAATTTTCAGGCATCCATTACCTAATTGTTTTCCATTTTGTAGATTTCTAGTTACAATGTCAGAACTAGTAAATTAAAATAACATGCAACAAAAAAACATTTGAACATCTTGTTTGCTTATATATTGAATTCCTCTTGACAAGTGAATTTTTTTCCCGACATTATTCCGTAGTCTTCAAGAATTCTGAAATGAGTGCGCTCCGTCATGGAAATGACATTTCATTTTCTTTTATTCTTTTGTAGAAAAACACTATCCAGTACAAATTTTTTCTTTAAATTTTCAGGCATCCATTACCAAATTAATTGCACCTCAAAATCATGCCAGTTTATTTGTTTTTTTTTCTTTTCAAAACTTCTTTAATATTCTCCTTTGTTGCAGATATTTTTTTTGTAGATTTTTTAGTGATGTTTCTGGTACTTCCAGTACGTTCTTTTTTGATGGTTGGCATGGTTCACATCATCTGAATGAATTCGTCTCTTCACATTCGATACTTGAATATTACATCTCTTTTCTTCAATAGGAATTTAGTGAATGGAGTGAAACACATTGTGTACAGCAAAAAGGGTCGTTTGTATTTTCTGTTTCAGCTAAAAAAAATGAGATCGAAGAATAATATTTTTATAGCAAAAATACTGACCCAACCTGCCAGTGTGGTAGTCGGTCTTCTTGTACATAAAGTATGAAGGTATGATTTCTGTCGTACAGTTCCTCGATTCATCAAGACACGTTAAAATGATCGTTTTTAAAATTTCATACAAACTAAAGTATATATATATATTTATACCTTCCTTTAATAGTTTATTTTTGATTAAAAAAAATGTAATGTACAAATACAAAAAACATACAAAGTTTTAAAACCCGGTAAGCAATATGCAGAATTTATTTAGAAAAAAAATCGCTTTCGTTGCAGGCTATTGGATTCATACTTTGTTCAAAATCGATAAGGGCAACTAATTAATGCTTTTGTTGCAGGCAAAATGTTGAGTTGTTATTTTTCAGAACATGATTGTTTAGTGTCTCCTACCCATCCAGTACCAATATTCCTGCCAATGTTCTGGTTCTTCAGTGACAAATAATTGAGAAAGTAACAAAGTATATACTACTTGGTTTAAAAGAACACTTGTTACATCATGGTTAAATTAAAATCAACTTGTAAATTAAATGCAATTCAGTATGTTGTTTTAAACTACTTCAGTCTCTTCAAATGAAATTAGGTAAAAGAAAAGTTGCATATGCACACCGAAGATAATGCAGCAAATTAAGTTTTACCTGGTAGTCTGGAACTAATATTTATTTTTTTACAGCCAAGTTGAAGCATGTTTTTATTTTTGTTAAAGGCGTTTCGTGATGTGGAAAAGTCGGATCATCAACTGCGTATTTGAACTACAATGGTGGCATTACTCCTTCAAGATTGATATCCTTCATTGGCAAGCTTTTTATAACTACAGTAGTTGGACCTCTAATTGTCAGTGTATTGTAGCATCACAAGTGGCTTCAGCATAGCTATTATATTGTAAAGATGTTCTTGATTCAAATATTCATAGAGGTAACAACAAATATACTAGACATACGGATAACAACCCGATTTACTTCCTTTCTTGTAATAATTTACAAGTTTGGTTCATTTCTCATTACCTAGTAATACAGCAAATTATTTGGTATATTAGCTGACCTTCCATATTCCATTGACCTTTAGGTTTGAAACTATTGGTGGGATGGGGTTGTGATTGTTGAATTTGGGTGTCTACTTTTTTTCAGGTACAATGATTCAGTAAGTTGGCCTGTTGAGTTTGAATACGCTAGCATGATGGTGTAGCTGCAGCTTCCCCTTTTCTAAAATGGGTCTGTGTTGCAAGGTTGAATAGCACTAGATGTTGCTTTATTTGATGTATTCCCATTAATTTTACTGCTAACATTTAGCGTGGTTTGTTTTTGGTATATGTTGGGATTGTGTGCTCTACTATTTCAGGTAACAGTATGTAGGAACTAGAGTTTGCATAAGATAGGTGTACTCGCAGCTGGTTTCTTTCCTTCCCAAGTTCCATATTGCAAGGTTAACTGGATTTGGTATATTAGCTGCAGACCGGACTTTGTATATCGCATTTACCTTGCATATATCATTTACCTTGCATATATATCGCACTTGCCTTGCATATACTCATAATTAATAGTTTCTGCAATTGATCAATAATTGTTCTGTTAATGCATTACGATTTAACATAATCATACATTTCTTTACATTTAGCTTGATTTGTTTCGGTATGTTGGAGTTGTATGCTCTACTATTTCAGATAAAGTATGTAGGAAACTCTAGTCGCATAACACAATGTGTCGCCGCAGCTTGTTTCTTTCCCTCTCGAGTTCCATGTTGCAAGTTGACTGGATTTGGTACTCGCATAAACCAGAAGTATTAACTAACTAGACGGGTTCATGAGTGTATTTACTTGTAATAAATGCTTGTTTTGTAGCAGTTTCCTTTCCTTCCAATGTTCTTTGTCATTTACTAGCCCTAATAACTGTTTTATACTGTACATTTCCAATTTTCATTCATTTAAGAATTTAGATCGACTGCTCGAATATTGTGCTTTCATGTATGTATTGTACTCACAGCCTGAAGGTTTCCTGTTGCAACGTTGTCGCGAGTCCCGGAATTGGTACATCACACTTGGCACTGCTTTTATTACTCTAAAACCAGTAGATGGCTTTTGCAACAATTGTTTTAATGCATTTAAATTGAACTTGATCATACGTTTTTTTATGTGCAGCTTGGTTGGTTTTGGTATGTTTGGCACTCGCTCTACTTTTCAGATACAGAATGTAGCAACCTGTTGAGTTACACAAATTACAAATGATGCCACAGCTTTCCTTTCCTGTTGTTTTGCAGTGTGTTGCCTTTCCTTGCAAGGGTCCATGTTATTTGCTAGGTTGAATTTATTACTTAAAAAGCAAAATTCAACTTCATTTGCATTAACTATACAGATGTATGTGTAACCTGTAAAAAGCTCGTTTTGTATTTTGTTTCCATCTATAGTGCCATGTTGCAAGTCTTCCATCTAAAGTTTCCATCTAAAGTGCCATGCTGCAAGGTTGACGTGACAATATTTTGTATACATATCGCACAAAAAGAGCTTGTTTTGTATTTTGTTTCCATCTATAGTGCCATGTTGCAAGTCTTTTGTTTCCATCTAAAGTGCCATGCTGCAAGGTTGACGTGACAATATTTTGTATACATATCGCACAAAAAGAGCTTGTTTTGTATTTTGTTTCCATCTATAGTGCCATGTTGCAAGTCTTTTGTTTCCATCTAAAGTGCCATGCTGCAAGGTTGTCGTGACAATATTTTGTATACATATCGCACTAAAAGACGTATTTATTGAACTAGACCAAATTTATTACTTAATTCACAACAAAATGCTTGTTTCCTTTCCTTCCAAGGTTCCATGCATCAACGTTGCCGATCGCTAACATTAGAATTTTTATAAAATTGTTGATTTATAGATTAAAAGCTTTAATGATCGTTAAATGTTAAAACTAACTTTTATGTGTTTAATAACTAGCTGTAATCTAGTGTTCGTATGTTTCGGTTGATGGTCTGCTATTTCAGAAACTATGTAGATCCCTGTAGAGTTCACAGAGCAGGATAGCCGTTTAGCTGAAGCTTGTTCCTTCCCCTTGCGTGTTGAAAAATGACGTAAAACATCATATGATACACAATTGTTCCTTCCAAGGTTCCATGATGCGACTTCCAATTGGTATATCGACACCTCTTAATGATCATTTACAATTTTTTACATCTAAACATAGCTTTTATAACTTAAATATTCAAATATTTACTCCTATGGTTTTGATGGTGCTGGTGTTTCGGATAAAAATAAAACCTGTTCAAGTTCACATAGCACGATGGTGTAGATACTTACCATTTAATGTTACAAGGTTGTATAGTGACAATTTGATTAGTGTATTAAATAGAAATAGAGATTCATTTACTCCATCTAAGATTTTGCATCTTGAACTAGAAATTAAAACCGTATACAGCACTTTTACTGTTCAGTTTATTTGGTAACAAGTACTTGCCATAAATGTTTTGGTATGTTTTTGTCTACTATTTCAGATATGAAAGGTTTGACATTTAGCCGTTTTGAGTAGTATTTTTACAATGTAGCACTGCTTCCGTTTTTCTTCCCTTATGTATTATATTTACGCTCCAAAAGATCTAAAGTGTTTGCAGTATATACGTAAGTTACGATCATATAGTTCTAGCCATTTACCTCCTTTAAAGCGACCCATAACATATACTGAAAAACTAAAGTTTAGCAAGTCCTTGTGCATATCTAGCTAAAATAAATGTTATTTTATATTAAGTATTTTAAATTTTAAGCATGTCTTGGGTTGATCTTATTTTCCACTTTTTGTATTCCAGTGTATCGTAGTTGTCTCCCATTTAGTTTAAAACACTATTTCACATTTAAAAATACAAATAAGGTAAAGAGCCAGATTACACTTACAAAACTTGTGGGCCTCGATTTATAAAACCCCACTAAATGGACAATTTTCCTTACAATTTATTGAACTAGACCAAATTTATTAAATTCACAACAAAATGCTCGTTTCCTTTCCTTCCAAGGTTCCATGCATCAACGTTGCCGATAGCTATATAACATTGTTGATTTATAAAGATATAGTGAGCCAAAGTTTACCATTTGTGAAATTACCTCCCTTTACATTGAAATAAGAGCGTAATTATAATTTCTGTAAAACCTGTAGATACCACATGTTGCTATTGTTTGCGCATATTTCTTTTGGGACTTGTTCCCTTAATGTAACTGATAATTATGTAAGTTATATTGCCCATGACCGCTTCAGCGCTTCTACACATATCCTAGAATCTGGTTATTTACTTGCTAAACTTATTTTTATCAGAATATTTACTTATAAATCGTTTGCACGAGTATGCTATTAAGTTTAGCACTGTCTAGAATGAATTATTAGTCGGATTTTCTTTTAACTTCATAACCTTGTAGCTCTTAATAAAACTTGGTTTTAGCATCTGATCAATACATGTATCCATGGGATGTACAGGTCTTATTGTAATAACGTATTCTGATTAACCTACATTATTTTTTGCTCTAATATATTTTTTTGAAAAAAAACATGCTTTATATATAATTTTTCTTTACTATCCATTTGAATGAACATCTTACATTTAGGGGGTGAGAGAACAACTCTAGTTTATTTTAGGTAAACCATTTACTACAAGGCTTATCTGGTTGCAAGAGACGCCGTGCTTCTGCCAAAGTTCACAAGCTGGTTATTTCAAATTCCATTGTTGTACTGTATAGAAAAATCTGGAGGATTGATTGTTGTTGACCTAAGTAGGGTATGTTGTTTGTGTTTTTTTTTTGTCTATAATGTAATGCCACAAATTAATCCTACATTTCTTTATATTAATCTTAACCTTAAACGTAAAAGAAACAGTTTGTTTACAGCTTGTTAAAACATTAACTTTGAACTATTACTATTGCATTTGCCACTGGTCTTGTTCTCCATACTTAATATCCATTAATCTGCATTTAGGCCAAGAGAGAGCACCTTTTTTCTGTAGTTTATTTTAGGTAAACCATTTACTAGAAGGCTTGATCAGGTTGCAGCAGTCGCACATACCTATGCCTCAAGCTGGTTATTTTAATTCCCATTGTTGTACTGCATAGAAACGTAGAGGATTGATTGTTGTTCACCTACTTAGGGTATGTTATGTGGTTTGTTTTAAATTGTTCACATTCAATAGGTAATTAATAAAACTATGAAGTACACTGAAAAGGTTGTTAAACATGTAATTTTGGTTGTCCAACAACATTCTCCAACTTATTTTAGCTGTAAATTGCAAGTTACTATTCGAGACCGTTTTGTTATAGTACAGCTTTTCATACATCTATCTATTCCAACTCAATTTTGTCTGGTATTCTGGGTGTTTGTGGGTCTACTCATTTCAGGTAAAAGTGGTGTAGCAATTGACCAGAGTTCACATAGCATGTTGAGAGTCTACATTCCAAGGTTTCATTTTACATTATTATGAACTACTTCAGCAATGTGTTCATTTCATGAATTAATTGGCACAAACGCATATGACGGCAAACAGTTCCACACCATTTGATTTTGTGTACTAGACAACGGCTTATATTTTCTCACAATTTTAGTTATTGTACCAGCATTTAATCGAATGAATTCAATATCCAAATAACTGTTTGGCATCCAATATTCATTTTGCATTGTACATGCTATATTTCCATATTTATGATTAAACCTAATCCCATATTAATCCTTTGTTTATAACATTTTCGTTTACTGTTTTATACTAGTTGAATTTGGGGAGTGAGAGAGAAAACAAATTTTAGTTAATTTCAGATAAATTAATACAGCAAAGTTGTACATGATCTCCTTGTTGGAAATTCCTGACCAGAACATCAACATTGAAATATGAACTGGATGGCTTAACTGTAAACAAGAGGTTATTTTTGAATTGTAATCGGCTTTTAAAATATATGTGTAAGATGCTTTTGAGAAAGAAAAAAACAACACTGCTTAATTTGATGTTTATACTCTTACTAAAATTTCCTGAGGTTAGGAAGAAACCATGTATTGTAGCTAATTTCAGGTAAATCATTTACTAAGAGTGGATAATAGTAGGAGTTGGGCATGCCTGTGCTGCAGCAATGTATTTCCCTTCCTGGCCGAACCAACGCATTGAAAATGAAAAAATGTTTCAGCTGAAAAAATGAGATCCAAGAATAATATTTCTATCCAAAATACTGACCCAACGTGCCAGTGTGGTAGTCGGTCTTCTTGTACATAATGAAGGTATGATTTCTGTCGTACAGTTCCTCAGTTCCTGGATTCGTCAAGACGCGTTTAATGACTGTTTTTAAAGTTTCATACAAACTAGAGTATATATATACCTTCCTGTAATAGTTTATCGATTTAAAAAAAAAAATGTAATGCACAAATACAAAAAAATTTATACAAAGTTTTAAACAACCCAGTAACCAATATGCAAATTTTATTAAGAAATTTTTTCGCATTAGTTGCAGGCAATTGGATTCATACTTTGTTCTAAATCGATAAGATGGCAACTAATTAATCCTTTTGTTGCAGGCAAAATGTTTGAGTTCTTATTTTTCAGAACATGATTGTTTAGCGTCTCCTACCCATCCAGTACCAATATTCCTGCCAATGTTCTGGTTCATGTATCCTTCCCCTCTCTCTGGGGCGGCTCTAAATAACCTATACTGTGTTGATGAGCCGTTAAACAACATTCAATTCAATTCAATTCTTCAGTGACAAATAATTGAGAAAGTAACAAAGTATACTTGGTTTAAAGGAACACTATTGTTACATTGTGGTTAAATTAAAATCAACTTGTAAATTAAATGCTATTCAGTATGTTGTTAACTCTACTCAAGTCTCTCCAAATGAAATTGGGTAAAAGAAAAGTTGCATATGCACACCGAAGATAATACAGCAAATTAAAAGTTTTACCTGGTAGTCTGAACTAATATTTATTTTTTTACAGCCAAGTTGAGGTATATTTTTATTTTTGTTAGAGGCGTTTCGTGATGTTTGGAAAAGTCGGGTCATCAAATGCATATTTGAACTACAATGGTGGCATTACTCCTTCAAGATGATATCCTTCATTGGCAAGCTTTTTATATCTACAGTAATTGGACCTCTAATTGTCAGTGTATTGTAGCATCACAAGTGGCTTCAGCATAGCTATTATATTGTAAAGATATTCTTAATTCAAATATTCAGAGGTAACAACAAATATACTAGACATACATGTACTAGACATGATTGTATTAACTAGATTAAATGGACAATTTTCCTTGCAATTTATTGAACTAGACCAAATTTATTAAATTCACGACAAAATGCACGTTTCCTTTCCTTCCAAGGTTCCATGCATCAACGTTGCCGATAGCTATATAAACTTATTGATTTATAAAGATACAGGGAACGAAAGTTTACCATTCGTGAAATTACCTCCCTTTACATTGAAATAAGAGCGTAATTGTAATTTCTATAAAACCTGTAGATACCACATGTTGCTATTGTTTTCGCATATTTCTTTTGTTCCCTTAATGTAACTGATAATTATGTAAGTTATATTGCGGTTGACTACGTAAGTGGATCCAGAGGAAGACATCAACTGAAAATATATACATCAGAGAAAGCAACATGATCTTGCACGAGTATGCTATTAAGTTTAGCAATGTCTAGTATGAATTATTAAAGTCTGGATTACACTAATTTTCTTCTAACTTCATAACCTTGTAGCTCTTAATAAAACTTGGTTTTAGCATCTGATCAATACATGTATCCACGGAATGTACCTTTCTTTATTCCAAGGTCTTGTTGTAATAACGTATTCTGATTAACCGTACATTATTTTTTGCTCTTTAATATCTTTTTTTGTTTGTTTTGGAGATGGTTAATATATAATTTTTCTTTACTATCCATTTGAATGAACATCTTAAATTTAGGGGGTGAGAGAACAACTCTTAGTTTATTTTAGGTAAACCATTTACTACAAGGCTTACCTGGTTGCAAGAGACGCACATGCTTCTGCCAAAGTTCACAAGCTGGTTATTTCAAATTCCATTGTTGTACTGTATAGAAAAATCTGGAAGATTGATTGTTGTTGACCCAAGTAGGGTATGTTCGTGTGTGTGTTTTTTTGTCTAATGTAATGCCACAAATTAATCCTACATTTCTTTATATTAATCTTAACCTTAAACGTAAAAGAAACAATTGGTTTACAGCTTGTTAAAACATTAACTTTGAACTATTACTATTGCATTTGCCACGGGTCTTGTTCTCCATACTTAGCTGTAAAAGTTGTGTAGTATTGTACCTTGTTGTTCTTTAATAATATCATTAATCTGCATTTAGGCCAAGAGAGCACCTTTGTTCTGCAGTTTATTTTTAGGTAAACCATTTACTAGAAGGCTTGATCAGGTTGCAGCAGTCGCACATACCTTTGCCACAAGCTGGTTATTTTAATTTCCATTGTTGTACTGCATAGAAACGTAGAGGATTGATTGTTGTTCACCTACTTAGGGTATGTTGTGTGGTTTGTTTTAAATTGTTCGCATTCAATAGGTAATTAATAAAACTATGAAGTACACTGAAAAGGTTGTTAAACATGTAAAGTTGGTTGTCCAACAACATTCTTATTTTAGCTGTAAATTGCAAGTTACTAATAGAGACCCTTTTGTTATAGTATAGGTTTTCATACATCTACCTATTCCAACTCAATTTTGTCTGGTATTCTGGGTGTTTGTGGGTCTACTCATTTCAGGTAAAAGTGGTGTAGCAATTGACCAGAGTTCACATAGCATGTTGAGAGTCTACATTCCAAGGTTTCATTTTACATTATTATGAACTACTTTAGCAATGTGTTCATTTTACAAATTAACTGGCACAAACGCATATGACTGCATACAGTTCCACACCATTTGATTTTGTGTACTAGATTACAGCTTATTTTTTCTCGATTTTAGTTGTTGTACTAGCATTTAATCGAATGAATCCAATATCCAAATCATTTTTTGGCATCCAATATTCATTTTGCATTGTACATGCTATATTTCCATATTTATGATTAAACATAACCCCATATTAATCCTTTGTTTATAACATTTTCGTTTACTGTTTTATACTGGTTGAATTGGGGAGTGAGAGGGAAAACAAATTTTAGTTAATTTCAGATAATACAGCAAAGTTGTACATGATCTCCTTGTTAGAAATTCCTGACCAGAACATCAACATTGAAATATTGACATGAATCACAAGGCTTAATCTGGAGGATTGGTTGTTGAGGTGGTATGGAATGTTGTGGTTTATTTTCATATAATTCTTAATTCCGTAATCTTAGAAGTGAAGCTTTGTTTATTAACAAGTTTGTCTTTTCCCTTGGTTTACTAAGAACTAGATGGCTTAACCGTAAATAAGAGGTTATTTTTGAATTGTAATCGGCTTTTAAAATATTTGCCTTTTAAAATATATGCGTAAGATGCTTTTGAGAAAGAGATAAAAACAAGACTGCTTAATATGATGTTTATACTCTATTAAAATATCTCAAATTCCTGAGGTTAGGAAGAAACCATGTATTGTAGCTAATTTCAGGTAAATCATTTACTAAGAGTGGATAATAGTAAGAGTTGAGCATGCCTGACAGGGCTGCAGCAATGTATTTCCCTTCCTGGTTGTTGTATTTTATACTGTATTGCTATGTATATGGTTTGCTTTGATTGCATTACTGGAATAATCAAAACTGCAATATTTCCATGCACAACAATGTTGATGAACTAAAAACTGCATAAAAGTAAAACGTTTTCCGAATTTTAAGATATATAAACAAATAACACTAACTTAACCTTTTGGTTCCATACTTACCTTGCCTCCACCTTCATAGTACTTCCAAATTACTTCAAATTCTTGTACTTTTTCTCCAAAGACACATTTTATAGATGTCACACTTGTGTATTTTTTTAGTGTTCTTTTAATAACATGCAATTTGGTTTGCACAACACTGCTCGATTTCTAAACTGACAGTTGCAAGTGATTTTCAAGTCGTCCATAGTTGCATATCATCTACTTGAAGTTGTATGTAATCTACAAGGTTTAGTGCTCTTAAGACATATGGTATGTGTAATACTATTATATAATAATTAGTTAAAAAATATAAATATATAAAAGAGACGACTAATTAGTTAAAAAATATAAATATATAAAAGAGACAACTCTGCAATGCGCAGTAAAAAGATGAGCAATTGCAAATGGCTAAATAAAATAACATAATTTTACATATTGCGCTGTAACTATGTTTTGTGTCTTAACCCAAACTTGCTTTGCAGCAGTAGGTTTTTACTGTTTTTTCAGAAAATCCCCTTCCAGAGCTTTCTTTTCCAAACCCGTGCGAACAAGACTAAATCTTGCCTTTGCTACCTAATCGGGATGTATCTTGGATGTCTTTCCAGCTATGATGGAACTTTCAAAGTGAATATATTGTTGTATACTACTCGGATAATTGTTTAAAAATGTTCAAGAATATCCGTTTCTGTTGTTTGCCTTTTTAATTAAAATACACAACGTTATTAACACATGTAATTTATACAGATAACATCTAGTAATTTATTTTGTATTTGATAATATAAAGCTATTTTTCTGTTTTAATAAACACTGTTCTTTCAGCTCATTCTAATGGGCCATGTCTGTGTTGGTTGTTTGCTCATTACAGGAAAAATCTTTAAGAAGTAGATGTCCTTAAATGCTCCAATTGCCCATCAGTCCTGAAATGAAAATAGTTGAATGCTTGACAGCCTTGATCCAAGTCATTGGTGAAACCATTAATTTTCTTTCTTTTTTATAGTAATTTTATGTGTATAAGCATGGCCTAGACAACTAATTAGTTAAAAAATATAAATATATAAAAGAGACAACTCTGCAATGCGCAGTAAAAAGATGAGCAATTGCAAATGGCTAAATAAAATAACACAATTTAACATATTGCGCTGTAACTATGTTTTTTTTTGTCTTAACCCAAACTTGCTTTGCAGCAGTAGGTTTTTACTGTTTTTTCAGAAAATCCCCTTCCAGAGCTTTCTTTTCCAAACCCGTGCGAACAAGACTAAATCTTGCCTTTGCTACCTAATCGGGATGTATCTTGGATGTCTTTCCAGCTATGATGGAACTTTCAAAGTGAATATATTGTTGTATACTACTCGGATAATTGTTTAAAAATGTTCAAGAATATCCGTTTCTGTTGTTTGCCTTTTTAATTAAAATACACAACGTTATTAACACATGTAATTTATACAGATAATTTACATCTAGTAATTTATTTTGTATTTGATAATATAAAGCTATTTTTCTGTTTTAATAAACACTGTTCTTTCAGCTCATTCTAATGGGCCATGTCTGTGTTGGTTGTTTGCTCATTACAGGAAAAATCTTTAAGAAGTAGATGTCCTTAAATGCTCCAATTGCCCATCAGTCCTGAAATGAAAATAGTTGAATGCTTGACGGCCTTGATCCAAGTCATTGGTGAAACCATTAATTTTCTTTCTTTTTTATAGTAATTTTATGTGTATAAGCATGGCCTTGATCCAAGTCATTGGTGAAACCATTAATTTTCTTTCTTTTTTATAGTAATTTTATGTGTATAAGCAGTTGGTACTTGCTAACGTTTAGATGAAAATAATATATTAATCCAGTATGATTATATTGACCATGTCAGATTTTGTACTCGTATGATAGGCTAGAAAAGGTTGAGTATCCAATAAAACGTAAAAACTGGTTAATGCTTACTGTCCAAAATAGCAAAACTTTATGCGAAGAATTATCAAAGAAATATGATGGCCATTTATGTGCCTGAATGTTTTAGCGTATCACTGGTTGAATAAGATGATGGTCCAAAATGAGCACTGGACGTTTTTTGTGCGAAGAATTATCAAAAAGAATAAGGACGGCCATTTTTGTGTGCCCGAATGTTTCTGGTCCCATATGGTCCATTCAAAGATTGCAGGTATCAACGGTAGGGTGTCGGAATGTGTACTTTTTGTAACGTTTGGTCCACTGGAGAAATGGGACAGATGGTAGCAGGCATTGGTAAATGGATTAACATTTTTTGCAGATCCCTTGTATGGGAACTTGCTACAGCTGAAAAGAATAAACTTGAAAAGTATTGCAACAAAGTCGATTACGACCAATGTTCAAGGAAGAATTCATTCCAAAAAATGCCTAAAAAGCCTTGCGTTAAGCGGTTCTTCAAAAAAATGATTGCATACAATCTACAAGATGTAAAGGCAAGTAAAGATGAAGAATTGTACCGATTTATTAATTTGACAATGGTTTGGTTTGGGGGAACATTTTCATCAGATCCTTTTCAGAATACGCGATTCCCAGATAATTGAAAGTTTCTATTCGTTGGATTACGAGGTGCTGGTGATGGAATAGGAAGTGTGTTCTTCAGTCGGAAAATAGTTTCTGTTTATGAAGCAATGAACGGTAATGAATGCTATGTTGTACATTCTTGTTATGAGAAGTCGAATAAATGCTAAATACTAAATTATTTTTATAAAATATGAAGTTATTAGTACAAGTGTCCTTTTGAAATCGGGTAGGGGCAATGTTTTTTGAAGACCTTTTCAGAGTTGCGGAAATAAGCAATCCAGTTTATTAGTGCATGTACACCAAAGTTAATGGTGCATATATAAAGTTGTTTTATCAGTAAGGATCTAGAGGGATGTGTGGCCATCTTTTTTTGGGGTTAGTAAAAACTTGATGAAAATAATAGGCACATCCAAGTTAAATCTTGAAATTATTTATACCAATTACATCTATATTTGAAAAAATCAGTCTGCATGCAATGCTAGGTGTGAAACAATAGTTCCGTTTATAAAGAATTTTTGCTAGAAGTGCATGCTTTAGTCAACTTGAAAATATTCCAACTTTCACGTGGCTAGCACTCTTAACCTCTGGTAGGGAATGTTTTATCAATAGTTCTTTTCAGAATTGTCCGAAAGCTTTCCTGTATTGGTGAGCCGGCAAGCTTTAGCCCTGAAAAATTTAGTTTTGCTTGTGTAATGAAAAGGTATAAAAGGATTAAAACTTCCACACTTCCATACAAGTGATGACCAAGGTAAAATGTTAAACTTGTTCAAACTCGCTTTATATTGGTATTTAAAGGGACAATGTCCGTAACTTTTAGCCTATAAAACACAAAATAAATAACGTTACCAAACACGCTTGAATATTTACTAAAAACAAAGATTGACGGAATTCAATAGCGGTACGAAAAAAGGATGACTGTTTAGTGGGATTGATGCAATATATAAAAGCTAATGGATGTCGGTGATCAGCAGAAAATGTGAAGTGGGTCCCACATTATTTACAAATAACTTTTTTTCCAGTTATTTGGCTATGCTCGATATCTACTTACTTACTTACGGACAGTGTCCCTTTAATGTAACCCGTGTAGGAACTGAAGGTAAATAATATTATGCAAAGTTGTACGAAAAATACGGTCGAATATAACTGTTTTTTAATTGTGTGAAAAACTTATTGCTTGATAATGAAGGGTTAATGTTTTAAGTTGTTTTGTGTTATACAAGTTCTAGAGAATGTCGAGTATTTTCCGAATTCTTTCAAGGAAGAATTAAAGGTAAAAATATTTGATCAGTTGATGGTTGCAAATAAATGTTAATGGCATAAAAAATTAAGAAATACATTTATAAAATGACGTTGCCTGTTAATTGTAATATCTAACCTCCCTTGTTGAATTTCCTATTAGTAGCACAGCCTTGTTAAAAAAGAATGCAGGCACGGCGACATTTCTAGGTCCATTTCAGAATTTAAAGGTCATTTTGGTGAGCCAGCAACTGTATTTCAGAAGTAGACTTGCTGATAGTTTCCGAGCTGTGAAACGCAATTAGGACATTTTTTTTTCTGAACCCAACTGAGGTAAAATGGATTCCAAGTCGGAGGTATGTTGTAGAGAAGTTGAGAAAAGTAATTTTAGATAATAAAGAAAAACCAAAGGAGTTGGTTACAAAAATGTGCGGTCAAATGGTCTTAAGAAAAAAAGGGCAAAATAGGTTGGATCATTAATTTTTTTTTCTTTTCTGTTTATGTGAAAAGTAAAATGAATGTTAAGGTAAACACAAGTAAAAAAGTTCAACAAGCCTTTTATACACGGGTTAACTGATTAGTTCATATGGATGTTGACAAATGCTGAAGAAGGTAAACTAGGTGTATATGAAGTTGATCAAGGTAAATTGTTCATAAAGTTATTAAGTGACGAGGTCGATTGTTCATAGTGAAGTTGTAAAAGGTAAACAATGTTTTCTTCTTGTTCAGGAAGTTGTAAAAGTCAATGAAGGTGAACTATGTTGCTTATAGTTATAACGTAAATTGTTCATAGGAACATTGCAAAACAATGTTGCTTATATAGTTCAGGTAAATGTTTATAGGGAAGTTAGAAAAGCTACTGAAGGTAAACAATGTTCTCTTATACGTTCAACACGGGTTGGTTATGTAAAAGCGATTAAGGTAAATTGTTAGGGAAGTTGTAGAAAGCGATCAAGGTCAATTGTTTATTAGGGAAGTTCTAAAAGCCCTAAAAGGTAAATGATATTTGCTTACATAAGTCATAAAAGTTGGGGGTGCATACAAAGTAAAGTTTGGTTTTACTTTGATAGAAGTTAGTGGAGCTGAATTGAATGCAAACTTTGTAGAAAAGACGTAAGTAAAGGGGGAAACACACTGTTTATTAGCTATTGTTTATTAGTATACTAAGATCTATCGAATATCGATCTTTTTGTATCGATTTGTATTGTGTTTGTCGATTGTTCATAGGAAAGAAGTTATAAAAGCCTTAAAGGTAAACAAAGTTTGAATTTATAAAAGTTGATAAAGGTCTAAAAGGTTAACCAGGTTTGATTATATAAAAGTTGATAAGGTAAAATGTTCATAGGGAAGTTATTAAAGCCTAAAAGGTAAACCAGGTTTGATTATATAAAAGTTGATGAGGTAAAATGTTCATAGGGAAGTTGCAAAAGCCTAAAAGTGGATCAAGGTAAATTGTTGATGGGAAAGTTATAACTGTGTAGCAAAGACGCAAGTAAAGGGGGAAACGCACTGTTTATTAGCTATTGTTTATTAGTATACTGTGATCTATCGAATATCAATATTTTTGTTTCGATTTGTATTGTATGCACCCCTAATAAAAGTATTTGTCGATTGTTCATAGGAAAGAAGTTATAAAAGCCTTAAAGGTAAACAAAGTTTTATTTTAATTATATCAAGGTCTAAAAGGTAAACCAGGTTTGATTATATAAAAGTTGATAAAGGTAAAATGTTTATAGGGAAGATGCAAAAGCCTAAAAGTTGATCAAGGTAAATTGTTCATAGGGAAGTTATTAAAGCCTAAAAGGTAAACCAGGTTTGATTATATAAAAGTTGATAAGGTAAAATCTTCATAGGGAAGTTACAAAAGCCTAAAAGTAGATCAGGGCAAATTGTTGATAGGAAAGTTATAAAAGCCTAAAAGGTAAACGAGGTTTGATTATATAAAAGTTGATAAGGTAAATTGTTGATAGGAAAGTTATAAAAGCCTAAAAGGTAAACCAGGTTTGATTATATAAAAGTTGATAAGGTAAAATGTTCATAGGGAAGATGCAAAAGCCTAAAAGTAGATCAAGGCAAATTGTTGATAGGAAAGTTATAAAAGCCTAAAAGGTAAACCAGGTTTGATTATATAAAAGTTGATAAAGGTAAAATGTTCATAGGGAAGTTGCAAAAGCCTAAAAGTTGATCAAGGTAAATTGTTCATAGGGAAGTTATTAAAGCCTAAAAGGTAAACCAGGTTTGATTATATAAAAGTTGATAAGGTAAAATGTTCATAGGGAAGTTGCAAAAGCCTAAAAGGTAAACAAGCTGTTTTTCAAGGTAAATTGTTCATAGGTAAGTTGAGACCAAAAGGTTAACAAGCTTTGATTATATAAAAGTTGAACAAGGTAAATTGTTCTGACATAGGGAAGTTGCAAAAGCCTGAAAGGTAAACAAGGTTTGATTATATAGAAATTAAATAAAAGGGCAGATGAGACTAAAACGTAAACCAGGTTTGACTATATAAAAGTTGATCAAGGTAAATTTTTCTGACAAGGAAGTTGCAAAAGCCTAAAAGGTAAAGGAGGTTTGATTATATAAACGTTTTTAAGTTGATCAAGGTAAATTTTCATTGGGAAGTCGCAAAAGCCTAAAAGGTAAACAAGGTTTGATTAATTACTCGGTTGCAAAAGAACTGGACACTTTGAAAATTTTACTTTACACCCTATCCTATTTATCAAGTGACCGTTTAATGATTCGACGTATTAAACAAATGACATATGGAATGATGGAATGATAAAAACTTTGGTACTTGTTCATACGGAGGTTACAAAAGTCTAAAGGTAAACGATGCTTATATAAAAGCGATGAAGGTAAATTGTTCAAAGGAAATTTACAAAAACCTGAAGGTAAACAATTTTGTATAAATGTGATCTAGGTAAATTATTTCGAATGGCAAGTTATAAAAGACTAAAAGGTAACCCATGTTTGCTAATGTGGGGGCGGCGGGTTTCACATATGCCTGTGTTTAAATATTTTGAGTATTCAACGAATATGGATGCTGTAGGGAAAAATGTTTTACTTGAGATTTGTTTCAGAAAATGCTGCATAAATATGCAAACAGTCCATTAAAACCAAACAGCGAAGCAGTCCTGGCCCTGAAGACCATTGCAACAAATTAGTTCTGCAGTTTATGAACGTCTCAATTCGAAAGATTTCGATGCAAAAATTCCAATGGAATCATTGAATAAAGTCCAGTTGATTGTCCTCACCCGAGAAATTGTTAAACCGTCTGATGAATAAGGGACAGTGCAAAGATCAAGCTATAACGATAGTGCTCAGTCCATGAATGTGTACATGTAGGTTAGTAACATCACTTTTCTTTAGTTGAAACCTGTCGAATAAGTAGGCAAGGATTCTCCATTTATCTAGAGGAAAAAGAATTGAGAGAAATTACGTGTACAATTACCTAAAATTCACTTCACCACTCAAAACCAATTTGTACATTTAGGAAAATGCATTTGAGAATCTTTTCAGTTAATCACCGGGGGAAGATAAAACTGAAAAAGTGATATCCAGTTTAGGTGAAGCTAAAGAATGTAGCTCATTGAGGTATAAAACGGAAAGAGTGAATTATTCAGTACAAGACCATGACCATTCTCGTCACTGAAAGACTTGAGGAAAATGAAGACGGTTGTCTTTCTTCAGTTGTTGCTAGACGAGTTCCTGATGGAAGGTCTAGATAAGCAGAAGGTCTGCGAGTCCAGTTGTCTTTGATATAGGTAAAAGCTTTTTTATCAATATAATCGATGTTAATAACACGGAATTCATCTTTAAGACAAAATGTCATTTCTTAAAAAGGATATTTTTTGAAAAGTTGAAAGAATGCAAATTTGAGAAAAGTCAATATAAACGAGGTGATAAATTGGTTAAGTGAATTTTACATGAGGGAGGGGTGGGGAGAAATACGCATTTGAAGATTCTTTTCAGTTATCCTGTGGGAGGATGAACATAAAAAAGATAGTGCCTAGTATTGGGAAGTAATGGAGCTGCCAAAGGCAAGCCTTGGAAAAAGTTAACTAAAGAAAATCTTGGAAGTTTTACCTGTGCCCGACGTTGAATAAACAATTGATCTCGTCTTGGATGAATGTTGTGAAGATCTTGTGTCCCAACAAATCCTGGTCTTCGTGAAGGTCTGTATGCCCGACTTCCCGCTCCTGTTCCAATGGTTTTTGCGAAGGTCCTGTATGCCCCAGACAATTCCTGCTTCAACAGCTTTTGCTGTTGTCTGTGCTGCAAATAAGTTTTAAAGAGTATGGGTAGCAATTTCCATCGAAAGATAAAAGGAACAATCTTGGGCTAGGAAAGGAAGACTGAACTGGAGTATAGGTAATGCTTTTTATACAATTGTAATTAAATTCTTTAAAACCAGAAAAGATTGTTTTTTAACAATGTAAATTAACGGAGAATAATGGTGAATATAAGTTTGCTGCTTGTTAGTTGCTTTTACAAATGTACAGGTGCGAGTGGGAAGCAAAAAAATGCATTTGAAGATTCTTTTCAGTCATTTCTGCACAAAGATAAGTGCCATGTCCAGTTCATTGAGTTCGAAGGTGACTTGGAAGGTGCCAAAAGGGAAAAGTTAATTGATGATAAAGGAAGGTTGATATTGAATGAATGAACGATCGATCTCGTCTCGGATAAAGTGATTGTCTTGATGCCCTGACAAGTCCTAATTCCGTTCGATGGTCCCGTCTCGGATAAGTGTCGGTCTGTGCACCAACAATACCTTCAATGGTAAATGTGCTCTATCAATCTGCAAACCTTAAATAGGTTGGGAGTACTGGTAAATATCGTCTTGCAGTTGGTTAAAGATTGTCCCATCGACAAGATGGTGGTCCAATTTTCCAGGCTGTTGTGTGGAGTTAATAGGTAATGTGTTCTTGTGAGCTCCGGTTATGGTAAATAAATCTGATGAATTCTTGTACTACAACACTAAGGATTATACAATCGAGAATTTTGAAAAACTATGAACTTATATAGTGAACTTATATAGTAATATAACCTTATGAATGCACATATAGTAATATAACCATGAACGTTTACTTCGTTATAACCATGAACGTTTACTTCATTAAGTTTTAAAACGCCAAAATTGTTGAATAATGTACTGTACGGAGGGGCAGGGAAAACGTCTTGCTGTTTGTATTTTCAGAAATCTGCGTGAAGGTAGTAATCCACGTAAGGTCTCGTTCTGTGCCACATTGTCCTGAAATAAAAAACACATTTGCAATGCAAGCCTTGAAAACTTGAAGCAGGATGGTGGAAAATTGGAAATGTTTGAATTAATGCTTGTGGAAATGCTAGATTTGGAAGGTTGAAAAATTGAAAGATGATCTTCCTGTCCTTGATAACTTCTGCGTTGTTGATTGTGAAAGTGCCCTTTTAAGTTTTCGAAGTTGCAAGTTGATGTCCTGCCCATATTTGATCGTAGGGATTCCATGATGAAAGATCTAGAAACAATGTACAAGATTTGTTAATTCAGTTATCCCAATTACTGAAGGGAATATACGGTAATGTTTTTTTTTCTTCTAAAAGTAATGCGATGGCAATTTTTAAACAAATACGCAAATGAAAAAATTAATGTTAAAAACAACTTTTTATAAAAATGGTGTAGAGAAAACCGATTTCAGTGTTTATTCCATATTCAAAATAATTGTACATGTAGGAATGGGAGGGGAAAATGCATTTGAAGATTATTTTCAGTAAATCTGTTCCAGCCTAGTCGAGAAGGCAGAAGTTACTAAAAGTAAGCCTTGAAAAAGTTAAAACTGTAAGTGCCAAATTTAGAAGATTGTGATTGAACGATCAATAT
Organism: Cyrtodaria siliqua; assembly: GCA_037043455.1. Taxonomy (NCBI): domain Eukaryota; kingdom Metazoa; phylum Mollusca; class Bivalvia; order Adapedonta; family Hiatellidae; genus Cyrtodaria; species Cyrtodaria siliqua. The sequence goes on from JAWPHD010000855.1 coordinate 279,882, forward strand.
TGTACCGGACGAATGTCAAGAAGGTCAGAAAGGTTTAATGGTCCTAGATTGTCTGTGCCCCGATGATTTCCGCTTCCCCAATTGCTTTATCAGTGTGAACCTTGAAGGTTGGGAGTACTGGAAATGTCTGAAATGTCGTCTTGCAGTTGGTTCAAGATTGTCCCATCGACAAGACGTCTGTCCAGTTTTCCAGTCAGTTGTTTGGAGTTAATAGGTAACGTGTTTTTGTGAGATCCATTTCATGATGAACAAGTTTATCGGTTAGTAATAGATTCTTTTACTTGACATGATTATAAGGATTATAAAATCAAGAATTTTTGTTGAGAAATTAGGAATGAACTTGCATATATTAAGAATATTAGTTACGGAAACTTCATTAATTTAAATACGTGACGGGAGGGAAATGTCTTTTAAATTGTATTTTCAGAAATGTGCATGAAGGTAGCAATAGAAAAAGAACTTCGGTTGAAAACTTTAAATGGAACGGGGAAAGTGGAAATAGTTGAATTAATGCTCGTGGAATTGCCAGATTTGGAAGGTTGGGAAATAGAGCGAAAGATAGATCTTTCTGTGGTGACATTCATGCTGTTTGGTGGTGAAAACGCCTACTTGGCTTCCAAAATTGACCTGTCCATATTAACAAGTTTCAAGAATGATCCTAGCAATTCCCAGAATAAGAAATGTAAGTCAATGGTAATTTCAAACAAAAAGAAGAAAAAGTAGTGTATGGTAATGCTTTTATGAAATAACTCTTTTTGAAAGAAAACAAATAAAATATGACTAATATTCATTATTTTAACCTACAAAACTAGTTCTGCATGTGGGGCGGGAAGGGAAAAATTCAAAATGTATTTGAGATTCTTTTCAGCATCTAATCTGCGGGAATATGCCATGTCGAGTTGTCATGAATAAGGTCAAATCCGAAACCGTTGACGCAGAATCTGGAAAAGTTTATTGAATGAATTAATGCTGGAAGGTTGTGATCTTGATGAACAATCAATTTGTACCAGATTAAAGTCCAGATGGTTTAAGTGCCCAGTCGATTCCTGCCTCAGTAAAATGGTCCTGTCCAAGATGAATGCCAAGAAAGTCTTTGCCCCGACATTCTTCCCGTCTTCCGTTCAACGGTGAAAGTTTTGTGTGAGCCTTGAAGGTTGGGAGTACTGGAAATGTCTGAAATGCCGTCTTGCAGTTGGTTCAAGGTTGTCCCATCGACAAGACGTCAGTCCAGTTTTCCAGGTGGTTGTTTGGAGTTGATAGGTAACATTTCATGATAAACGAGTTGATCTTTTTTAGTAATAAATTCTTGTACTTGACATGATTATAAGGATTATAAATCATGAATTTTGTTGAGAAACTTTGAATGCATATATTAAGAATATTAGTAAATAAGGGAACTTCATTAATTTAAATTTGTGGGAAGGGGGGAGGGAAAATGTCTCGAAATTGTATTTTCAGAAATCTGGGTGAAGGTAGTAATCCTGTAAGACGCCACTGTCTGAGGTATTGTCCTTAAAGAACGCGAGTTGGAACTGCTATTCCAAATGTTGAAAACTTCAAAGGGTGAAGGTGAAGTACGAGCTGCCTAAATAAAGTCTTGAAAAAGTTCAAATCCAAAACCGTCGATGCAAAATCTGGAAAAGTTAATTGAACGAATAAATGCCTGATCTGGAAGGTTGTGATCTTGATGAACAATCAATTTGTACCGGATTAAAGTCCAGATGGTTTCTGTGCCCCGTTAAATGGTACTGTCCAAGATGAATGCCAAGAAAGTCTTTGCCCCGACATCCTTCCCGTCTTCCGTTCAGCGGTGAAAGTTATCGGTGCGAGCCTTAAAGGTTGGGAGTACTGGAAATGTCTGAAATGCCGTCATCAGTTGGTTCAAGATTGTCCCATCGACAAGACGTCAGTTTTCCAGGCGGTTGTTGGGAGTTGATGGGTAACATTTCATGATTTAAACAAGTTGATCTTTTTTAGAAATAAATTCTTGTACTTGATATGGTTATAAGGATTATAAAATCATGAATGCATATATTAAGAATATTAAACAAGGGAACTTCATTAATTTAAATTTGTGACAATGTGGGAAGAGGGAGGGAAATGTCTCTAAATTGTATTTTCAGAAATCTGGGTGAAGGTAGTAATCCTATAAGACGCCACTCTCTGAGGTATTGTCCTTAAAGAACGCGAGTTGCAACTGCTATTCCAAATGTTGAAAACTTCAAACGGAACGCGAAGTTGGAAATAGTTGAATTGATGCTCGTGGAAATGCCAGATTTGGAAGGTTGGGAAATAAACGAAAGATAGATCTTACTGTGGTGACATTCTTGCTTCGTTTGGTGGTGAAAATGCCTACTTGGCTTCCAAAAGTTGAGTTGCTGTTCTGTCCATATTTGTTTTCAAGTTTCAATAATGATCCTGGCCATTTTCATCGATGAAGTTAATATAATTACTGAATGGAGTATACGGTAATACTTAACAATAAAAAATGTAAGACGATGGCAATTTTAAATAAAAGAAAAAGTGTATGGTAATGCTTTTATAATATACTTCACTGATATTCATTATTTTAAAATACAAATCTAGTTCTACATGTGGGGCGGGATGGGAAAATGTATTTGAGATTCTTTTCAGTATCTAATCTGCGGGAATATGTGCCATCTCGAGTGGTTCGGGAAGGTGAAGTAGGAGCTGCCTAAATAAAACATTGAAAAAGTTCAAATCCAAAACCGTTGACGCACACACAATCTGGAAAAGTTAATTGAACGAATAAATAATGCCTGATCTGGAAGGTTGTGATCTTGATGAACAATCAAGACAGTTTCTGTGCCCTGTCAATTCCTGCCTCCGTTAAATGGTCCTATCAAAGATGAATGCCAAGAAAGACTTTGCCCCGACATTCTTCCCGTCTTCCGTTCAGCGGTGAAAGTGCTTTATCGTGTGAGCCTTGAAGGTTTGGAGTACTGGAAATGTCTGAAATGCCGTCTTGCAGTTGGTTAAGATTGTCCCATCGACAAGACGTCTGTCCAGATTTCCAGGTGGTTGTTGGGAGTTGATAGGTAACATTTCATGATAAACAAGTTGATATTTTTTAGAAATAGATACTTGTACTTGCATTATAAAATCAAGAATTTTGTTGAGAAACTTTGAATGCATATATTTAAGAATATTAGTTAACAAGGGAACTTCATTAATTTAAACTTGTGACAATGTGGGAAGGGGAGGGAAAATGTCTTGAAATTTTATTTTCAGAAATCTGGGTAAAGGTAGTAAGTAATCCTGTAAGACGCCACTGTCTGAGGTATTGTCCTTAAAGAAAGCGGGTTGCAAGAAAAGTTCAAATGGAACGAGAAAGTTGGAAATAGTTGAATTAATACTCGTGGAAATGCCAGATTTGAAAGGTTGGAAAATAGAACGAAAGAGAGATCTTTCTGTGGTGACATTCGTGCTTCGTTCGGTGATGAAAATGCCTACTTGGCTTCCAAAAGTTGTGAGTTGCTGTTCTGTCCATATTTGTTTTCAAGTTTCAAGAATGATCCTGCCCATTTTCATCGAAGTAAATGCAATTACTGAATGTAGTATACGGTAATACTTTTCAATAAAAAAATGTAAGGCGATGGTAATTTAAAAAAAAAAGAAAAAAAACTATGGTAATGCTTTTATAATATACTTCACTGTAAATATACCACTATAATTCATTATTTTAAACAAAACCAGTTCTACATGTGGGGCGGGAAGGGAAAATGTATCTGAGATTCTTTTCAGTAATCTGCGGGAATATGTGCCATGTCGAGTGGTTGCGAAGGTGAAGTAGTAGCGGCCTAAAAAAAGACTTGGAAAAATTTCAAATCCGAAACCGTTTACGCAGAATCTGGAAAAGTTAAACGAATAAATGCCTGAACTGGAAGGTTGTGATCTTGATGAACAATCAATTTGTACCGGATTAAAGTCCAGATGGTTTCTGTGCCCCGTCAATTCCTGCCTCCGTTAAATGGTACTGTCCAAGATGAATGCCAAGAAAGTCTTTGCCTTGACATCCTTCGCGTCTTCCGTTCAGCGGTGAAAGTTCTTTATCAGTGTGAGCCTTGAAGGTTGGGAGTACTGGAAATGTCTGATATGCTGTCTTGCAGTTGGTTCAAGATTGTCCCATCGACAAGAAGTCTGTCCAGTTTTCCAGGCGGTTGTTGGGAGTTGATGGGTAACATTTCATGATAAACGAGTAGATCTTTTTTTAGAAATAAATTGTACTTGACATGATAAGGATTATAAAATCGAGAATTTTGTTGAGCAACTATGACTGCATATATTAAGAATATTAGTAAACAAGGGAACTTCATTATTTAAATTTGTGACGATGTGGGAAGGGGGAGGGGAAATGTCTCGAAATTGTATTTTCAGAAATCTGGGTGAAGGTAGTAAACCTGTAAGATGCCACTCTATGAGGTATTGTCCTTAAAGAACCCGAGTTGCAACTGCTATTCCAAATGTTGAAAACTTCAAATGAAACGCGAAGTTGGAAATGGGTGAATTAATGCTCGTGGAAATGCCAGATTCGGAAGGTTGGGAAATAAACGAAAGATAGATCTTTCTGTGGTGACATATGTGCTTCGTTTTGGTGGTGAAAATGCCTACTTTGCTTCCAAAAGTTGTGAGTTCCTGTTCTGTCCATATTTGTTTTCAAGTTTCAAGAATGATCCTGCCCAATTTCATCGAAGTAAATGCAATTACTGAATGTAGTACACTCAAGTGAAATGAAAACGCAACACGGGAATTTCCGCTATATATTGTATATACTGCACACTTAATTGCACATAATATTCCAAAGAAATCCCAAGATGTTTTTTAAAAAGAAAGTTGCAGTTAACTAGAGAAAGGACACAACTGTGATGTTGTAGACGTTTTAATCACACTACACTTTGTAACAAGAACTTCATAAATGTTGAAGTAGCTCTTTGAAAAATTGAGCTAGTTCGGTACTGTATTTAACGTAAATAGTTTTCAAAATGTTGCATCCTAAGTTTGCTCACATGATTGAGCCAAACGCGTACTCTGTGAATAATGAAACATTGAAGGAATACTATTTGCTGTATTATTTGTTGTTTTAGTATTTTTTCCAAAGGAAAGGTCTTACGTAGCCATCTACCATTCGATTAAAAGCAGCATATTGTACATACAATAGCATATTGTACATATAATATATAGCGGAATTTCCCGTGTTGCGTTTTCATATCACTTGAGTGTATACGGTAATACTTTTCAATAAAAAATGTAAGGCGATGGTAATTTAAAAAAAAAGAAACTATGGTAATGCTTTTATAATATACTTCACTATAAATATACTTCACTATAATTCATTATTTTAAAGAAAACCAGTTCTACATGTGGGGCGGGAAGGGAAAATGTGTTTGAGATTCTTTTCAGTAATCTGCGGGAATATGTGCCATGTCGAGTGGTCGCGAAGGTGAGGTGGCTTAAATAAAGACTTGAAAAAGTTCAAATCCGAAAACGTTTACGCAGAATCTGGAAAAGTTAATTGAACGAATAAATGCCTCATCTGGAAGGTTGTGATCTTGATGAACAATCAATTTGTACCGGATTAAAGCCCAGATGGTTTCTGTGCGCCGTTAAATGGTACTGTCCAAGATGAATGCCAAGAAAGTCTTTGCCCCGACATCCTTCCCGTCTTCCGTTCAGCGGTGAAAGTGCTTTATCAGTGTGAGCCTTGAAGGTTGGGAGTACTGGAAATGTCTGAAATGTGTCTTGCAGTTGGTTCATGATTGTCCCATCGACAAGATGTCTGTCCAGTTTTCCAGGTGGTTGTTGGGAGTTGATAGGTAACATTTCATGATAAACGAGTAGATCTTTTTTAGAAATAAATTCTTGTACTTGACATGATTATAAGGATTATAAAATCATGAATTTTGTTGAGAAACTTTGAATGCATATATTTAGATCATTAGTTAACAAGGGAAGTTCATTAATTTAAATTTGTGACTATGTGGGAAGGGGAGGGAAAATGTCTTGAAATTTTATTTTCAGAAATCTGGGTGAAGGTAGTAAGTAATCCTGTAAGACGCCACTGTCTGAGGTATTGTCCTTAAAGAACACGAGTTGCAAGAAAACTTCAAATGGAACGGAAGTTGTAAATAATTGAATTAATAGTCGTGGAAATGCCAGATTTGAAAGGTTGGGAAATAGAACGAAAGAGATCTTTCTGTGGTGACATTTGTGCTTCGTTTGGTGATGAAAATGCCTACTTGGCTTCCAAAAGTTGTGAGTTGCTGTTCTGTCCATATTTGTTTTCAAGTTTCAAGAATGATCCTGCCCATTTTCATTGAAGTAAATGCAATTACTGAATGTAGTATACGGTAATACTTTTCAATAAAAAATGTAAGGCGATGGTAATTTAAAAAACGAGAGAAAAAAACTATGGTAATGCTTTTATAATATACTTCACTATAAATATACTTAACTAAAATTCATTATTTTAAACAAAACCAGTTCTACATATACGGCGGGAAGGGAAAATGTATTTGAGATTCTTTTCAGTAAACTGCGGGAATATGTGCCATGTCGAGTGGTCGTGAAGGTGAAGCGGCCTAAATAAAGACTTTAAAAAGTTCAAATCCGAAACCGTTTACGCAGAATCTGGAAAAGTTAATTGAACGAATAAATGCCTGATCTGGAAGGTTGTGATCTTGATGAACAATCAATTTGTACCGGATTAAAGTCCAGATGGTTTCTGTGCCCCGTTAAATGGTACTGTCCAAGATGAATGCCAAGAAAGTCTTTGCCCCGACATCCTTCCCATCTTCGTTCTGCGGTGAAAGTGCTTTATCAGTGTGAGCCTTGAAGGTTGGGAGTACTGGAAATGTCTGATATGCTGTCTTGCAGTTGGTTCAAGATTGTCCCATCGACAAGACGTCTGTCCAGTTTTCCAGGTGGTTGTTGAGAGTTGATAGGTAACATTTCATGATAAACGAGTAGATCTTTTTTAGTAATAAATTCTTGTACTTGACATGATTATAAGGATTATAAAATCATGAATTTTGTTGAGAAACTTTGAATGCATATATTTAGGACATTAGTTAACAAGGGAAGTTCATTAATTTAAATTTGTGACAATGTGGAAAGGGGAGGGAAAATGTCTTGAAATTTTATTTTCAGAAATCTGAAGGTAGTAATCCTGTAAAATGCCACTGTCTGAGGTATTGTCCTTAAAGAACGCGAGTTGCAAGAAAACTTCAAATGGAACGGAAGTTGTAAATAGTTGAATTAATAGTCGTGGAAATGCCAGATTTGAAAGGTTGAGAAAAATAACGAAAGATAGATCTTTCTGTGGTGACATTCGTGGTTCGTTTGGTGGTGAAAATGCCTACTTGGCTTCCAAAAGTTGTTTTGTTTCTGTCCATATTTGTTTTCAAGTTTCAAGAATGATCCTGCCCATTTTCATTGAAGTAAATGCAATTACTGAATGTAGTAGGTAATACTTTTCAATAAAAAATGTAAAGCGATGGTAATTTAAAAAAAAGAAAAGAAAACTATGGTAATGCTTTTATAATAAACTTCACTATAAATATACTTCACTATAATTCATTATTTTAAACAAAACCAGTTCTACATGTGGGGCGGGAAGGGAAAATATATTTGAGATTATTTTCAGTAATCTGCGGGAATATGTGCCGTGTCAAGTGGTCGCGAAGGTGAAGTAGTAGCGGCCTAAAAAAAGACTTGGAAAAAGTTCAAATCCGAAACCGTTTACGCAGAATCTGGAAAAGTTAAACGAATAAATGCCTGAACTGGAATGTTGTGATCTTGATGAACAATCAATTTGTACCGGATTAAAGTCCAGATGGTTTCTGTGCCCCGTCAATTCCTGCCTCCGTTAAATGGTACTGTCCAAGATGAATGCCAAGAAAGTCTTTGCCCCGGCATCCTTCGCGTCTTCCGTTCAGCGGTGAAAGTTCTTTATCAGTGTGAGCCTTGAAGGTTGGGAGTACTGGAAATGTCTGATAAGCTGTCTTGCAGTTGGTTAAGATTGTCCCATCGACAAGACATCTGTCCAGTTTTCCAGGCGGTTGTTTGGAGTTGATGGGTAACATTTCATGATAAACGAGTAGATCTTTTTTAGAAATAAATTCTTGTACTTGACATGATTATAAGGATTATAAAATCGAGAATTTTGTTGAGAAACTATGAATGCATATATTAAGAATATTAGTAAACAAGGGAACTTCATTATTTAAATTTGTGACAATGAGGGAAGGGGGAGGGGAAATGTCTCGAAATTGTATTTTCAGAAATCTTGGTGAAGGTAGTAAACCTGTAAGATGCCACTGTCCTTAAAGAACGCGAGTTGCAACTGCTATTCCAAATGTTGAAAACGTCAAATGGTACGCGAAGTTGGAAAAGGGTGAATTAATGCTCGTGGAACTGCCAGATTTGGAAGGTTGGAAAATAAACGAAAGAGATCTTTCTGTGGTGACATTCTTGCTTCGTTTGGTGGTGAAAATGCCTACTTAGCTTCCAAAAGTTGTGAGTTGCTGTTCTGTCCATGTTTGTTTTCAAGTTTCAAGAATGATCCTGCCCATTTTCATCGAAGTAAATGCAATTACTGGAAAAAAAAAAGTAACTATGGTAATGCTTTTATAATATACTTCACTAATATTCATTATTTTAAAATACAAATCTAGTTCTACATGTGGGGAGGGAAGGGAAAATGTATTTTTCAGTATCCAATCTGCGGGAATATGTGCCATCTCGAGTGGTCCGCGAAGGTGAAGTAGGAGCTGCCTAAATAAAACCTCGAAAAAGTTCAAATCCAAAACCGTTGATGCACAATCTGGAAAAGTTAATTGAACGAATAAATGCCTGATCTGGAAGGGTGTGGTGTTGATGAACAATCAATAGACGGTTTCTGTGACCTGTCAATTCCTGCCTCCGTTAAATGGTCCTGTCAAAGATGAATTCCAAGAAAGACTTTGCCCTGACATTTTTTCCGTCTTCCGTTCAGCGGTGAAAGTGCTTTATCAGTGTGAGCCTTGAAGGTTGGGAGAACTGATAATGTCTGAAATACTGTCTTGCAGTTGGTTCATGATTGTCCCATCGACAAGACGTCTGTCCAGTTTTCCAGGCGGTTGTTGGGAGTTGATAGGTAACATTTCGTGATAAACGAGTAGATCTTTTTTAGAAATAAATTCTAGTACTTGACATGATTATAAGGATTATAAAATCATGAATTTTGTTGAGAAACTTTGAATGCATATATTTAGATCATTATTTAACAAGGGAAGTTCATTAATTTAAATTTGTGACCATGTGGGAAGGGGAGGGAAAATGTCTTGAAATTTTATTTTCAGAAATCTGGGTGAAGGTAGTAATCCTGTAAGACGCCACTGTCTGAGGTATTGTCCTTAAAGAACACGAGTTGCAAGAAAACTTCAAAAGGAACGGAAGTTGTAAATAATTGAATTAATAGTCGTGGAAATGCCAGATTTGAAAGGTTGGGAAATAGAACGAAAGAGAGATCTTTCTGTGGTGACATTCGTGCTTTGTTCGGTGATGAAAATGCCTACTTGGCTTCCAAAAGTTGTGAGTTGCTGTTCTGTCCATATTTGTTTTCAAGTTTCAAGAATGATCCTGCCCATTTTCATTGAAGTAAATGCAATTACTGAATGTAGTATACGGTAATACTTTTCAATAAAAAATGTAAGGCGGTGGTAATTTAAAAAACGAGAAAAAAAAACTATGGTAATGCTTTTATAATATACTTCACTATAAATATACTTCACTAAAATTCATTATTTTAAACAAAACCAGTTCTACATATACGGCGGGAAGGGAAAATGTATTTGAGATTCTTTTCAGTAAACTGCAGGAATATGTGCCATGTCGAGTGGTCGTGAAGGTGAAGCGGCCTAAATAAAGACTTGAAAAAGTTCAAATCCGAAACCGTTTACGCAGAATCTGGAAAAGTTAATTGAACGAATAAATGCCTGATCTGGAAGGTTGTGATCTTGATGAACAATCAATTTGTACCGGATTAAAGTCCAGATGGTTTCTGTGCCCCGTTAAATGGTACTGTCCAAGATGAATGCCAAGAAAGTCTGCCCCGACATCCTTCCCATCTTCGTTCTGCGGTGAAAGTTCTTTATCAGTGTGAGCCTTGAAGGTTGGGAGTACTGGAAATGTCTGAAATACTGTCTTGCAGTTGGTTCAAGATTGTCCCATCGACAAGACGTCTGTCCAGTTTTCCAGGCGGTTGTTGGGAGTTGATAGGTAACATTTCGTGATAAACGAGTAGATTTTTTTAGAAATAAATTCTTGTACTTGACATGATTATAAGGATTATAAAATCATGAATTTTGTTCAGAAATTTTGAATGCATATATTTAGATCATTATTTAACAAGGGAAGTTCATTAATTTAAATTTGTGACCATGTGGGAAGGGGAGGGAAAATGTCTTGAAATTTTATTTTCAGAAATCTGGGTGAAGGTAGTAATCCTGTAAGACGCCACTGTCTGAGGTATTGTCCTTAAAGAACACGAGTTGCAAGAAAACTTCAAATGGAACGGAAGTTGTAAATAATTGAATTAATAGTCGTGGAAATGCCAGATTTGAAAGGTTGGGAAATAGAACGAAAGAGATCTTTCTGTGGTGACATTCGTGCTTTGTTCGGTGATGAAAATGCCTACTTGGCTTCCAAAAGTTGTGAGTTGCTGTTCTGTCCATATTTGTTTTCAAGTTTCAAGAATGATCCTGCCCATTTTCATTGAAGTAAATGCAATTACTGAATGTAGTATACGGTAATACTTTTCAATAAAAAATGTAAGGCGATGGTAATTTAAAAAACAAGAAAAAAAAACTATGGTAATGCTTTTATAATATACTTCACTATAAATATACTTCACTATAATTCATTATTTTAAACAAAACCAGTTCTACATGTGGGGCGGGAAGGGAAAATGTATTTGAGATTCTTTTCAGTAATCTGCGGGAATATGTGCCATGTCGAGTGGTCGCGAAGGTGAAGCGGCCTAAATAAAGACTTGAAAAAGTTCAAATCCGAAACCGTTTACGCAGAATCTGGAAAAGTTAATTGAACGAATAAATGCCTGATCTGGAAGGTTGTGATCTTGATGAACAATCAATTTGTACCGGATTAAAGTCCAGATGGTTTCTGTGCCCCGTTAAATGGTACTGTCCAAGATGAATGCCAAGAAAGTCTTTGCCCCGACATCCTTCCCATCTTCGTTCTGCGGTGAAAGTGCTTTATCAGTGTGAGCCTTGAAGGTTGGGAGTACTGGAAATGTCTGAAATACTGTCTTGCAGTTGGTTCAAGATTGTCCCATCGACAAGACGTCTGTCCAGTTTTCCAGGTGGTTGTTGGGAGTTGATGGGTAACATTTCATGATAAACGAGTAGATCTTTTTTAGTAATAAATTCTTGTACTTAACACGATTATAAGGATTATAAAATCATAAATTTTGTTGAGAAACTTTGAATGCATATATTTAGAACATTAGTTAACAAGGGAAGTTCATTAATTTAAATTTGTGACAATGTGGGAAGGGGAGAGAAAATGTCTTGAAGTTTTATTTTCAGAAATCTGGGTGAAGGTAGTCAGTAATCCTGTAAGACGCCACTGTCTGAGGTATTGTCTTAAAGAACGCGAGTTGCAAGAAAACTTCAAATGGAACGGAAGTTGTAAATAGTTGATTAATACTAGTGGAAATGCCAGAATTGAAAGGTTGAGAAATAGAACGAAAGATAGATCTTTCTGTGGTGACATTCGTGCTTCGTTTGGTGATGAAAATGCCTACTTGGCTTCCAAAAGTTGTGAGTTCCTGTTCTGTCCATATTTGTTTTCAAGTTTCAAGAATGATCCTGCCCATTTTCATCGAAGTAAATGCAATTACTGGAAAAAAAAAAACACTATGGTAATGCTTTTATAATATACTTCACTAATATTCATTATTTTAAAATACAAATCTAGTTCTACATGTGGGGAGGGAAGGGAAAATGTATTTTTCAGTATCCAATCTGCGGGAATATGTGCCATCTCGAGTGGTCTGCGAAGGTGAAGTAGGAGCTGCCTAAATAAAACCTTGAAAAAGTTCAAATCCAAAACCGTTGATGCACAATCTGGAAAAGTTAATTGAACGAATAAATGCCTGATCTGGAAGGATGTGGTGTTGATGAACAATCAATAAACAGTTTCTGTGCCCTGTCAATTCCTGCCTCCGTTAAATGGTCCTGTCAAAGATGAATTTCAAGAAAGACTTTGCCATGACATTCTTCCCGTCTTCCGTTAGCGGTGAAAGTGCTTTATCAGTGTGAGCCTTGAAGGTTGGGAGTACTGGAAATGTCTGAAATGCCGTCTTGCAGTTGGTTCAAGATTGTCCCATCGACTAGACGTCTGTCCAGATTTCCAAGTGGTTGTTGGGAGTTGATAGGTAACATTTCATGATAAACAAGTTGAATTTTTTTAGAAATAGATACTTGTACTTGACATGATTATAAGGATTATAAAATCGAGAATTTTTCGAGAATCTTTGAATGCATATATTAAGAATATTAGCTAACAAGGGAACTTCATTAATTTAAATTTGTGACAATGTGGGAAGGGGAGGGAAAATGTCTTGAAATTTTATTTTCAGAAATCTGGGTGAAGGTAATAAGTAATCCTGTAAGACGCCACTGTCTGAGGTATTGTCCTTAAAGAACGCGAGTTGCAAGAAAACTTCAAATGGAACGGGGAAGTTGGAAATAGTTGATTAATACTAGTGGAAATGCCAGAATTGAAAGGTTGGGAAATAGATCGAAAGATAGATCTTTCTGTGGTGAAATTCGTGCTTCGTTTGGTGGTGAAAATGCCTACAATGCTTCCAAAAGTTGCGAGTTGCTGTTCTGTCCATATTTGTTTTCAACTGATATTTTCATCGTCGAAATGCAATTACTGAATGGAGTATACGGTAATACTTTTCAATAAAAAATGTAAGGTGATGATAATTTAAAAAAAAAAAGTAATGGTAATGCTTTTATAATATACTTTACCAATATTCATTATTTTAAAATACAAAACTAGTTCTATATGTGGGGCGGGAAGGGAAAATGTATTTGAGATTCTTTTCAGTATCTAATCTGCGGGAATATGTGCCATGTCGAGTGGTCGCGAAGGTGAAGTAGGAGCTGCCTAAATAAAGTCTTGAAAAAGTTCAAATCCAAAACCGTCGATGCAAAATCTGGAAAAGTTAATTGAACGAATAAATGCCTGATCTGGAAGGTTGTGATCTTGATGAACAATCAATTTATACCGGATTAAAGTCTAGACAACTAATGTGCCCCGTCAAGTCCTGGCTCCGTTAAATGGTCCTGTCCAAGATGAATTTCAAGAAAGACTTTGCCCCGACATTCTTCCCGTCTTCCGTTCAGCGGTGAAAGTGCTTTATCAGTGTGAGCCTTGAAGGTTGGGAGTACTGGAAATGTCTGAAATGCCGTCTTGCAGTTGGTTCAAAATTGTCCCATCGACGAGGCGTCTGTCCAGTTTTCCAGGCAGTCGTTTGGAGTTGATAGGTAACGTGTTTTTGTGAGCTCCATTTCATGATAAACAAGTTGATCTTTTTTAGAAATAGATTCTTGTACTTGACATGATCATAAAATTAAGAATATTGTTGAGCAACTATGAATGCATATATTAAGAATATTCGTTAACAAGGGAACTTCATTAATTTAAATTTCTGACCATGTGGGAACGGGGAGGGAAAAGGTCTTGAAATTGTATTTTCAGAAATCTACTTGAAGGTAGTAATCCGCCACTCTGAGGTATTGTCCTTAAAGAACGCGAGTTGGAACTGCAATTCCAATTGTTGAAAACTTCAAATGGAACGGGGAAGTTGGAAATTGTTGAATTAATGCTCGTGGAAATGCCAGATTTGGAAGGCTGAGAAATAGAGCGAAAGATGGATCTTTCTGTGGGGTGACCTTGTGCTTCGCTTGATGGTGAAAATGCCTACTTGGCTTCCGAAAGTTGCGAGTTGCTGTTGTCCTGTCCATATTTGTTTTCAAGTTTCAAGAATGATCCTGGCCATTTCCATCGATGAAGTATACGGTAATACTTTTCAATAAAAAATGTAAGGAGATAGTAATTTTAAATGAAAAAAAAAAGAAGAAAAAATGTGTATGGTAATGCTTTTATAATATACTTCACTATAATTTATTATTTAAAAAAAAACTAGTTCTGTATGTGGGGCGGGAAGGGAAAATGTAATTGAGATTCTTTTCAGTATCTAATCTGCGGAATTATGTGCCATCTCGAGTGGTTCGCCAAGGTGAAGTAGGAGCTGCCTAAATAAAACCTTGAAAAAGTTCAAATCCAAAACCGTTGACGCACAATCTGGAAAAGTTAATTGGAACAAATAAATGCCTGATCTGGAAGGTTTGTACCGGATTAAAGTCCAGATGGTTTCTGTGCCCCGTCAATTCCTGCCTCTGTTAAATGGTCCTGTCCAAGATGAATGCCAAGAAAATCTTTACCCGACATCCTTCCCGCCTTCCGTTCAGCGGTGAAAGTTCTTTATCAGTGTGATCCTTGAAGTTTGGGAGTACTGGAAATGTCTGAAATGCCGTCTTGCAGTTGGTTCAAGATTGTCCCATGGACAAGACGTCTGTCCAGTTTTCCAGGCGGTTGTTGGGAGTTGATAGGCAACATTTCATGATAAACGAGTAGATCTTTTTTAGAAATAAATTCTTGTACTTGACATGATTATAAGGATTATAAACAGAATTTTGTTGAGCAACTATGAATGTATATATTAAGAATATTAGTTAAAAAGGAAACTTCATTATTTAAATTTGTGACAATGTGGGAAGGGGGAGGGAAAATGTCTTGAAATTGTATTTACAGAAATCTGGGTGAAGGTAGTAATCCTGTAAGACGCCACTCTCTGAGATATTGTCCTTAAAGAACGCGAGTTGCAACCAAATGTTGAAAACTTCAAATGGAATGGAAATAGTTGAATTGATGCTCGTGGAAATGCCAGATTTGGAAGGTTGGGAAATAACAAAAGATAGATCTTACTGTTGTGACATTCTTGACTTGGCTTCCAAAAGTTGAGTTGCTGTTCTGTCAGTATTTGTTTTCAAGTTTCAAGAATGATCCTGGCCATTTTCATCGAAGTAAATGCAATTACTGAATGGAGTATACGGTAATACTTTTCAATAAAAAATGTAGGGCGATGGTAATTTTAAATAAAAGAAAAAAAATGTGTATGGTAATGCTTTTATAATATACTTCACTAATTATTATTTTAAAATACAAATCGAGTTCTACATGTGGGGCGGGAAGGGAAAATGTATTTGAGATTCTTTTCAGTATCTAATCTGCGGGAATATGTGCCATGTCAAGTGGTCGCGAAGGTGAAGTAGGAGCTGCCTAAATAAAGCCTTGAAAAAGCTGAAATCCGAAACCGTTAGACGCAAAATCTGGAAAAGTTAATTGAACGAATAAATGCCTGATCTGGAAGGGTGTGGTGTTGAAGAACAATCAATTTTTACCGGATTAAAGTCTTGGAAGGTTTCTGTGCCCCGTCAATTCCTGCCTCTGGTAAATGGTCCCGTCCAGGATGAATGCCAAGAAAGTCTGCCCGACATTCCTTCTTCCCCGTCTTCCGTTCAGCGGTGAAAGTGCTTTATCAATGTGAGCCTTGAAGGTTGGGAGTACTGGAAATGTCTGAAATGCCGTCTTGCAGTTGGTTCAAGATTGTCCCGTTGACAAGATGCTAGTCCAGCTTTCCAGGTAATTTGGAGTTGATAGGTAATGCTTTCTTATGAGCTTCACTTCATATTTACCAACTAAGATTCTTGTAAGGAATAGACGAAAGAAATTCGGATGAGAACTACCAACTTGCATATATACTACTACACTAGATGATGCATGTACCAAAGTCAACATTACTATCTAAAATGGGATATTAAATTTTGATAAAGAAAAATATGAAAACTTGTCGATATATGTTAACAGATTGGTCAAATAAAAAAATAAATAAAAAATTGATAGTTGGATTTAGTTCAGTCACGGCTTTAAAGAAAGTGCTCAGAATTTGAGCAAATTATGAAACAAGTAGTTTTATTTGCATTGAAAACCTGGTTACTTATCTAGTGTAGTATAACAAACATGAAATTAATTCTAGTGTAGTATAATAGTATAGTGTAACAAACATGAACTTAATTCTTTCTAAGTACCAAATTTGTTGTGTGGTGGGGGATATGTTTTATTGTATTTTCAGAAGTCGCTGCGTAAAGTTACTTTTTTGCGATTTTCGCGGATTACAGAAGCGGGAATAATCCATGGTAGGAATCCAAAGCTCCCTGACAAGTTGTGTCCTAAAAGTAAAGACCCTAGTTGGAACCGCATTTGCAAGCGGGAAATGGTTGAATATGCTCGTGAAAATTACAGATTTGGAAAGTTAGGAAATAGAACGAAAGATAGTTCCTGTCGTGACATATTTCGTGCTTCGTTTGATGGTAAAATTGCTAACTTGTCTTCCGAAATTGCGAGTTGCTGTTGTCCTGTCCATATTTGTTTCATGAACGATCCTTGCAATCCCCAGCGAAGACAAGTTGCTGTTGTCCTGTCCATATTTGTTTCATGAACGATCCTTGCAATCCCCAGCGATGAAAGGTCTAGAACCACTTGAATCATCCCACTTACTGGATGGAGTATATGGTAATGCTTTTTAATACAAAAAAAAAGAAGCAAGGGTAATAATTGTAAATTAAAAGAAAACCCACAAACAAATGAGTAATGCGATAGTAATTATAAAAATATTGATATCAAATACTTCATGCACATTAGAAAAATGATTTAAACAAGAAAGAAAATTAAATTGTTTAACTATAAAATTAGTTGTACATGTGGGGAGGGAAATGTATTGGAGATTATTTTCAGTAATCTGCGGAAATATAGTGCCATGTCCAGTTGTCATAAAGATGAAGTAGGAGCTGCCTAAATAAAACCTTGAAAATCCGAGTACTTCGACGAAAAATCTGAAACGGTTGAACTAATAAATGCAAACGATGGGTTTGTACCAGATGAATGCCAATAAAGTCTTTGCCCTAACAGTCCTGCTTCCCGTCTTCCAGTAGATGATAGTGCTTTAGTGTGAGCCTTGAAGGTTAGGAGTACTGGAAATGTCTGAAATGCCGTCTTGCAGTTGGTTAAAGATTGTCCCATCGACAAAATGCTAGTCCAGCTTTCTAGGCAGTTTGGAGTATATAGGTAATGCTTTCTTGTGAGCAACAACTAATAGATAATCTTTTAGAAAATAAATTTGTGTAGTAAGTAGACGAGAACTTTGATGAGAACTATCAACTTACATATACTACACTAGCCGACACTTCTAAGACGACGCTGTTGTCAAATTTTGATCAAGAAGCATAAAAACACATAAAAACTATGTACGTTACAGATTTGTCAATAAAACTACATTTTTATCAGAATTCTTTCAGTCCTCGCTTTTAGCCCCGTGTGGTTTCCGGGGGCCCCGGTTTGGTCACGGGGCAAAGAATAGGGCCACTGCAGATCCCTTTAGAGGGGTAGAATCCCCCCCAAATTCATGTTCATTTTATCATTTTTTGTTCATGTTCATTAAAGGTCTTCATCATGATCCCTGCATTGTTTCAGGTGCTATCTCGCTCGCATCAAAAGAGCAGTGGCAGAAAAACAATAACGTGGCTCCAGCGTAAATGGAGTTTCTACGATAGAATTCGCAGCAACTCTGCATTTCAGGGTGAGAAGGTTCTAGGCCCATTTTCCATATTTTATCTCGATGTACATGGAAGATGAGCCTGGCATGTTCATGCCTGTTTTCATGTGTTGGTGCGCCTTAAAACCCCAATTCAATTCCAGTCCTCGCTTTAAAGAACGTGTTCAAATTTGAGCAAAATTGATGAAAAATGGAATTTTTTATTTGCATTTAAAATTGAGGAACTTAAAAGTGCTGTTTAGTGTAGTATAACAAACTTAAGTCCAGATAACAAATTTGTTAAATGTGGGAGGGGTGGCGGGGAATATGTTTTGAGATTGTTTGTTTTCAGAATACGCGGCACAAAGGTAGTTGCTGTGAGAGGACTTTTGGGAAATACAAAAGCGGGAATAATCCACAATCCTTGATAGGAATCCAATCGCTCCCTGACAAGTTGTCCTACAAGTTGTCCTACAAGTAAAGATCCTAGTTCAACTGCAATTGCAGGCGTTTGAAACTGGAAATGGCCGAATTAATGCTAGTGGAAATACCAGATTGAATGAAAGGTAGATCTTTCTGTCGTGATATTTTGTGCTTTGTTTGATGGTAAAAGTGCCTACTTCCCAAATTGTGAGTTGCTGTTGTCCTGTCCATATTTGTTTCAAGTTTCACAAGAACGATCCTAGCAATTCCCAGCGATGAAAGGTCTAGAACCACTTACACTTCCTGAATGGAGTATATGGTAATGCTTTTAAATAAATAAAAAAAGAAAGAAAAATGAAGCATTGGTCATAATTGTAAATTTAATAATTGTAAATTTAAATGACTGTTTCTTTCTAAAAAACATTTTTTCTCTAAAAAACAAACAAACCGCAAGTAATGCGATGGTAATTATTAACTTTAAAAATATATATATATGCATATGAGAAAAATGACACTTTTTGAAATTTATACATGTGGGAAGGGGAGGGAAAGTGCATTTGAGATTACTTTCAGTATCTAATCTGCGGAAATATAGTCCATGTCCAGTTGTCGCAAAGGTGAAGTAGGAGCCTTGAAAAAGTTGAAATCCGAATCGGTTGAAGCAAAATCTGAAGCGGTTAATTGAACGAATAAATACCCGATCTGGAAGGTTGCGATGTTGAATGAACGATCAATTTGTACCGGATTAAAGTCGAGTTTCTGTGCCTCGACAATTACTGCCTCCGTTGAATGGTCCCATCCCAGATGAATGCCAAAAAAGTCTGCCATTCAGCAGTGAAAGTGCTCCTTGAAGGTTGGGAGTACTGGAAGAGTCTGAAATGCCGTCTTGCAGTTGGTTCAAGATTGTCCCATCGACAAAATGCTAGTCCAGCTTTCCAGGCAGTTTTGGAGTTTATAGGTAATGCTTTCTTGTGAGCTCCAGTTCATGGTTAACTAAAAAATAGATTATTGTAAGGAATAGACAAAACGAGCTATTTGATGAGAAACTATCAACTTGCATACACTACATTAGACCACACTTTATAAGTACCAAAGTTACATTTTATTTCACATTTAAATGGAATGAAACAATTGTATAAAAACAAATTGGTATGTCGGATAAAATAGAAAATTAATAGATAAGTGGAATTCATTCAGTCAACGCTTTAAAGAACGTGTTTAGAATTTGAGCAAATTATGATGGAAACCTGGGAGTTTTATTTGCACTTAAAATCAGGATACTTGCAAGTGTTGTCTAGTGTAGTATATAATAACGAACGTGAACTTAATTATAAGTACCAAATTTGTTGTATTTAATGAGGGACCGGTGTTCGGGATATGTTTTTAAATTGTATTTTCAGAAATCGCCTAATTAATGCTAGTTACTGTGATGTTATTCTTGGGGAATACAAAAGCTGGAATAATCCATGATAGGAGTCCAATCGCTCCCTAACAAGTTGTGTCCTAAAAGTAAAGACGGTAGATGGAACTGCAATTTCATGCGTTGGAGACCGGAAATGTTTGAATTGATGCTCGTGGAAATACCAGATTTGGAAATTAGGAAATTGAAAAAGGTCTTCCTGTCGTGACAATTCGTGCTGCGTTTGATGGTAAAAGTGCCTAGTTGCAAGTTGCTGTTGTCCTGTCCATATTTGTTTCAAGAACAATCGTTGCAATTCCCAGCGATGAAAGGTCCAGAACCACTCGAGTCATCCCACTTACTGAATTGAGTATATGGTAATGCTTTTTAATAGAAATGAAAAAGCAAGGCTAATAATTGTAAATGTAAAAAAAACGCACTACAAAATGAGTTTTATTGCGATAGTTACGTTAAATTTAAAAAGATATAAAATAAACTTTTTTGAAGAAAGAAAATGAATTCGCAATTTTAAATATAAAATTAGTTGTACATGTGGGAAGGGGAGGGAAAATGCATTTGAGAATCTTTTCAGTATCTAGTCTGGGGGAATATAGTGCCTTGTCGAGTTGTCACGAATGTGAAGTAGGAGCTGCCTTGAAAAAATTGAAATCCAACCCTTGAAGCAAAATCTGGAAAGGTTAATTGAACGAATAAATGCACGATCTGGAAGGTTGCTATGTTGAATGAACAATCCGTTTGTACCGGATTAAGTCTAGAATGTCTCGGATGAATGTCGAAAGTTTGCCCCGACTTCTGCTCTGTTCTATCAATGGTGAAAACTTGCCTTATCAATCTGAGCCTTGGAGGTTGTGCGTGTCTTGCAGCTGGTTCAAGATTGTCCCATCAACAAGACAGTCCAGTTTTCCAGGCGGTTGTGTGGAGTTTAGGTAATTTGTTGATTAAAGCTTCAGTTTATGGTAAATTAACAGCTGACATGGTCTTTCAGAAATAACATTCTTTTACCGGACATAAATTATTTCCATTGAACTTGGAATAACTTATACAAATAAAACCAAATGATTATCAATTTCGTCGTCTGATGTGGGAGCGGGAGGGGAAATGTCTTGAAATTGTATTTTCAGAAATTTCTGCGTGAAGGTAATAATCCCGCAAGGCACCGCTCTGTGCTAAATTGTATCGTGAAAGAATTGCAGTCGCAGCCTCGCGAACATAAGCAGAGGGGGTGGAAATTTTGGAAAGTTGGGAAGTTGGAAAATAAGATCGTTCAGTCCTGAATGACATTCCCTGCCTTTTTGATGGAGAAAGTGCCTGTTTAAGCTTCCGAAGTTGCGAGGTGCTGTTGTCCTGTCCATATTTGTTTACACGTTCCAAGAATGAGTGTAGCTATTTCATGATAAAAGACTTGGAAAATTTGAGTCCAGTTATCCCGATGGAGTATACGGTAATGCTTTTTTCTAAAAAATCTAATGCGATGGCAATTGAAGATTTAAAAATAGAAAAGACTACTATACAGATAGAACATTATAAATATTTTGGCTATATAAAAGGACGCAAACAGAAAAAATTAATTTACTGATTTTAATATGCTACAAAAAATAATACCTGTTGTGTATGTGGGAAAGGGAGGGAAAATGCATTTGAGATCTTTTTCAGTTATCTGCATTGGTTGTGTCCCATAAGAATGTAGCAGCTGCCAATAGCAAGCCTTGAAATAAAAGTTGACTGCATAAAGTAGACAGGAAAGGGTAGACTTCAATATAACAAAAACGTCACCAATGATGGGAGGAAAAGTGGGAATGGTTGAATTGGTGCTGTGTGGAAAGTAGGGGAGAATTCAAATGGATCTCATCCTAGGTGAATGTCTGCATCGTGATGACAAGGAGTGCCTCGTCAATTTCTATTTGAAAGTGCTTCACTGGTCTGTTCCAAGTTGTTAATATCAGTAACGGTAAACAAGTTCCAAAAAGCAATTTCCACTGATGAAAGGTACAAGATTGTCCTATCAAGACGGCAGAGTCCAGTGGTGTATAGTCCAGTATAGGTAATACATTTTGCGAACTTTTCTGATTTTTAAATTTAAAAAATACTGGCCTTTAAAAAAAAGATTTCTTTTCTCCTAGAAAGACTTGTTAAAAAAATACTAAGTTTGGATATAATACTGAAAAAAAATATAATACACAAAAATAATACAGGTGGGTTCGGAAGAGAAACTGCATTTTGCGATTCTTTTCAGTAGTTGCTGCAGGAAGATAATATACCTGAAAGATATCTGTCTGTGCCATGTCCTGTTTGTAATGGAGCTGCACAACAAAAGCAAGCCTTGAAAAAGTTAACCAGAAAGAGATTGTAAAGGAACATTCTGTTCTGTTCTCTAAAGAAAATCAAGAAATGTTGAATTGATGCCAAATTATAAAATTCTGCTCCTGGATAAATATTCGGAAGATCTGTATGCTCCCTGGCAGTCACTGCTTCCATTCAAGAGTGATTCTGTTCGAGCCTTGAGTGTGTGTATCCGTAAACCAAGTTCAATGAATGAGGGTATCTACATGGATATAAAGTCTAAATGGTTGAAGAGTCCTGTCCTGACTTTGAATTGGGTAATGTTTTTTTGTGAAATGCTTTTGTGGTTGTAAATTGTATTAAGTATGAAATGTACTTGGTGAAATGTACTTGTAAAAAAATAAATGGCAAATACAAAATATAGGTACCTCAAACTTGTTGACTATCAGATGTTCAAGCAGAATTGAGGTTTTGGTAAATTGATATTGGTTAAAATTTGTGGATTTAGCTGAATGCAATCGTTTAATGTAACAATTTTTTAAACTTGTGTTTGGTAGATATTTGAGAAAAAACAAAACAAAAAGTTATATACATTTTTTTTTTGGGAGTTGTGTATAGTATATGGGGGGAAAATGTTCTTCAGTTCCCTTTGCAGAAAACGCTTTAAAAACCAAGGATTCCTTTGGAGTAAAATGACAAAGTTTTTAGGAAGACACCAATTAATACAAGGGACCAAAATTGTAAACAGAAGGTTGTATACCATGTGGACCCTGATGTAAGCTCCGGGAATGGTCAATGTAAGGCGTGGGTATACTATGATTGTTTTAAGTACTGAATAAAAAAAAAACTTCGGAGATTTCTTTTAACAGTTACAAAAATTGCTTGGAAAAAAGAAAATTCTGTGGAAAAACTATTTTGGTAGCTAACCAATAATAAATTAAAAAAATGTAACGGATGTTGGGGAATGGGTATAGGAAAATGTTTTTCGAGTTGCCTTTGCAGAAATCTCTTCAAAAATGATGATTCTGGGTCAAAAACAACTGATGAAGTATTTAGGAAGATGACAGATTTCAAGCACTGAAAATTGTAAACCTAATGTAGTCTTGTATCATGATCTTTAAGTAGCAAATAATAACCTTTGGAAAAAAAATTAACAGTTTAAAGGAAATAGCGTTTCTGTTTGGAAAATGTGTGTTTTGCGCAACTAATTGATAAAAAAAAATAAAAAAAATTAGTATACTTAACATATGGTTGGGGAAGGGAAAATGTTTTTTGAATTCCATTTGCAGAAATTAGCATTCCAAGTCTAAAACAAGTTTTTAGGAAGATGCGGTATTAATACAAGCGCCTTAACATGAGGGCAGAATGTAGACGAATCCTCCAGACTCCTTCCTATCTATTCTCCGGAAAATGGTCAGTGTATGGCACGGGTATAATTTATTTTCAAAATACAATTTAACAGTTGTAGAAATTTAGAAAAGTTAAAGCAGGCAAACAATGACCTACATGGTTAAACTGTTACGGGAAAATGTTTTTGAGTTTCCTTTGCAGAAAAAAATTTCAAAAATGAGGGTAGACGTAGATGGATTAATGCAAGCGCCCCAATTTGAAATCATATATCTTGGTAGAATATAATCGACCAAAATCGAAAAAATAATTTTCAAAGAAAGGTCAGATGTCAAAAACAGTCCGTCCAAGTCGGAAGTGTTGACTGAATCCCTATTATCGGATCGAGCAACAAGGTGTCCAAACATAAACAGCCAAAGTCCAGTACGTCCAATAAAGGTATTAATTCTGTTGTGAATAGTTTTCAAATGATTTTATTCGGATACTGTAGAGAAAAACATTCAGAATATGTTCTATCCTAGTAACAACTTTAAAGTGGTTAAACAACAGAATGATTCTAAAATACTTTATACATTTGGTTTCGGAACGGGGCAAGTTTCTTTTTCAGAAATCACTTGAAACAACAAAACCTGTGCATCCTCGTAGTGCGTAGTAATTAAATGCCTCCTTTTTCAGAATCGGAAAAGTTAACGAGGCTGTTCGACAACAGATTCATGGCGACTTAGTCTTCTGAAGTTGCTCTACTTGTGAATCAAGGTTTGAATAACGTTGGGATTCCACTATTTAACTAGGACTAGAGAAACTCGCATAATTATCTGTGAATAGGCGTCGATAAATGCACAGAATTAAAACTGAAAAAAATGTTCGGTATTGTCAAGATGTCGTGTTGGACATGTATAATTTCAGTTATGATATCAAAAGATGTTTGTTTCTTGAAACATTGAATGTAGTCGCAATACAAACGTTTGTAATTTTAAGGGCAAAAAAAACACACCAAAACTCGACCATTGGTTAATTTGACCTGTTACTTTGGGTCGGGAAGGGGTTTTATTTTCAGAAGTTCAGACGGTGGAAGTCTTTGCTTCAGTACTTGGCATTGTATCGGAGGGATTGGCTTAATATTGGAAGCTCCCAAAATGACGGTATGCACTGAAATGTTGTGTGTGGATTTTGTTTATCTTTAAATAGAATTGTCATGCATGTTAGGTATTACCACTATTTATTGAATATATACTTGGTAAAAAAAGTTTTGGACCAGGGTATATAAAGTCATATAAAAATAATATAAAGTCATATAAAAATAAAACTAATGGACAGAATTTAAGTATCTTTTTTTAGTAACCAAGGTCTATCCTACCCGGTTAATTTGGTACCAGAAACATTAAATTCCAAACAAGATTTGATTTTAAAAAAAATATCGCGAACACAAAGGGTCTGTAAAAAATGTTGCAAAGTCCATACAAAGTAACGACACGTTCGAGTAATCAATAAAAAGATAATTATTTTTTCGCAAACTTTTGTTGTAAACGATAATTATTGTTGATTATTGATCTATTGTGAATTATCAACTGAGATAATAAGGGTTATGGTCAAATGTCAAGGTTCAGCGATCATTGTACGGGTTCGAACACAGCCATGGTCCAAAACTTTTTTACAGAGTATAGTCAACAAGAACTTGTAACATAATAGAAACTATAATAAAAATTAATGAAAAATTAACTAAAAAGCAGTTTTGTATGCATGATGAATGGGTGGGGCTGGGCACTTTTTTGTTTTGCAGATTAAGCTTACTGAATAGATCGCATAGCCATGTTGCTTAACCCAGGTATTGCACCACCAGGTTAAATTTATTCCAAGTTTGCAGTATAACAGTATGAAAGGTTGGCTTATTGACATCTCTTCACATAGAAGTCTCTCTTTTGTATTAAACCATTTAATAATATTTCTGTCGTCTGTCTGTAACCATCTTTTCGAGGTGGGAGGCTGTGATAGTTGTACAGTTTTTAATGCTGATATATATCTTGTTGCATGGCCAATTTTTGTCGACAATTTATTGCGATTTCCTTCAATAACATTTTTTTAGTTCTCTAGCATCTCTTTAACTTTTTTGTAAGTAGTTAAGACAATTATTGAAATACAGTTCTTTATAATTAAGGCTGGTTATAATTAAGATTAGCAGTGAAATGATCAGATTGTTAATAAATCAGATTGTGTATAAATATACTTTCCCAATAAATATGATCAAAGATTTAAATGTAATTATTTGCTTTACAAACCCTGCAGTTGTGCATTTATGCAACATGTTTATCTTGGGTTGGGAAGGGTCTTTATTTTCCAGAAGTTAGAAGTATTTTCTAATGATGCGCTTTAGCTTCACGATATGCGGGAGGTGTGGCTTGATGGAAGCTCCAGGAAGGATTTGCACTGAAATAATTGCGTATGTGAAGTTCAATTACAAAGCATGTTCAAGGTATAGAACCATAGGTCATTTGTCAGCTAGAGCAGAAATGTTTTTTGTTTTTCTTAAACAAAAACAAACAAAAAATCCAAATTATTTGCAAGAATTTTTTTGTTTAAAAAAAAAAGACGAGAAAACAATCATTATCCATAAACACTAATTATTTGCAAGAAAAACCTTAAAAAGACGTAAAAAATTTAATGATTTTAATTATGTTTGGGTTATGGGGAAGTGGGGCTCTTTTTGTTTTGCAGATATTTGTGGAGAGTACACTGAATAGACTGCACCACTATATTACATATCCTAGGTATTACACCATTTCCACTTCATTCAAGTTTGCAGTACGAGATGTAAGGTTGGCTTGGTTGATATTTTTTCACATAGAAGCATGTTTCTTTTTAACCGTTTGTAAAATTCTCTGTAAAACCATCTTGGTTAGGTGAGAACCTGTGGTAGTTTGTGCAGTGTGCAATGTACAGTTGGATTTCAGTGTATTTTTCTGTTACCAATAATACAGGACATTTTGTTCTAGTTCTCTAGCATGAATTTTAATCTTATTACTTCATTTAGCAGTCTAACTATTAAGACATTGTTTTGGTTAATTTTTAATTGATTCAGTGAAATTTGTATTCACATTTATCTTGTATAAATTTGCTTTTAAATAAGTTGACATTCAAGGATTTAAAACAAAAACCTGTGATAGTGCATATTTATGCATCATGTTAACCTTTGGTTGCGGGGAAGGAGTCTGTCCTTGTTTTCAGAAGTCGAAGTATTTTCAAGTATTTTCGGATGATGTGCATAAGTGCTTGCTTGTATCAAAGGAGCGGCTTGATGGAAGTTAAAGGAAGGTCCACTGAAAAATATGTGTATGTGAGTTGTTAATTTCTTAGTAGAACAACAATAACGATAATATAATTTTTCAACATGTGTAGCTGAAAATAAATCGTTGCAAAAAAATAACCCATATTTGCAAGGAAGTTAAGGAAAAGGAAATGAAATTAATCTTTAACAACAACAAAACCTTTTGTGTATTATGGTTGGGTTATGGTAAAAGGTGTGGCTTTTTGTTTTGCATAGTTTATCGACAGCTTAATGTACACCGAATAGATAGCACCATCGTTTACATACCCGGATACCCCAGGTATTCACCACCAGTTTCACTTTATCCCAGGTTTGCATGTAAGGTTGGCTTTTTGAAACCTTTTCACAGAAGCTTGTTCAGTTGTAACTAAAATATTTCCGACTCGTGTGTGTAAAACCATGTTTGCTAGTTGAAAGGCCTTGATAGTTGTGCTTTCGTAAAAAATGTCGGTATAATACTACTATATACATATATATTCAGAAATAGAAAACATAGATAAAACTAAATTTGCAAGGAAAAAACAACAGCATGAATTCTAGAACATTAGGGTTATGGGGAAGTGGGGGACTCTTGTATTTTGCAGATTTTATCGAAAGCTTTAGAAGGTGCACCAAATAGATAGCAGGTATTCCCCACCAGTTCTACTTTATCCCAACAACATATAAAGTTGGCTTGTTGATGTATCTTTTCACATAGAAGCTTTTTCCATTTGCAATATTTCTGTTTTGTCCGTGTGGAAACCAGTCACTGCTAGGTGAGAGATCGTATATTTGTATATATCTGTTGCATGATTTACTGTTGAGACTTTTAATTTGTATTCAAGTGATTTCCTTAAAAAAAACTTGTTCTAAATAATACAGGACATTTTGTTTAGTTTTCTAGCATCTAACCTACAATTTGTTTAGCAGTCATTTTTAAGGATTTTAAAACACTTTATTGAACTCACAGCTCTTGAGCTAATAATTACGGCTAGTTGGTTTGGTTAATTTATAAGGTATCTGTAGACAATGCTGTGGAATAAAAAATATCACTTGGATGGTAGTATGCGCTGCACGTTCAAAAAGGTTAATGTATAAATACGATTTTCAAATAATATACCATTGAAAAAAATGTAATAAAATGTCTGTTGGCTTTACAAAACTTGCGATTACTATCATTAGGCATATTTTTGCAACATGTTTACTTGGGTTGGGAAGGGATATTTATTTTCAGTAGCCGAAAGTATTTTCTGTTGATGCACTTGTTTTTATGGAAGAAGTGGCTTGATGGAAGGATATGCACCGAAATAATGTGTCTGTGAGTTAATTCATGTAAATTATTAAATTTTCATAAGAATTATAATGCATGTAATAAAAAAAACATTACAGAGGTTCTTCTTACTTAAGATATATTAACAAATTTGAACTCAAAATATTGCAAGGAAAAAAGTTCTGACGCACCTGAATTTTAATGTGAATTATGTTTGGGTTACGGGGAAATGGGGGCTCCTTTTTATTTTGCAGATTTTATTCCAGAGGTTGAGGTTCACCGACAGGTAGCATCACCATGTTACTTACCACCAGTTTCACTTTATTCCAAGTTTACAGTATAACAACATGTAAGGTGTGCTTGTTGATACCTTTTCACAAATAGTATTATTGAAGCTTGTTTCAGTTTTAACCATTTGTAAAATTCCGACTGTATTGAGGATGTGATAGTTGTGCATTTTTCAATTTGTGTATTGGTTGCATCGTTAAGTCAAACATTGTATTCGTGACTTCGTCTAAAGCTGTTTTCAATAATATAGGACATTGTGTTGTAGTTCGCTAGCATCTATTTCAACCTACAGTTTGTTCTAAACTTATTGAACTCTCGCTCAAACTAGTAAAAATCGTTAACATAAAAAACAAGTAAACCAAAAAAACAACAGTAATAAACTAAATTGTTTCAAGGAACTAGAAAAAAAGATTTTTAAGGTGTTAATGTGCATTATGTTTGGGTTACGGGGAAATGGGGGCTCCTTTTTATTTTGCAGATTTTAATCCAGAGCCCGAGGTTCATCGATTAGGTAGCAACACCAGTTTTACTTATTCCAATGCAGTAGAGCATGTAAGGTTGGCTTGTTGATACCTCGCATAGACGCTTATTTCAGTTAAATATTTCAGTCTCATGTGTAAAACCATCTTTGCTAGGTGAGAGGCCTTGAAAGTCGTGTAGTTTTCAATTTTTTAATTTTTCAATATAATTACATGCTTAAGTATTAATAACTAACCATTATTGCAAAAAATAAAAAAAACAAATTATTTGCAAGAAAAAAGGAATAAAAAACATAATGGATGAAATTTATTGTGTATTATGTTTGGGTTATGGGGAAGTGGGGCTCCTTATTTTGCAGATTTTCATCCAGACCTTAATGTACACCGATGTGCCATATCACCGGTATTGCAGTACCAGTTTCACTTTATCCCAAGTTTGCAGTATAAGGAGATGTAATGTTGGCTTGTTAATACCTTTTCACATAGAAACTTTTTAAAATAACTAAAATATTTCTGTCTGAACCATCTTTGCTAGGTGAAAGGCCTTGATAGATGTGAGGTTTTCAATTTTGCTTCAGTTTTTCAGTATAATTACATGCTTAAAGTAATAACTAACCTTAATTACAAAAATTACAAAAAAAAATGTTGACCAAATAAAATATTTGCAAGACAAAAATAAAATACATTGATGAAATTTAATGTGTATTATGTTTGGGCTATGGGGAAGTGGTGCTCCTTTTTATTTTGCAGATTTTATCCGACCTTTAGGTCTGCAGATTAGATAGCAACACCATGTTACATATCCCAGGTATTGCACCCACCAGCTTCACTCTTTATCCCAAGTTTGCAGTATAACAGTATGTAAGGTTGGCTTGTTATCTTTCACATATAAGCGTGTTCTGTTGTAACCAAAATATACTACCGACTCGTCTTTGTAAAATCGTCCTTGCTAGGTGAGTGGCTGTGATAGTTTTCAATTTTTATATCTGCTTGTACATCAGTTGCATGTCATTGAAGAGAGTTCCTTTAAAAAATGGCTGTTTTCAATAATATAGGACTTCTTGTATTAGTTTCCTAGCATATATTTTAACTTACAGTTTGTTGAAGTCTTCATATTTTTAAGGATGTTTAAGACTTGACTACACCCACTTCCAAGTTCTATGGTTGTTTTGGTTAATTTATGATGTCGATCATGCAGTGGTATATGTATTCACTTGTATACGATAAACCTTGTAAGCATGCTTAATCCCTACAGCTTGTTCAAAACATATGAGGTTGAAAGTCTCCAAGCTTTAATTTCTTGACAAAACTTGTGAATTTGCATATTTGTGCAGTATGTTTACCTTTGGTTTGGAAGGGTCTTTATTTACAGAAGTTGAAAGAAGTATTTTCTGATGATTCGCTTCAGAAGGTGTGGCTTGATGAAAGCTGGAGGAAGGATTGCACTGAAGTCTTGTATGTGAATTATTTTTTGGTGGAATTATATAAATAACCATTTTGTTGATTTTAGTCTAATGCAGTAGTCAATAAAAAAATAGTTGACATTAAAAAACACATTGCTAAAAAAATTAAACCTAAATATGAAAAGGTTGCATCTAGTTTTAATGCGTATTATTTTGGGTTGTGGGGCTCCTTTTTCTTACAGATTTATATTTAGAGCCAATAGGTACTGCACCACCACCACCAGTTTCACTTTATCCCAAGTTTGCAGTATCGGGAGATGTAAGGTTGGCTAATTGATATTACATATTTCCATCTCATCTGTGATTTGAGCAGTCGTAGACACTCCTGTTGTGGGCATTTTTATTCATAAAGCCAGTTAAAAGAACTTGAATATTGTATAAATTTGCTTTGGAAATAATCTTGCGTTAACATTGTAGCTTCATATTTAAAATGTCTGTAGCAGTGTATTTTTCCTTTTTCAATATTGTAAAAGGCCACATGGTAAATCTTTTTAATCGAAATTATTTTTTGAAAGCTTATTCCATGCTGTTGTAGTGAAAGTTAGATTTTAGGTTTTGTTAGCAATTGTGGCTATAATGCCAGCTTAGGGCTAGGTTGAATAAAAGTCACTAATGCCAGCTTAAGCGGGCTATAATGAACAAGACAGTTGTAGATTTTCGGTTGAAGTTGATGGGTGAACATTGTTTAACAGACCACAACATTGCCGTGTGTCCCTTAACCTGGATTTTGGGGCATTTTTACATGGTAATAGGAAAACTTAATCTTACTTTGAAGTTCTCTCTTTAAGTGTGTTGATTTGTTTTACTGTAGATACATGTTATATAGGCAAGCAGCTTCTAGTCTTCTTTATTTCTTAAAACAGTTTTGGACTTCTGTTGATATGTATTGGAACTTTTCTTTATAGCTTGAATTGTTGTCTTTTATAGCTAAAATAAGTATGGAACTATTTTGGGGTGGGAAAAAGGGTTTCTTTGCAGTTTTGTTTTTCAGATTCATCAGTTCCCTGATGTGTAAAGCATTACCTTGAATTCTCAGAGGCTAACCTGTTTGAAGCATTTCACCCTTTCTCAAGATTTCCAGAATGCTGTTTCAAGCCAGATAAGGAATGCAATTAAGTACTTAAAATGTTTGACTACATTGCGTATACATTGGGACTATATTTTAACTAAAATATATTTTTTAAGTGAATGTCCATATTTTCCTTTGTCATTTTAAATTTGCAACATTTTCCCGTTCCTATTAAAAAAAGGTTTTATATAACACGGTGTATTTTCATTGTCTAGGGTAACTGGGTTTGGGAGAGTAGGGTTACTGTTTATCTTGCAGAGTTCACAGTTTTGCTTCCTGCACGACCAGCCATCGGTCCAGACTGCCAGGTGGAAAGGGTTTCGTAAATGTTACTTTGTTTCTATTGTTTTTTTTATACTTCAGATCTTCAAAAATAAGCCATTGAGTACTTTTAAATTGTACAAGATTAAATTGAATAGTTAAAAAAAATCCTACAAGATTAAATTGAAAAGTTAAAAAAATCTAAAAATTATATATTGGGTTAGGGAGAGTAGGGTATCTGTTTATCTTGCAGATTTCAGTACACTTGTTAGTTTTGCTTCCTGCACGACCAGCCATCGGTCCAGACTGCCAGACGGAAAGGGTTTCGTAAATATTACTTCGTTTCTATTGTTTTTTATACTTCAGAGCTTCAAAACAAAATCCATTGAGTAATTTTAAATCGTACAAGATTAAATTTTGTTTTTGTTTTTTTAAAACATTGTATGTCAAAAAATAGTCCTTAATGTTTTTGGGATTAACCAATTTTGCTGGGGCTGGGGTGATTTTTCTTTCTTTTAAAGATTAACCGAGAGCATGGTTTGCCAATTTCCGCAGTTCTTCGTGTTTTCCATGGTGTTTCAGATGGAGGATCAGTTGTTGGACAAGTGACGTATTTAAATTTATTTGTATAAATTTTCCTTCTAGTTTTATGGTTGTTTTTTAATTGCAGGATTGATCAATGGATTTTTTTAATACTTCTATTGGTAATTATTTTTGACCAGTTGAAATAGTTTAAACTTCTATTGATACAGTGTTTCTGTTTAAATTTTAAAAAAAATGCACGATGGTATGTAGAGTTTTTGGGGTCAGTGTTGTATGTTTGGGCTGGGGTGATTCTTCTCTCTTTTAAAGAGTCGTCACTGAGAGTCATGGTCTGCCAGTTTCCAGTTCTACACGTTTCCACAGTCTGTGTTTCAAATGGAGGATCAGTTGTCGGACATGTATATCGATTTAATAAATTGTATGTGTTCTGTTTTTAGTTCATGTTAATTTATTGTGTTAGTTAATTGCAGAACAATTGGATTTTTTGAATGCATCAAATTTTAATTCTGGTTATGATTAGTAAAATATATGCTGCAATATTACATTGGTCGTTTCATTTTGTGCTACTGTAACATGTTGGAAGCAGTAAAAGATTTGTTTCAGTCCTGCTGGTTGAATCGATTCTTCCGAGATATAAGACGAACATTGCCAAGCTCACAAGACGTCGGTCACACAGCTAGTACCCAGCTGAGGAAAATAAGATGAATATAAGCAAGTGTATACCCATTTAAGATCGATTTATCTTTTTGGCATCAAAAACTCGTGTTTTTTTTTGTCAGGGGGGTGAGTAAACACTCTTAGCTGGTCAGAGCCCTGGAAAAATCGTACCTCCCCCTCCATTCGTGGAGTAGGGTTGGGTAGCCCGCTCGCAGCCATATACCATCGAATTGGTAAACCTGACATTTGGGACTTCAAAATTTTATTCAAAATTGCAATTGTTAGGTAGGGGTTTAAGAAAATGTAAGTACAATGTGCTATTAAAATGCAATTATGTAATCTTTCAAGGTTGTAGAAATATATTTATGTGGTAATATTTAAATGGAAAGTGCAATATTTTCATATCTTAATTGTAGCAATAATCAATTTTTTACTACAAGAAAAAAGATGCAAACATTGTAGCAATATTTATCCGATTTGAAGAACCTGATGAAAAATTTTACAATGACAAAAACCTCTGGTAGTCTTCATTAATGAAAGCATATAACTGGCAAGAAAAACAAAAGCTTGACGAAAAAACAACTCATTTTATGAAATGATAGACATATTTTGAAATGAAAGAAAAGATATGGTAAAAACATTTTAACCAACTCTAATTTTATGAAATGATGGACATTTTTTGAAATTAAAAAAAAGATAATGTAAAAACATTTCTTTTCAAAAAAATTATGGTTATTTTAAATTGTATACTGAAAAAGAGGAATGTACATAGTTAAAAACTATATAAAAGCACTTGGAATAAAAAAAAATGGAAATTGCATAAATTAACTAAATAAAACTCTTAAGGGTGTATCTTAAACTTATCCTTGTGTTTGTGTTGTTATTTTATCCCTTTTCTATAACTGTAAACGGCCTTTGTGGATCCCTAGGGAGCTGCCCAGTCGTCTCCCTCTGGGGCTGCCCAGATGTAACCTAATATGTGTTAACTGGGAGGTAAATTGATAAAAATACAAGAGGCACTAATACGATTATACCCCATGTTAGGTCTTGTTAACTTTGAACATTATCCTTATTTGAACATTATGGCAAGATGTGCATATGAAAATCAAAATTATTTGGTAACTTAATTTGAAATTAAATTTGAAATGTGTTCAAAGTAAACATGTCCTTTGATGGGGGTACTACTCAAAATTTGCTAAGGACCACACTTATTCTTCCATATAATTTTATTAGAAATTAATTCACAATAGCTTCATTGATATAACAATTACAATAGCTTCATTGATATAACAATTCCACAATTGAATCAAGTCATGAGATCAAATGACAATACACTGCCCTGAATAATTTAATTGCTATTTATTTCAGCAAGAAATTTGGACAGCAAAAAAGTGATCCTTAGCAAATTTTGAGTAGTATACTTGCATTCAGTTTATACACCGAACACACAATGGGTATATTTACGAGAACTTACTTTTTTTAATTTTTCTTTCCTGAAATTTGGCAGACATTTTAAGATGAATTTTGCGATTTTTAGTTTTACCTGTTCTGCAACCTTTTTCAAGAGTATTTAATCCAAAACAACATGCTTTGTCTGCCAAATATCTGAAAGAAAAACTAAAAAAAAGCAAGTTGACATAAAAACACCTGTAGAATTTGGTAAGGCAGGCAACAAGTTCCAAGGTACACCCCTCTAGTTGATTTCGAGCCAACACTGAAGTCGCTGGGGTGGGTAGACACCGAAACCAATAAAACAATGTACTAGTATTAAACAAGGAAGTTCTGGTGAAACAAACAAAACATTAGTTGCTTACTTCACACATTGCTGAAAATAAATTGAAATGGTGGGTATACATACTGCCAATGGAAACGTGCACTGGTATGAAAAAGATGTGATGGTGACACCGATCGCTGGTGTGGGAGACCGAAATGAAACCAAACAATGTTGTAAATGAAACCAATAAAACAATGCTAGTATTAAACAAGGAAGTTGTGGTGAAACGAACAAAACAATAGTTGCTTACTTCATTTCACACATTGCTGAAAATAAATGAAACGGAAATGGTGGGTATACATACTGCCAGTGGAAACGTGCACTGGTATGAAAGATATATGATGGTGACAGTGATCGCTGGTGTGGGGGTAGACACCGAAATGAAACCAATGTTGTAATGAAACCAATAAAACAATGTATTAAACAAGGAAGTTGTGGTGAAACCAACAAAACACTAGTTGCTTACTTTACACATTGCTGAAAATTAATGATGAAACAGAAATGGTGGGTATAAATATTGAAACCAATGGAAAGATGTGCACTGGTATGTAACAGTGATATGATGGTGAAACCAATAAAGCTGAACAAGCGAAAGGTGTTGAAACATACTCCTGTACCATTGCTCAAAACAAAAAAGAAATATATGTGCCAAGTTATTTGAAAATCCGTCCAGGCATCCGTCCAGGCATGCAAAAGTTATCGACAGATCTCGATTTGACCTTTGACCTCTAAATGTGACCTTGACCTTGGGGCCACAGACCTGGATTTTGTGCGCGACAGTCTTGTGGTGAGCACTTATTTGAAAATCCGTCCATGAATGCCAGAGTTATTGACCGGGCACAATTTGACTTTTGACCTCCAAGTGTGACCTTGACCTTTGAGGTACTGACCTGGGTTTTGCGCGACATCGTCTTATTATGGTGATCACTTCTGCCAAGTTATTTAAAAATCCCTGCAGGGGTTGTGATGTTAAGGTCTGGACATGAAATTGCGTACTTGTTTTTGACCCATGAACGTCAAGTGTGACCTTGACCTTTGAGGTACGGACCTGGGTTTTGCGCGCGACACCGTCTTACTATGGTGATCACTTGTGCCAAGTTATTTAAAAATCCCTGCAGGGGTTGTGAAGTTGCGGTCCGGACACGAAATTGCGTACCTGTTTTTGACCTATGAACTTCAAGTGTGACCTTGACCTTTGAGGTACGGACCTGGGTTTTGCGCGTCACACAGTCTTGTTATGGTGATCACTTGTGCCAAGTTATTCAAAAATCCCTGCTGGGGTTGTGAAGTTGCGGTCCGGACACTGACGGACAGAATCTGGACGGACGGACGGATGGTGCGATTACTATATGCCCCCAAAAATTTTCGGGGGGCATAAAAAAGCTTTGGTGGTGGGTATAAAACCCGAAACCAATAAAACAATAGTGAACTATACTTGGCAAAAATAACAAGAGGTCAATGACCTTGAAGCTCTACTGATTGATTTTGATTTCAGGAAGTAGTCGCTACAAACTGGTTTTTTGAAAATCTATTTTTAGCCGTGGTGGCCATCTTGAATTTCCGGCCGACCTGAAATTTTGCTAGGATCAGACGTCAAGAGCGACATTCCTGTGAAGTTTTATGAAAATCCGTCGAGTAGTTTCAGAGGAGTAGTCGCTACAAGTTTTCATTATATAACTCTATGTAAACAAACATGGCCACTGGCAGCCATGTTAAATGTCGAATCAAAATAATGTTCGACTCGGATAACAATCATGTCATGCTGATCATTTTAGAAAAAGTCCCATATCAATATCACTTATAGTTTTCAAGAAGTATTCGCTACAAAGTTGTATTTTGAAAATCTATTTTTAGCCATGGCGGCCATCTTGAATTTCCGGCCGACCTGAAATTTTGCTAGGATCAATTGGACATCAAGAGCAACATTCCTGTGAAGTTTTATGAAAATCCGTCGAGTAGTTTCAGAGGAGTAGTCGCTACAAGTTTTCATTATATAACTATGTAAACAAACATGGCCACTGGCAGCCATGTTTAATGTCGAATCAAAATAATGTTCGACTTGAATAACCATCATGTCATGCTGATCATTTTAGAAAAAGTCCCATATCAATATCACTTTTAGTTTTCAAGAAGTAGTCACTACAAACTTATATTTTGAAAATCTATTTTTAGCCATGGCGGCCATCTTGAATTTCCGGCCGACCTGAAATTTGCTAGGATCAATTAGACATCAAGAGCAACATTTCTGTGAAGTTTCATGAAAATCCGTCCAGTAGTTTCAGAGTAGTCGCTACAAGTTTTCATTATATAACTCTATGTAAACAAACATGGCCACTGGCAGCCATGTTAAATGTCGAATCAAAATAATGTTCGACTCGGATAACCATCATGTCATGCTGATCATTTTAGAAAAAGTCCCATATCAATATCGCTTATAGTTTTCAAGAAGTAGTCGCTACAAACTTATTTTTTAAAAAATTATTTTTAACTGGCAATCATCTTGAATTTCTGGCCGATCTGAAATTTTGCTAGGATCAATTAGACATTAAGAGCAACATTCCTGTAAAGTTTCATGAAAATCTGTCGAGTAGTTTCAGAGGAGTAGTCGCTACAAGTTTTCATTATATAACTATGTAAACAAAGATGGCCACTGGCAGCCATGTTTAACGTCAAATCAAAACGATTTTCGACAAGGACCAACATCATGTCATGCTGATCATTTTAGAAAAAGTCCCATATCAATATCACTTATAGTTTTCAAGAAGTAGTCGCTACAAACTTGAATTTAAAAAATCTATTTTTAGCTTTGGCGGTCGTCTTTGATTTCACATCAGCATGAATTTTTGCTAGGATCAACTAGACTTCATGGGCAACATTTCTGTAAAGTTTTATGAATATCCATCCAGTAGTTTCAGAGGAGTAGTCGCTACAAATAAAAGTTAACGGACAGACGGACGGACGGACGGACGCCGCACCACGGCATAAGCTCTGCTGATCTCTGTTTCCCAGCATCCTTTTCCAAACGGCTGATACATGTAATTGTAAACATTGTAAACATTATTTCAACAGCTTTCAACTAAGCATTGTACTCTCCCCTTTTTCTATTTCAATGTTTCGCAACTAAGCATTGCTCCCCTTTTTCTATTTCAATGTTTCGCAAAAAAATCCATATTATAGCTCAACAGTGACGGGCCTTGTCAAAAGATTGATGTCTGGTTTGTATCGCAACATGCGATCATTTCGGATACTACCTTGAAAATCACGCACACAAAGGCACAACGTGTCGATTGACTGAATTCAGTTTATCAAAAAAATAGAAATTTTATATAAGGATAGTTATTTCTATAGATTGAGTAGTACGTATCCTAGACTGACATACCACATACAGGAATTTTGAGACAATTACAAATTGCAATAAAATCTGAACAGGTACACTAGATATGGTATTTACAATTCATACATTGCAGTATCTGAAAAACGATAAGAACTTAATTGATGTAGAAAACTTTGAACAGGTAAATTAATCCCCAGGTACCTGTATTACCTTAGTTGTGCAGCTATTCAATTCAGATTCACCTCATTTCCCCGTGCTGTCGCATGTAGTAAAAGTTAAAATATTTACTTTACAATTTAATAAACATATATGATGCTCGAATTAAAAAATTTAATTGACAATACTACACCTTTAAGATCTGCATATTATACAAACCTGGATTATAGTGGTAGTACAGAATGGGTCTAGACCATAAAGCAGTTTTTGCATTATCCCGGTGTTTGGGTTTTCGACGACACTACATTAATCTAATAGATTACAAAAAACGTATTTCAAATTCGAAAAAGTTTCGAACTAAACGCATTAAAAAAAGGTTCATGAAATAACAAGAGGTCCATGACCTTGAAGCTCTACTGATAGATTTTGATAGCTAGATCAGCATTCCTGTGAAGTTTCATAAAAATCTGTCCAGTAGTTTCTACTATATAACTCTAGGTAAACAAAGATGGCCACTGGCAGCCATGTTTAATGTCGAATCAAAAATAATTTTCGACAAGGATCAACTCAGTTTTCAAGAAATAGTCGCTACAAACTTGTTTTTAAAAATCTATGTTTAGCTGTGGTGGCCATCTTGAATTTGCGGCCGACCTGAAATTGTGCTAGGATAAACTAGACATCAAGAGCAACATTCCTGTGAAGTTCCATGAAAATCCGTCGAATAGTTTCAGAGTAGTCGCTACCAACTTTTACTATACAAACTTTATGTAAACAAAGATGGCCAATCAGGTGCCCATGTTTAATGTCAAATAATTTTCGTCTAGGACCAACTTCATGTTGTGCTGATCATTTTAGAAAAAGACCCATATCAATATCACTTAGTTTTCAAAAAGTAGTCTCTACAAACTTATTTTTTAAAAATCTATTTTTAGCTGTGGTGGCCATCTTGAATTTCTGGCCGACCTGAAATTTTGCTAGGATCAATTTGACATCAAGGGCAACATTCCTGTTAAGTTTCATGAAAATCCGCCAAGTAGTTTCAGAGGAGTAGACGCTACAAGTTTTTACTATATAACTATGTAAACAAAGATGGCCACTGGCAGCCATGTTTAACGTCGAATCAAAACGATTTTTGATAACATGACATGTCATGCTGATCATTTTAGAAAAAGTCCCATATCAATATCACTTACAGTTTTCAAGAAGTAGTCGCTACAAACTTGTATTTTAAAAATCTATTTTTAGCTTTGGTGGCCATCTTGGATTTCACATCAACATGTATTTTTGCTAGGATTAACTAGATTTCATGGGCAACATTTCTGTAAAGTTTCATGAATATCCATCCAGTAGTTTCAAAGGAGTAGTCGCTACAAATAAAAGTTTACGGACAGACGGACGCCGCACCACGGCATAAGTTCTGCTGATCTCTGATCAGTCGAGCTAAAAATTGAACGTATTCGATCTTGGTATAATGAACCAAACATCCATCCAGTAGTTTCAAAGGAGTAGTCGCTACAAAAAAAAGTTTACAGACGGACGCTGCACCACGGCATAAGCGATCAGTCGAGCTAAAAATTGAACGTATTCGATCTTGGTATAATGAACCAAATGGCTAACGCACCAGTAGACAATACCTTTAATATCCCATAATTAAGGTATTGCTGGGTCAGTATAAGTTCACATCTGAAATATTATGGAGGGTACCCATCGTGCATGTCCGGTCAACTACGTCATGTTTTCGACGGTGTTCCTAAATTGCATATAATTAGTTTTTAAAAAAAATATTACGATATAAAACTAGAAAACTTACTTAACATAAGTTTTAATATATTCACATGGACGTAAAAGATTTAAAGGAGTTTCTCGAAGAAACGTCTTGGGCTTCTCTGCATCCTTGGCACAAACTGATATCCCCCAGACAGACTGGTAATGTTCGTGCAGATTGTAAATACAAACGTCTTGAATATTTGTGCAGAAACAAATTTGAAAATGGAAGCGTGACCGTAATAATTATTTTTTTATTGAAGTATTTCTGACCATTCGCATTTAGTTCGTCGATAATAATGAATTTTCCCTCTGTTTATCTTTGTTTATTAATAAATGTATTGTCTTTCTGCCTTTCTATATAAATTGGATAGCAGGTGCTCCTGAAACTTGGCCAGTGTATTGGCAAAAATCAAACTGTTTAGAAGGACTGTTCTACTTTTGTCTTGAAAACAAGCAAGCATCGCAGATGATCTAGACTATCATCTGCAACATGTGTCACTGACTCCGGTTAAAAATAGTCATATATAGCAGAACGATATCAAAAACCCGCAACTGTTTGCGTACAACACACTGTTTAGGATACTTCTGATAACGTACATACTGTAATCTAAAGAGTGAAACAAACATGAAAAGTGCAAGACGTGTGATGACTTGTGTATAATTTTTGTTGGACAATATACTTTGAACATTTTGGTTACCCGATTTTTGTACTGACGATGATTGTCAGTGCAGACGAACATTGTATTTTCAAATCGGTGATGTGTTAGTCGTGTAATAGTAAGTTATTCGAAGGAGTTTTGGGATTAGTGTGAAACCGGGAAAAACGGGTAGGGTAGTTTTTGTTTTCTTTTTCTTGCAACTAACCCATCGTAAGTTTTTTTTCCAAAAGCATTAAATAGTGCATTTCATTGTGTTTGTCAAATCTTCACATGCTGAACACTGAAATCATGCGCGATCCAAAATAATACGAGATAAACAGAGAACGTAGAAAACACAAGAACGTCGAAAAACGTATGAAGTCGGGATAGTTGTCTGGAACTGCTTTCGCCAAACTTCATTATATGCCATTGCGGTTTTCCATCTTGACAATTACTCGTTCCGCAATGTAACCCCAGAAAGTACACCACCATCCGTTGTGAAACTGATACCAATCAAAGTCTGCTAAGCACCATGTTTCCATTTCATATTTTACGGTGGCTGGTTTTACAAACGGTACAACAAATAATTTAGTTTCACGATTCTTTATCATTCAATACTCAACATATCTATACTTTAACCATATAAAAAGAGACCAAAAGCCGTTATATATGGCCCTAAATGTGCTAAAAATGGCATTTTCAACACTTAATGTTATATATGAGGGTCGATTTCTTTTGTGGTGGGTGCAGACTGCCCACTTTACCTGGATAGAACCAGTACTGAACACCTCCCGCCGTCTGTAAGAATCAACACTTCCTCATTTACAAGTCTAGCTCCCAGTGGGGTTCGAACCAGCAGCAGTGAGAGGCGAGAAGGTTTATAACGCAACGTCGTTAACACAAAATATTTGTTGTGCATCACGCAGCTGTTCCACATACAATTTTGCATATTTGTATGCAGTTCATAATTCTAAGGAAAGGACCTGAATGCAAAATAGAATGTTTGTGGAACAGCTGTGATAGACAAAGGTACTTTTTGAGCACTGAACACTGATCATTTTATAGCACAAGATACAACACCCACCCTCGTTGAACTTCATAGGTATACCTTTGACTTTCATCAGCGGGTTTCAAGGTTGCCATATGCCAGAACTCCAGACATAAGACCCGTTCGTGAAAAGAGAATCCTGATCGATACCATTGAGCAGTTGCACAAATCGAATTGACCTTGAATCCTATTGGGGTCATAATAATCTCATTATTTGGCTCCATTCCACAACTTCAAAACTTAACGGTAACATACTTGAAATTAAAGGGTCAACTACAGTGGAAGGATGACCTCTTCATTTTGATGTTTACGGTCTAGCCGGTCAACCCGATTCTTACTTGGGACCACCTACACGTCAAAAGAAACACGACAACCCACTGAGTAGTTTCAGAGAAGTCGTCACAAAGTTTTTCCTATATAACTAACAAACATGTCGACAGAATCTTTAAAAGAATTTTGTTTGTTGGTCCTGTCAGTCAAATTGAGTCGGTACCACTGAGTCGGTACAAGTTTTTGGCTCGACTTTTGGAAAAGCAATTCTACTTGCCCAAATGTTGGCGTTGTTAGTTAACCTTTTCAGGTAAGCTCATCTTTCACAAACCGCCTGCCAGAACTCAATAAAACTTCACACATGTATTTGTATAAATGAGGACATAACATGCCACGCATCAGCCTCACAACATTGCAAACTATTTTGACAAAAGTTGTTGACAGAAACTTTACACATGTAATCACTGAAAAAAGAAACACGTACAAACAAGTGCAGAAATTTTACAAATTTTTAAAATAACTAACTCCTTGAAGTACTGCAGTGAAACTTCACATAAATGATAGAGGATAATGAGAAGAACTTTAACTGTCTTTTAGAGTTATTGCCCTTTGTAGTTTTATTCAATTCTTGTCCGGAGCAGTTTTATTCAATTCTTGTCGGGAGCATAACTTTAAAACCATGAATGAGATGGTCCGACTTTGCTTTGGTCCATATAACATTCTAGCTCTGACTGCCCAGTCCATAAACTTGTTTATGCACATGACCGGAAGCACCATACATTATTATATACTGAAAGGTTAAACGCGACACGGGAATTTCCGCTATACATTGTATATATTGCACACTTAATTCCATATATATTTACAGTTGACGTTTTAATCACAGTAAACGTAACAAGAAATGCATAAATGTTGAAAAATTGAGACAGTTCAGTACTATATTTAACGTAAAGAGTTTGCTGAAGTTCCTCTGAAAAATTGAGACAGTTCAGTACTATATTTAACGTAAAGAGTTTGCAAAATTTTGCATCGTAAGTTTGCTCACATGCTTGGGCCAAACAGGTACTCTGTCAATAATGAAAAGCAGGAAAACTATTTGCTGTGTTATGGTTTTAGTATTTTTTTCTGAAAGGAAAGATCTTTACGTATCCATGTACCATTCGATTTACAGCAGAATATTGCACATACAATATATAGCGGAAATTCCCGTGTCGCGTTTCTTTTTCCTTTCAGTATATTATATTATACTGCAAACAAATTAAAACAATGTTTTATTTAAATCTGATGTCATATAGTTTACACATCCGAAAATATAGCTCTCGGACTGGATATCACAATGCGCAATAAATGAGGTATATGTAAATGATGTATAATATTAATGTATATGAGCCGAAAGTACAGATTTATTGAATAAAATGAATTACCAGTTGGCATGGACATGAAAGTTTAACACTCCAAATTTTATTACCATTTTATTTAAATAAATGCAAGCAGGTTTAAAGTGAAAATGATACTTGATTATTAAATCGAGGAGATAATCTTAATGCTTTTTACAGTCCACACTCCCCTTGCGCTTTAGCCCGACTTGTTCCATCACTATTCGTAGTCTCTTAAGTTAGTGAAGACACGAGCACAATTTGGAGAGGCAGGTGTTTCCAAATGATTGAAACTATATAATAATAGGAAGCTAATTCGATCTTTTACTATTGCACTCTCCGAACTGAATGACTGGACAAGCTCCTGGAATAAAACCATGCTACAGCCACTGCTTTTTAATTGT
The DNA here is from genome assembly GCA_037043455.1 of Cyrtodaria siliqua. Classification (NCBI taxonomy): domain Eukaryota; kingdom Metazoa; phylum Mollusca; class Bivalvia; order Adapedonta; family Hiatellidae; genus Cyrtodaria; species Cyrtodaria siliqua. Next base: position 323,196 of record JAWPHD010000855.1, read on the forward strand.
CTTCTATCACATGGGCTTTTTTCTTCACTCCAACATTGTCTTCCAAAAGATAATGTGATCATTTGGATGCCTGCTCCATAATCTTGTCCTGTACAAAACAAGAAAATGGTAATCGCTGAAAACATTTTTTTAATGAAAGATTGCAATATGGCTATATAAATATTACGTTTTCAATCGACTTAATAATTGCTATATTACATTTAAATCAAATCTACAAGCTCTATAGTGAGTAGGTGACTGTATACATAAAGATAAAGTCAAGGATTTGGATGCATGATGTAAGTATTCAAATTATAGTATAAAAACGCTTTTACATAAAAATCGTTTTGAAGGGATTGTGAGAATAATTTAAACGTTAAAAAAAAAGTTGAAAAGGAGACATAATTCTGCTTATTGCATAATGGAATATCGGCATGACAATAAAACAGTTCCTTTTATGGGCTAATTATATTTTGCGGAACGGAACAGAACGGAACAGGTTCTGGGGTACCAATTGGGGAAATCAACTTTATTGTGTGTTTATCTTGTTCCATTCCGTTCCGCAAAATATAATTACCCGTGGGGATAGTTATATTTAGCGGAATGGAACGGAAAAAAACATTGTAACCAAATAGTTTGTGGCTGGTCGGTGGCAAGGCCCCACGGAAGTGTTAACAGCTCTCGAAGTCTGGACACAGTGTGATTGTTATAGGAGTCAAGCTAGGACCTGCTTAAAGGTATAGTTTGGCATGGAAATAAAACGTGATCTTTGCTCTGTATGTTCGTTCCAGGGGCTTTCCAAGTTATAAGTGTAGTTTATTTATCAGATAGTGTCGAGTATTACAACAATGAGCAGAAAAAAGTACAAAACAATTATATGCATGTATAAACGTATAAATTTAATAAGAATAAAGACAATTTACAGACGGACAGACGGACGAGGGACACTGCACCATGGCATAAGCTCTGCTGATCACACAAAAAAAAAATCTTTACAATTATCAATGAAGGCATATTAAAGGGGTTGTTGCACTATTCTGGAACTAGTTTCATGTAAAAGGACTTTAAAATCCGTGGTAAAAGTTGAAAAAATTATCAAACTGTCTTAAACAATATAGGAGATATAACCTTTTGAAAATGTGCAAAAAGACTCAGATGGAGGCAGCCATCTTTGAAAGATGACGTCATCGCGCCGTTTTCAATGTTTGGAAAATTGATTTTAAAGCAAATAAATATATTAAATTATAAATACAAAGTAAAATATTTATACTGTATATGCTCTTTTTACGATTTACATTTATTTGCAGTGCTATTTTTTGTTTTAAATGATATTTAGCAATATGCAATAAATGGTAAAAGGTCGCGATGACGTCATCAATGCAAGATGGCTGCCTCGGTTTGAGAATGTTTGCAAATTTTTAAAAGATCATATCTCCTGTTTTTGTCATGACATTTTGATAATTCTTTCAGCTTTTTCCATGTTTTTAAAGCCTTTTTAAAAAGGAGCTAGTTCCAGAATTGTGCAACAACCCCTTTAAAGTAGCAAAATAAATATATTGACAATTGTAAAAAAAATTTGCTTTCAAGAATAAAAGGGACACACAGCAATCTGCAAATAAAACTTGAAAAATCCTCGGATTGCAGAGTCCCTCTTTCAGAATAGTGTATTTTAAATCTTATTTTGAAATTGTAAAGATGTTTAAAAAAAACCTCCCCATTCATACAGCATTGTTTAAGTTGACTGACTGTAAAATCCATCAGTATCATAGTCTCAATCGACGCTGACAGTTTTAATGTCATGACATCATACAAAATGGCCGCCAATGACGTGATTTAAAGGGAATGTAGCGACACAGCCAAACCATCTTTATTATTGAGAGTTCAGAAATACTTGAATAAGGGTGAAAGAATCATTCGAAGTTTTTGTTGAACCGGATATGGAAGCGGCCATTTTGAGAGCTATGACATCACGGTTCTAAATGACCATATATGGAATATTTATAAATATGAAAATTTACTGATTTATAGGGGGGGAATGACAGCAACTGTATGAAAAATATGTAATACTTAATGGCAATAATGCTTTATTTGACCAGTAAAAAAATCATTCATTTGCTGTGGTTTTCTTCGTTTTAAATGCTATTTATCAATATTCCATATATGGTAATATGGAACTATGACGTCATAGTTCTAATAATGGCGGCTCCCATATTCGTAGGGAACAACCTTTAAATGGTCATATCTTTTTTGTTTATCATCCGATTTTGATAATTTTTTCACCTTTTTCCAAGTTTTTCAGAACTCTCAATAGCAGAGCTTGTTTGGCTGTGTCGCTACATACCCTTTAAGAAATCTTGTAATCGCTATATATCCTTCATTTATAATCGGCTTTTGATAAAACTTGTAAGGTTGTAAAAATCGATGTCTAGTTGTGCAATAAGGTCGAATGTTGTCATGTCGTCATCAAAGATGGCCGCCAGTGACGCCGTAATGGAAATCTTGTTTTGGCTATATCTTCCCTATTTATTATCGGATTTGAATAAAATGTTCACAGATTGTAGAGTTCAGGGTCCAGTTGTGCAAGATGGCCGCCAGTGACGTCATTAAAGAAATATTGTAATCCCTATATCTCCTTCATTTATAATCGGATTTTGATAAAACTTTCACAGGGTGTAGACACCAAAGTCTAGCTGTGCGAGAATGTCGAATGTCAACGTTAGTCATGACGTTATCAAATATGGCCGCCAGTGACGTCATAATGGAAATTTATCGAAGTCTAGTTGTGCAATAAGGTCGAATGATGTCATGTCATCAAAGATGGCCGCCAATGACGTCGTAATGGAAATCTTGGTTTGGCTATATCTTTCCTATTTATTATCGTATTTGAATAAAACGTTCACAGATTGTAGAGTTCAGGGTCCGGTTGTGCAAGATGGCCGCCAGTGACGTCATTAAAGAAATATTGTAATCGTTATATCTCCTTCATTTATAATCGGATTTTGATAAAACTTTCTCAGGGTGTAGACACCAAAGTCTAGCTGTGCAAGAATGTCAACGTTTGACATGATGTCATCAAATATGGCCCCCAGTGACATCATAATGGAAATTTGTTTTATATGTATATATTTATGTATTTTCTACATGTATGATTGGATTTGAACAAAACTTTCTCAGATTGTAGAGGTCAGGGTATGGTTGTGCACAAACGTCATATGGTATCCCATGGTGTCGGTGACGTCACAAATTCACGTTTTTTTTTCTGATTGTATGTTCCAAGTTACTTTATTGAAAAACAAGTCCGTGTCTAAGATGTCATCATCTTAAACATCGCTGAAAGTTGTGACGTCATCCAATTTGGAAAGCCCATTATTATTATTGACAATATTGAACATAATCAGTTGCTTGTTTGATAGATGAAATAACAATTGACCTTGCAGGAGATAAATACATTCCATCCACCTAGAAATTTGAGTGAAAAATTAAAACTTTAAAAGTTTTTAACAAAAACCATTGAAGATCGCTGAACGATTTAAGTGATGTAATATTATATTCTAAACTTTGTGAAAAGTCAATAACTGGTAGTTAATACATTACAAACCTTAAGTGGAGTAAGAGCATTCGTGGCCTGAAGTCCGAGTGATCGCAGCAATACCAAAGGTGTGAAGTCTGTACCGTACAGCCGTTTAAGTCCATCTATGGTTGCCATTACAGGAATCACTTTCCGCTGTCGAGAAGTTTCATATTCCTTCAAGTAAGTTAACGAACCTGAAAAAGGTGATGATACGTAAATATTGCATCCATTTGAGGTTGCTGGTGGATATTGTCAACATATAAACAAGAAATGTCGCCAATAAGTGACGTATGCCCCACGAAAATTTTGCCTCGTTGACCTTTGACCTCCAAGTGTGACCTTGACCTTTTGCCCGATTCTTGCACACCACACACCTCACTGTGGTTAACAATTGTAAGAATTTTCATGGAAGTCCCTTGTTCTTTTAAAGTTATGGCTGAGACATAATGTTTCGGACGAACAAATATATTCCTCCCTTTAGGGTTATAAAAAACAATGTTGACGGTGGCGCAGCAAGGATGTTGCATTATTTATCTGAAGGTTGGCATTATCCACCATCACCTTGCTGGGATGCATGTTGATTTCAATGTAGTGAAACTTGTCACAAAAAAAGATAAAATGATCATGTCATTTCATGAACTGTATTTTATTAATTTTGTCGATTGGTAAATGTGTTTCAAGATTTAGAGTCTTAACAAAACAACAGTGCTCAATGACAGTAAGCTTTTACCGAAATGAAAAACCCGAATATAGAGGGAAGGAATTTTTATTTTTTTTATTGAACTGGGTATTGACAGGGATTTCTCAGACGCAGGTTTTCTACGTCTCCATTTCGGTATATTTCTATGTTTTCACTACTTTAGTTAAAATGTCATGTAGGCGCTTGTTCTAAATAAAGTAAATAGCAAATAAAAGCGACTGTAATGATGTGCACCTGTTCGATCAAATCAATCCGCTGCCGATTGTGTAGCCTCGGTCACTCGGCCCGCTTCTGATTTCTTCGTTATGCTATACTACATGGATCCAGAACCAAGGTCTGGGGAAAATAGGACATTTGAAATCGATTTTGGCGAGATTCTACGACACTTTAAAAAACATATTTTCAAGTTAATTTAATATTAATTTCTTATTTTTAACTTATAGGTAGCAGCAAGTGAGTTAAAAAGTTTAACTGGTGCATCAGCAATTGACGTTGCACGTTTATTTACAACATGATGTCAGGCAAACGTCGACTTTATGCATGTGAAAAAAAGCGCGAATAAATTGTGCTTATCTCTAGTGGGCGCTTTCATCTGCCCAGACCGATATCTGCAAGTAAGACTATGCATGTCTGTCTGTCTGTCTGTCTGGTCGAGACTACCGATTGTGCTATGCTTATACGTTTTTCAAGTGTTCAATGGAAATGTACAGAAACTATAGTGGGAAAAATATGTTTTGCTTCACTAATTTAAGTTTTTTCGCTTATCCACTGCAAATATAACATACTTAAATACGCAACTAAACACAATCTTATTTTATTCGGATAAAAACGTCATATTGAAGCGTCGAGCGTTCGAGGGATTGACATGGTGTAACGGGTTTTCCCATTTTTCAAAATATGGAAATTATTTGAAAACGTCTCTCTGCCACCAAAATAACAAAATACTAAGCTGAAAAACTTCGAACTCAACGCATCTATGATAAAAGTAAGCGAGACAGAAAATGTCGAGATAGCTGAAAGCAGGATATAAATGGGTTAACATGACAAAGTGATATGTCCTGCAAATGGTAAACCGTGAAATATGAACTAAATCTTATTTGAAACAACATATCTTGCATCGTAATGATGATGAAGTTTTGGTAAGAGTTGTACTCCAAAATTTGTTATTTAAACATGGAACAACCAAAATCAGAGTTGGGACCCTTAAATATTTTTTTCCAGGAGTCATGGACCTCCAACTGAAAAATCCTAGGGAAAACCCTGTATTGAATGAAACGTTTTCTTAAATTAACAAAAAGAAATTGACACATTTTTCAAATGATGTATGCCATCTATATACAAACTTTTCAAATGATACAGGTTGCATATATGATCCCACTTTTGCAACATAAACAAGCGCTCTGCCAAACATGTATCATACACCTGTCTATGTGCCATTAAATACGAGTAATTGATCTTGGACATACTGATCTCAAGGAAAAAGGGTAAGCATTCTCTTCCAATCAGTAATACTCGTATTAAATTTCAAGGTCACTGTAACCCAATAATGGAAATATAATGATTGATAACTTTGCAATTATGTTCACACTGCAAAGTTCCTTAGCTGATAGCACTGTGTGTCTATTTGTTTCGGATTCTCGCTCTGGGGAAGAGATAACATTTCATGAGAGTAATGATGGGGTGACTGTGACCTTTACCTTTGAATTGAGGACTTCAGTGCAATATCTGTTATCCTATCTCCTAAGAGTTTCTTTGTGAAGTTTCAAGAGTGATGGTATAAGTGACCTTGACCTGTGATCTACAAACTTCAAAATCAATAGCCATCATGCTTCTTCCCCAGGGTATTCCTCACCATGTGTATTTTCAAGACCCTGGATGTTATCTTTGATGAGATATTGGAAACATCTTTTATCATCAGGTCCCAGTGACCTTGACCATAGAACCTAAGACACCCAAAATAAATAGAGGTCATCTCCTCAAGGGCATTCACGATTCAAGAATCGTGGTGTATCTCTTTACCAGATATTACATGGAAAGCAGTTATGATGGGGTCACAGTGACCTTGACCTAAAGACCCCCAAAATCTTTCCCCTAGGTCATAACTGATAAAAAGAGTACATTTCATGAGAAAAAGTTAAAAAAGGACAGACAACGTCATACAATAATACGTCACCTTTCATATTATTCAAGGGTAAACTCTCAGTAAACGTTCATAATTATATGGCTTGGTATTCCAGTGTTGCAGCACTATAAAGTTGAGCATCACTGCTACAAGTAGACTGAAATGATGACTGAAAGATTGTTAAAGTGCTGCTTAACCCCATAAATCGATTCAAATCCTATTATATTTTGGCCTAATCAGATATACGACAAAGACACGTGTAACCCTGTAATATGAGAATGATTTTATACTAACCTAGATCACTGCCGTCATACGCTGCCTTAGTGACAACCTCTACCAGTTTAGTCACATCACCAAATCCCAGATTCACTCCCTGGCCTGCAAGTGGGTGAAGCCGATGGGCGGCATCACTTGAAAAAAGTTAATGAAATATTTAACAACTTTCATAGTTTTTGTAAAAATACAATAGAATTAGGTGTGTACATTTCCTGGTATTTTTTTTTAAAATATTTATTTATCCAACAGCAAGTATTTAATGGCTCTGCTTACCAGGAATTGGGTACTTTTGTACCATGTGCCTATTTTGCACTATGTTGTAAGCTAATCAAAGTCTTAGGCATATGGGCCATGCAGTATTAAAGGGTGGATCAGTCTCCGATTATTTGATTGGGTGCGAACCATAATACGTTTTGGAACCCCAACCCCTTGCCCCTATGAAAAATGAACACACAAGTCAACAAGTGCACTCTTTGGGGTATGTGTTAGTGATAAAGATGATATGTTTGAAGTTCATTGCAATTGGAACAGAAGCCTAAGAAGTTGAGCACAACATATTTTCATAGAAATTCGATGTGCAAGGGGAAATAACTCTAGTAAAAAGTAGTTCAGTTCGAATTGTTATTATTATACTTGAATGCTACTTCATAATGAAAACACCGGTATGACATATGGTGTTCTTCTTTTCAATTATAATTTGTGACCCAAGGTCATCTCCCATTTAGTTATGACAGCATACTTCACATAAAATTAATATAAGAATATTACCAAGAACATGGTTAAACTTTATTAAAGAAATGTTCTGGATTTAAAGTGATAAACAAGAGGTCAAAGACATTGAAGCTCTACTGATAGGTTTGGATAGATAAGGTTTGGATAGATAGATCATCCATGGGAACCTGTGAAGTTTTATAAAAATAGCCCAGCACTTTCAGAGAAGTAGTCGCCACAAGTTTCTCCTATATAACTCTATGTAAACAAAGATGGCCTCTGGTGGCCATGTTTGACTTCAAAAGAATTTTGTTTAGGACCAACCATGTCATGCCCGTCATTTTAGTAAAGGTCATCAATACCACTCATGGTTTTTGAGAAGTAGTGGCCATTTTAAAATCTATTTATAGCTATGGTGGTCATCTTGAATTACCGGCCCATCTGGTTTTTGCTTAGGACCAACTAGACATCAAGAGCAACATTCCTGTAAAGTTTTATGAAAATCCATCAAGGAGTTTCTGAGGAGTAATTGCCACAAGTTTTTCCAATATAATTCTACATAAACAAAGGGCCATGTTTGATATCGAATCAAAATGAACTACATGTCACCCAAGTCATTTTAGTAAAGTACCAAATGGTTTTTGAAAAGTAGTCGCAAAACTTCTATTGTTTAAAACCTGTTTTAAGTGTGGCAATCATCCTGAATTTCCGGTCAACCTGAATTTTTACTTATGAGCAGCTAGACATCAAGAGCAACATACCTGTGAATTTTCATGAAAATCTATCAAGGAGTTTCAGAGGAGTAATCGCCTCAAGTTTTTCCTATATAACTATGTGTAAACAAATATGGCCAATGGCATCCATGTTTGATATTGAATGAAATGAATTTTGTTTAGGACCAACTACATCACCCAAGTCAATTTATTAAGGTTCCAAATCAATACCACATAGTTTTTGAGAAGTAGTCGCCACAAAAATCTATTTTTAGCCGTGGTGGCCATCTTGTATTTCCGGCTGACCTGCATTTAAGCTAGGATCAACTAGACATCATGAGCAACATTTCTGTGAAGTTTCATGTCAAGTTGTTCAGAGGAGTTGTCGCCACATATTTTCCTATATAACTCCATGTAAACAAAGATGGCCCCTGGCAGCCATGTTTGACATCAAATTTTGGTTATGACCAACTACATGTCGTGCCATTCATTTTGGTAACGGTTCCAAATACTTATGGTTTCTGAGAAGTAGTCACCACAAAACTCTATTTTAAAAATTTATTTTGTTTGTGGTGGCCATCTTGAATTTTTGGTCGAACTGAATTTTGCTAGGATCAACTAGATATCAAGTGAAACATTCCTGTGAAGTTTCATGAAAATCTGTCAAGTAGTTTCAGTAGTTGCTACAAGTTTTTACTTTATAACTCTATGTAAACAATGATATTTGTTAGTATGCATATCTTCAAGTGGTCATTACAAAGGGATTCCTGTACAGACCTACGAAATGGGGCAATACCAGTCCTATTGGGGTCTATTAGCACCAAACACACACACTTGCATACTAACCCTGGAGAATCAAATCTGTTTTCACAGCACACTTACCCAACCAATGCTACTCTATGTCTGACATAGTTTGACGAGTGTGCCAAACCGAGAGGGAAGGACGCGCGGCTATCCTTCTGAATACCTGTCACAGTGGGCGGTAATTGTCGCATAGACGTGCCACCTGTAGAGAGGAGAGTGAAACAAATCACTGCCAAGTTTTCCAGAAATCTTTCATGATTGACCGGTGAAGTCCAGGAATTCCAACCCGCAGTAAGGGCTATTCCATTAAAACATGGCCAGGACCCCAGGAAGGCAATTTAATGAACATCTATGGGTGAACCCTATTTTCTAAAATTTGTTTCTTTAAACTCAGTTTGAATCTATGGAGGGGTATTTAATTTCAAAAGTGCCTACCTGGGATCCCATTTATGTTTTAATGGAATAGCCCTAAGGCCAGAAAGAAAAATACCTGTGTTTCTGGTTACTCGGTTATTAGGGTAGGTAGGTAGGTATTTTTTTTCTTTTCTTTTATAGCACTTCTCAGTCTTCTGGATATTTTTTTTATATAAAACCACATACCTATAAATAACAAATATATAGGATACTGTGAAATGCATATCTGTTTCACGTGGCAGTGCGGAAATTAATGGTATTTTTATACAATTTCTTATTTAGAGAAACTATTATAATCCCATTTTGCCATTTGTTTTAATATGAATCTTTGCATGACAAATATTCTTATCAAAATCTATGAATGTTCGAAGAAAAAGTTAAGGTGCTACGTGATAATTTGGCCACTTCATTGTCTATAACTACATTACTCTGGGACATTTTTTCAGGAAAACTTAAAACATGTTTGTTTTCAACAAATAACACGGATTTTTTTTTTTTTTTTAAGATAAAAAACTGTAGGGTCGGCGCCAAAAAATAGGGACGGTCGGGTAACCAGACACACAGGTATTTTTTTCCCCGGCCTAACTATTTTTATCGGACTTGGGCAGTTAATACAGTTGTACAGAGGTTGGAATTTCACTATCTGAACCAGATTGCAACAACAATGTTTTGTATATTTATTTACGCAATGATATCATGCAACTGTTGGTGTCCTGTTATACCTGTTGTCGGAGTTTTTACCAGATACTCGAAAAAAAGATTCTTATATTTAGCGTATGTGTAACATGCGGATATCTTTATCATTCTGCTATGCAAGAACTACACTCCTTTTTTATCTATCATCACTAAGTTGAATAAACATTTTATAATATTGTACCTGGGATTATATTTTTCAGCAATTCTCCAAAAGCATTAGTTGCACGTTCAGCCACTGGATTTATGTCTCTTTCATGCCACTACAAAAAATAGATAGTAAAAAATAGGAAGTTCCTTGCTTAAATACGTTCTGTAAAACTGTTGTCTGTTGTAAAAACTGTCTGAAGTATAACATATTTATCTGAAGGGCGGCATTTAGTAGTCTCACTGACGGACGGACAATAACTGTGGCATTCCAGGATGGATTTTCAAATAACTTGGCACAACTGCTCATCAAAATATGACAACGTGCAATGGCTACCAAAACAATACCATATTTCAACTGAATATACCTTATTATCAAAGTCCATGCATACAACTCATCAATGTTCAGGAGATCACTCTGATCCGCCTTTTTTTTGTAATGATTACCTATTTTTGGCCCTATTTTTTGATACCCATTTGAAATATCTCGACAGAAACCGAGATTGACATTTATGGTATAGCTCCACCTATCTCTAATGGCACCAGAAGAAGCAAGTATAACATATCTGGCAAATCTTGTTTTCTGTCTTTTCTAAGACATTTTTCTGAGGTGTTTACATTTTTTGCCTGAACATATTGGCCAACATTTTTATATAGAATTAGCATAAAACTTACTCATAGTGTAAATGAATAATAATATACTCAGTACATTTAACAAGACCTCGGTCTGAGGGGGTCTCGCCCACCACGGCAAACCGCATATGAAATATTTTATTAAAGTGTTTAAATGATGTCCACCAAAGACAATACTTCATATGACCAAGTATCAAACAAATAAATGTGAGATCATCATAAGAAGTTGTTACTGATGTTAAGTGGTTTAACCAGGGTGTAGTTTTGCGAAAATAACACAAAATATGACCGTGACCATGGTATTTTTTGTTGTTCAGCGATGTCCACCAATGACAACAATACATATGACTAAGTATCAAAGACATAAAGTGAGGCAATAACATAAAGTTAACAGGTTATGTTACCTAACCAAGGTTAAGTAAAGTTACCTAACTAAGGTTAAGTTTGGGGGAAATAATGTAAAATAGTACCTTGACTTTGGTATTTTTTGCCATCCAGTGATGTCCACCAATGCCAACAATACATATGACGAAGTATCAAAGACATAAAGTGAGACAATACATAAAGTTAACCGAGATTAAGTTACCTAACCAAGGTTAAGTTCGGGGAAAATAATGCAAAATATGACCATGACCTTGGTATTTTTTGTCATTCAGTGATGTCCACCAATGCCAACAATACATATGACCAAGTATCAAATAAAGAAATTAAAGTTGTCAGAAAAAGTTAACTGATAACTTACCTAACCAAACTGATGTTTAGGGTAAATAACGCAAAATATGACCTTGGTACTTTATGTTGTTCAGCGATGTCCACCAATGCCAACAATACATATGACCAAGTATCAACCACCAATGCCAACAATACATATGACCAAGTATCAAAGACATAAAGTGAGGCAATCACATAAAGTTAAGTGAGGCTAAGTTACCTAACCAAGGTTAAGTTTGGGGAAAATAGCAAAATGTGACCTTGATCTTGGTAATTTTTGTCATTCAGTGATGTCCACCAATGTCAACAATACGTATGACCAAGTATAAAACAAAGAAAATGAGGCAATCACATAAATTTAACTGAAGTTAAGTTACCTAACCAAGGTTGTTGCCTAACCAAGGTTAAGTTTTGGGAAGATATGACCTTGACCTAGGTAATTTTGCCATTATGTGATGTCCCTTGACCCAACAAAGCATCTGACAAAGTTTCAGAAAAATATGAGCAGCGGTTGTTGAGATATAGTCGATTAAAATGCAGCCGCCGTTTGTGGAAAAGTGCTATGTCTTTCTACCCACTATTGTGGACGAGACAACACCGCAACATTTTGGATTTTCGAATATTTTCAGTCCGCTGCTTTTTTTGTTCAATTCAAGATTGTATTTTAATTCAGTACACAAGTCTCTTTGTCCCAAAGGTTAACATATGGCGATAAACAGGTACATAAGATTTGCTCTACTTCTTTCAGTTCACATTTTACGCGAGGACTTCATTTCCACTCTAGAAATTCAAAAAATACCAAGTGTTGCGTTTTCAAATGCACTGAGTGTATTTAATTAACATTCTGAAACACCTCACTGATTACATCAAACAAAATAACAAACTTACAAATGCATCATTAACGGCATCCACAAAACTTTCCTCTGACAGGGATACGAGATGTTTGGCGTCTTCTGGAGTTGTTGTCCATATCAAGTTACATATGCTATCTGACAACTGAAAATAAGGCAAAACATCTATTGACAAGAAATGTCAACAATAATTGGCAAATACCCTCAAAATGTTGGACTCATCTGGCCTTTGACCTCCAAGTGTGACCTTGACCTTGGAGGCATGAACCTGATTCTTGCACACGACACAACTTCTTATTGTGGTGAGGGTAATTCCATTAAAACATACATGGGACCGCAGGAAGACACTTCTGAAATTGAACACTCACCAATAGACGCAAAATTAATTTTAAAAAGGAGCAAATTTCGGAAAATAGGATTCACCCATAGATGTTTGTTAAAGTAGCTATCCCACAAACAACAGCCAAATTTTACAAAATATGTACACCGTTTCTAAACCTACTGATGACGAAGAATATTTATAACTGACATATTTTGAGCATTCAAACTCTAGACACCATATAAACAGCTTAAACCAGCCAGGCCAAACCCCAAAAACGGAGCTTCGAATTAAAAGTTGCCAACTCTAAATTTATTTTACGCATAATCAATCAGGGGTATTTAAGAACCCATGAATAAACCGATACTTTTAATCAGTACATTATTACATAATCTGAACGCCCGCATAGAATTTTGATAAAACGGTTTTGTGGTGTAATTTGGCGGGTTGGTTTCTTTAAATTGCCTTCCTGGGGTCCCAGGTATGTTTAGAACAGCCCTTGACATTTTTGTGAAGTTCCATGGAAATCCCTTCAGTTCTATCCCTCCCTTCTCATACAAAGCAAAGGATTTTTTTTTTAAAGAAATAGTATAAATTGCAATTAAACAAAGAAATGTGTATAAATAGAAAGCAGCCAAATTAAAAAAAAATCCACCAAGAGGTTTCAAAGGACAATAGGTACTATGTCAACCACTTATAAGCTTTGGTTGGTCAACAAAGAAGATTACATACTTTTTTTCGAAAAGATTTGAGGATATTTTAACTTTGGTATCTACCTTTGATGTAAAGAAATAAGGAATTTTGTAGAACATAAATGATTTCAAGCTTTTGACAGCACAACATTTTGGTGTGCCCAATCAGTCTATGTATTAGGTAATTATACCTGCATTTTCACAAAGTGAAATGGGGGCTATATAGGAATCACGTTGTACGTAACATCGCGACGAGTAACGTAACGCATTTTTTGTCACGTCGCGTAACACATTTCTATTACTTGCATTTCTAAAACAGTATTGAATGGGTTGTTCCCAAACTTAAGTACACATAACAACTGATCAAAAAGCAGGGCATTCATCACCTTCAGTGATAGTCCTGTTGTAACTGTTATGCTGCTTGAGATCATTTATAATAAGTTGATTAGCATAAATGTTCATTGAAATAATTCAATTATTTCTATTAAAAACCTTGGCTAAATTCTGCGTTCTGACTGGTTGATGATAATAAGTTTGTGCGTAACCCATCTCAAATGAAGTCATGTGATGTACTGAAATGTTGAATTTTGCAACAGTGTATCAGTCGTTTAACTGTCGCAGTTTGTGTTTAATGGCTCTGCTATTGTTTCACTGTAAAACAAAATTTGCGACCATTTAAAGACGCAAAATTTCAACGCAGTTCACCCTGTATTTAACTTACAGATACACTTTACATTTGACAGTACATGCGCTGGGTAGCGACAATCGTCGATTTAACTTACTGGTAACATTGCGATGGGCCCAGTTGGTAGAAATCGCTGCCAGGCAACCGTGTTGGAAGTCTGAAATGTATAAAAGTCAGGTTGAAATCTGTTAAAGGGACACATGATGTATTTATCAATCCCTTGATATATTTATCCACTATCAAACTGACTTTAAACCTACTTCCATATAATTAAATAAATAGAGGATGTTTGTTGTTTTGGAGTGAATAACAGATTTGATTTAATAGATTTGATTTTATTGAGAAGTGTGAAAACTTTATATTTTCACGAATGCGAAGTGTACTGCAGTGTGCAGAAAAATAAGTAAACAAGAAATGTCACTGTAAATGATAAATGCCCCCGAAGTGTCCTTTGACCTCTAAGTATGACCTTGGAACCATGGACCTGGATTTGTGCACGACACCTCATTTGGTTGTGGTGAGCACTTGTGCCAAGTTATTTGAAAATCCGTCCAGGCATGCAAAAGTTATTGACCGGACAGGATTTGACCTTTGACCTCTAAATGTGACCTTGACCTTGGGGCCACAGACCTGGATTTTGTGCGCGACACATCGTCTTGTTGTGGTGAGCACTTGTGCCAAGTTATTTGAAAATCCGTCCATGAATGCCAGAGTTATTGACCGGACACAATTTGACTTTTGACCTCCAAGTGTGACCTTGACCTTGAAGACCTGGGTTTTGCGCGCGACACATCCAGGGATGAGAATGGGGTCCAAATAAAGCCCCCCCCCCCGAAAAAAATTTGAAACCTAGATGCAAAATCCTACACTCTGGTGCTATTTGAGAGTGCCTAAGACTGTTTTTAAACTGCTACAAATTTACAAAAAAACCCCAACTTTTTACAAGGTTATGTATGAAATTTTGGATTTTTTTTCTTCAAAAACATTTTATTTTTATGTTTTTGTCCACTACACCAGATGATTTGGACTTTTTGATTGGCTGTGCGTCACATTCTACATTTTTCCTCTTTTTATTTTCACTTTTGCTTTCATAAAAAGTGAAACTGAAAAAGTTCAACAAACTCATTTTGAAATGTAAACATTAGCACTGCCAAATACGAAATCCCCCCCCCCCCTCCCCCTCCTCGTCAAATTTCTCTACGAATTTACACTGATCTCAAAAAAATGGTCCTGGCAGTCAAAAAAACCTCAGAAATCCGCGAATCCGCGGAAAATTCTCATCCCTGCACATCGTCTTGTTATGGTGATCACTTGTGCCAAGTTATTTAAAAATCCCTGCAGGGGTTGTGACGTTACGGTCCGGACACGAAATTACTTACCTGTTTTTGACCTATAAACTTCAAGTGTAACCTTGACCTTTGAAGTACGGGTCTGGGTTTTGCGTGCAACACATCATCTTGTTATGGTGATCACTTGTGCCAAGTTATTTAAAAATCCCTGCAGGGGTTGTGACGTTACGGTCCGGACACGAAATTGTGTACCTGTTTTTTACCTATGAACTTCAAGTGTGACCGTGACCTTTGAGGTACGGACCTGGGTTTTGCGCGCGACACATTGTCTTGTTATGGTGATCACTTGTGCCAAGTTATTTAAAAATCCCTGCAGGGGTTGTGACGTTACGGTCCGGACACGAAATTGCGTACCTGTTTTTGACCTATGAACTTCAAGTGTGACCTTGACCTTTAAGTTACGGACCTGGGTTTTGCGCGCGACACATTGTCTTGTTATGGTGATCACTTGTGCCAAGTTATTTAAAAATCCCTGCAGGGGTTGTGAAGTTACGGTCCGGACACAAACTTTGGAATGACAGACAAAAAATTTCGGGGGCATAAAAATTTGACTACATCATTGGCTGAGTATAACAACATTTCTGTTTTTAATTCCCCATAACTTCTTAACTACTTATCCGTTTTCAATAATCTACGACTCATTTTCTTCAGTTATTTCCAATGCAATGATATAACGTTTATAGCAACTTTCGGGAAAAAGCAGTTTTTGAAAAAAATGACCAACTGACATTTTTCACTGTAAATGACAACAATTACTGGTCTGAAATACCTGACAGTTTTAATAATTATTGTTCATTTTCTTTGTTAGACCATTTACAGTCGAACGATATATATTAAACAGTTATTTTCAAAACAAATAAAAAAATAATTGATTTTGATTGTTCTTATATAATTAAATAAAAGGTAATACAATTTGGTGTTTTCATGTTTTCTTCATTATACTACTGGTGCAATCATTATTTGTATATGTGCCACATAGGTAAACGATACATATCCCGGTGTTATATAGACAGTAGACTCTGAACATTTTGGTCACCAGATTTTTGTATTAACAATAATTCTGCCAGTGCAGAAGAACATTGTATTTTTAAATCCGTGATTGTTAGTCTTGCAATAGTAAGTTGTTTGAAGGGAAGTTTTGGGATTAGCGTGGATTAAAGTGAAAAGGGAATACAGGTAGTGGAGATTTATTTTTTCTTGCAACAATATTCTCAAGTGTACATTATTTCTCAAAATATTAGCGATGTCATTGTATTGTGATTGTCAACAAACTTGCAGATGGTGAACTCTGAAATCATGCGCAATCCGAAAAAATACGAGATAAACGGAGACCGTCGAAAACGTTATGATATGTGTCACATATGCACCACATATATTATTCATGTGAAAATAATGCACATGTGACAAATGAAATGTATACATGTAATTTTCATACGAAACTACTGTATATCAAATACATATAGCATTTATACAAATTTTGTAGAACATTGTAGAAAATGGTTTAATAGTAAACAACCTGTTTAAGTTTCAATGTTATTAAGTAGAATGTATTTTCATATGTATTACACATGTGTTACTTTCATATGAAATACATATGTAAAGTAAACCATATGAATTTCATGCTTAGTTTTCCTGTGTAATAATGGATTTCTGGTAAAAGGGAAATAACTTGCATATTTTTTTTTTAAAATTACATATTTAATACATATTGTATCAAAGTTTTTAGCAAATGGTCTATTTAGCAAATGCTACAATTTTTTTAAACATACATTTATTTGCAATTAAAATCTATCCTTCCTCCACATTCCCTCAAACCTACCAAAATATCATTCACCAATCTTTTTCTATAAAGCCATACAACATGCAGGGAATTAATTAGACCTATATATAATTACCATGCTTTTCTTCATTTTACACTTGCATAAAACTCCCATGATGCTAAAGTCAGAATAAGCCTAAACTGGAAAATGTTGTGCTTCCGAAACTCCATTTTATGCTTATGCTATTTCAAATTTCACGACAATCTAACAGGATTTGTTTGTTTTACAAAACTCCAACAAAATGTCAACAGTATGAAGAAAAAAATCACGGGTATCTGGTTAAAAAACAACAAAAATTCCAAGCCTTGGTATGACTGTTTTTATCGCACAGCCTTGGTTCCAAGTCAAAACAGTTACACCTTGGGTTGGATTTCTAAAACCAACACCTACAAAAGGTTCTTATAGTCTTAAGATTCAGCCATTATCGTAAGTTACGTTCAGGATGTGTTTTAACTTCAAGACATTATTTATTTGTCTATTTAAACATTATAATAATCAGTAATCACTATTTGTAGCATGGTCTGTGACATTTCCTTTGTATTTGCACAGTTGTAAAACTGAAAATAACACCATTCATTCTGACGGGTGTGCTCTAACTACCAGTTATCGAAAGTTAAGAGTATGGCAGACAGATGAAATGGACAAGCTACGAAACAAATACAATATGGTCTCGTCAAGTTGGTTGATATAAACACCTCGATGGGCTATGCCCATCTTGCTTACGCCCATCTCGATGTTTAAATGAGACAAGACTCTATCTTTTACTCAACAGTCATATATTACCTCTGTTATTTTAAGTGTAGCAACCACACCCATTTGATTGTAGCTAAATGATACAGTATGAAAGTTAGATGCTTGTCTCACAGCAGAATTCATTCCATCAGATCCTATCTGTAATGTAAAAAGACTGGATTTTAATAATGTTTAATTCTGAGCGTCGAGCAAGAACATAACACATTTTAATGACAGACAAAGATCTTATAATCAAACTGTTGATTTTTTTGATATAATGCAACTGCAACTGATAAAAATATGTGTTTAATATAATACGCCAGTACCATTATAGACTACTTCCCTTTTCTGTGTTAGAATTAAAACACAACACAAGAATTATGCCGAATGTCCCCGCTACATATATATAAAAAAGTTATTTGAAAAGGGCAGACAATAAGTTTAAATATACATCTCGGAAGAAAGATGTATTCAATGTTTTTCAGACTTGCTTTTGGATGTTAAGAACTAATTAAGATCTGTTTGTGTACTGACCTTGTGACGTCATGATGCCATGCAATATGGCCACAAAACAGAAAGCCCATTTAAGGTTCTAAAAATCTTAGTAAAAATAAAATCCTCCACAGTATACATCGATGTTAAGTTGAGATTTATTCAAACGCACTTGACAAAAATCCTGCAATCTGATTGCTTGACGTTAAAAAAATTGCGACTATTAAATAATGCATAACCCGTCGCAAATCTATACATGTGACGTTAAGTTTGATTGAAATGCATTTGTGATTAAAACTGTCAACAACAATGAAATCAACATTTCAATATAGGTAACCCTGTATTATATAGAGTATCTTTGGATTATTTGTTGTTTGTTTTGTATAGTGTTTTACGTCATTTTCAACACATGTAAGGTTATATATGACGGTCGATTATTTGTGGTGGAGGCAGACCACCAACTTTTCCTGGGTAGAGCCAGTACTGTACACCTCCCGCCATCCGTAAGAATCGACACTTCCTTACTTGCAGGTCGAGCTCCCAGTGGGATTCGAACCCGCAGCAGTGGGAGGCGAAGGTTTACAACGCAACGTCGTTAACCATTCGGCCACGGAGACGCTTCTGGATTATATATAGCATATAATTTAGGGCTGATATTAAACATTTTAGATCTAAGAGCTAGCCTAAAAATATAAAGCAACTCTAGGTACTTACTAACAGTTTAGTTTTCAAAGTTTGTCCGTTATTCAGCTTAAGCGTCACCCAACTATTGGACTCGGCCTTCTCATCTACGCCAGGTATAGATATACTGTCTGTCCGTGTGCCGTACATGACTTCTATCCGGTCTTTGACAGCCTCTAGGCGGCGTGTCAGTGCCTCCAATATGACATCGTTCTCGGCTACGTAGGCTATCTGGTTTGTCATGTCATCCTGGTTGAATGTGATAAGTGAGTTGGAACACGACTCCCAAACCTGTAAGAAGTAACTAGGGAATTACATCAATCCTGGCTACGTAGGCTGTCTGTTTGTCATATTACTTTAGATCTGTTATTATTTGCCAATATTAGCGAATCTACAGTCTTTTAATTAAGTGAAACTGTCATTTACATGTAGAACGTATGAATTTTGAAAATAATCTCTAATTTCACACAGTTTGCTTTAAATTACATTTTGAATTAATAGGTGCATATTATTTTCCAATTTTAAACCTGTATTTTTCTATTGCCATAGAGTTTTACCTTAAACCAGATAATTCCACTAAATGCATCTCATATAACTGTTTAAAACTGTTTGCAATTTATACAAGATTGTATGGGTTTTTTTAAGACAAGAATATAAATGTTGAATAAAAAGTTTGAATTTTAATTTTATCGCAATATTAGGAAATTGACAAATAATAGGACAGTTTGTTTTTTATCGATGATTTTATAAATAAACAAAAATAAGCATTTTATTCATATTTTGTATGACAAAATATGAATAGTTATTGTTGCTGTATTATCACATACCATATAAGGATATCTTTAGTCAAAAATTATATTTTTGTCATCATTATTTGCAAATGTGTGTGTTATTGCCAAATGTGTGTGTTATTGCCAAATGTGTGTGTTATATATTTTTTCTTTCTTTTCTTATAAGAAAGTAATGAAATTATTTTTTATAGAGGAGGAAATAATAACAATGCCTGCAGTTTCAAACTAGAAGTTTTTATAAATGTAATCATTTTCAAAGTTGAATTTCATGTTAATTTTTGCTGAAACCATGGAAAAAAATAGCAAAAAATTGCATATTTCACTTTTTTTACGTTCAGACATTGACATATCAGACTATTATAACCTTAAACAACAATTTACAAGCATTTTTTTTTTAAATTTGAAGTGGTTTTTTTATAATTAAAGATTTTCGCTATAAAACATCATTCTCTACCCTTTTTCAAAAATACAGATTCAGCCAAATTAGGAAGCACATAACAGTTCATGTCAGAATGTTTTATATCGAAGGAAACATTAGACATGACATTAAAATGAACATATTCGGGGAAAATGTGAAGATATTTAATTCTGAGTTACAAAATGAAAGTGTTATGTTATACTTATAAGTTGACCACCTCTTGTATAATTATGTACCAACTTTGCTCATCGTATATCCCCGTATAAACGCTACCCCCTAATAAACGCCTATGAGGTCATTTCTTTTTTCCCCTCAATATTACCAGTATGAGGTTGCCAGTAGTCTGACTTCAGGTTTAGTTTAGAAAATACTTACTCCCAAGCATGTGAGAGGTAAACATTTTTTTATATTTTTTTATATGAACCCCTTTTGTAAAATGCAATGCCCCCAGGGGTGCTTAAACAGGGGTATATGGTAATTTAAGGTAATTTATTTGTAAAAAGTGTTCTACCTAATTATTATATCATAGGGAATATGTTTTTTAATATAAATAGTTGATGCTATAGAAAATGGTAATTGTTTTTGTTTTTTATTGTTATTTAATCAACGACGTCGTCCAAGACGCCGACGTCATCATCAAAATAAATGGTGAGTACAATCTTTAATTTTCAAATTGAGATTAAATCATTTTTAATTAAGATATCAACATAAAATAAAGAGATTTTAAAAGAGAAAATCACCGTGTTTCATAAACATCAAAAAACATAAAATGTGAAAATTTTGTCTGAAGGGTCGTTTTCGTGTGTTTCGGCTCAATTATACATGTCAAAAAAGTTAATAGTGTGTGCTAAACAAAATAAGCCAAGGGAGACAATGAGTACACACCACTGAATTTAATTTTCAGACAGTTATTTTTCCTTCCTTTATAAATGTCTAGATCAGACTACACCAATAACCAACCAATCAGCGGGCAGGGAAAAAGTTCCAGGTTAAATTCAGAGCTATAACACAGAATCTCTTAATTTTGATTGGTTGACAAGGTAAACAAACCAAAAAATCTTGCTAAAAAATTAAAATTCAACTTTTGAAGAGCACATATAAAGGTTAAATCATACATTTGTGCAATGTATTCATAATGTGTTGAATAATCAAAGAAAGAAGTATATGTTACATTTTCCTCATGTTTCTACATGCAAGTAGGTGGGTCAGCACCATCCGACCCAAACAGTTTTTTCAAAACATACTCAACATATGGTTAATTATATTTTTTTATGATAAAACTAAGATAGGGCTTTCAAAGGTTACCGGGGGCCCCGTTTGGTCACGGGGCAATGAATACGGCCACTGCAGATCCCTTTGGAGGGGTAGGCAGAGGGGTAGAATCCCCCCAAATTCATGTTCATTTTATCATTTTTTGTTCATGTTCATTAAAGGTCTTCATCATGATCCCTGCATTGTTTCAGGTACCATCTCGCTCGCATCAAAAGAGCAGTGGCAGAAAAACAATAACGTGGCTCCAGCGTAAATGGAGTTTCTACGATAGAATTTGCAGCAACTCTGCAGTTCAGGGTGAGAAGGTTCTAGGCCCGTTTTCCATATTTTATCTCGATGTACATGGAAGATGAGCCTGGCATGTTCATGCCTGCTAGGCGCCATATAACCTTTTCATGTGTTGGTGCGCCTTAAAACCCCAATTCAATTCAAAACAAGTAATAACAAATATAGCTTCCTACATTAGGCAACTCAGTACAGAGCTTAGAGCTATAAGGTAGGCCTATGGAAAATGAATTGGTGCAGTATGACCTCTAAGTCAAGTTAATTACATCTGATGGTACAGTTGAAAAATCATATTAAACTGAAGATACAATTAATTTTTTAAAGAAAAAACACACAATTTTTTTAAAGAAAAAACACACATAAAATAACCTCCTGATGGTGTGTGAGAGGGTGGGGAAATGTGTGTAGGGAGGAGGGGGTTGAGAGGAACCAAAGTCCCTATATGGTTGAGATATAATAAGAAGTGTAAACAATACAGTCCATAACAACAGCCCATGATTCATTTGAGCCTAAATTGCTATAAGAAATCCCAAACCAAGACGTAGGTGGACCAATACAACTATTTTAAGAGATATAGATATATACAACAGCTTCCAAACTATCTTAATCTGCCTTTATTGCACATTTTATTCGCCATTACAATGTGTGACCATGGAAGCCAAGGAGAAACAGAAACCAGTTTAAACCACTTATACAGCCCTTAAGATAATACTATAAGAAAGCTTGTGGCTAAATTTGGTTCAGCTAAGACAAGTAATGTAAGAGACGTAAACCTGTAAACTCTGCTTACATGCAAATATCGATGTGGAGTGGGACGCCAATGCGACTACATAAGCCTGTTTATTCTTTAAAAAAAGTTGTAAATTTTATTTCCCTTTATTTAGTTATGTAGACAGGATTAAAGTATTTAACTGAGGTGCTAATTAAAATGTTGGATAAATACTTCAAGATTGCCATTTCCCCGTTACTTTTGTGCACAATCAGTCAACTGAATACAGACACAAATACGAGAAGAGTGCACATGCATTACGTTTACCCACGGTTACGCACCACGGTTAATGTAAGCATTTAAAGTCCGATTTCATTTAAAATATATAGTGAATTCAAATTGTAGACATGGAGAACACGTTTATCATGAATTGGAACCCTTAAAGAAGTTGCTAATTTTTCAGACTTTGTCATCTAAAAGGAAGCCTGAGAATGTAAGCTAACAAACCTGCATTCGCAGTACTGGATGGCATCTCATTCCTTGAATCTCTTCCCAGGCACCAATTTCTGCATGGAAACATTACAGTAAGTAAGAAAAGAGCACCACAAATAGTACATAATACGCTCTCAAAAATCAAAATTTATTACGTAAAGAAAAAAGTGAGTAAATGTCTGATTTACAGTGCGTAAAGTGTTTCATGACTGTGTGAGTGTCAGGTCAATGTGACCTTGATGTTTGACCTTACTGATGCCAAATCAAAGTTTAAAAGCACATAAGCATATTTCAGGAATCGCTCACTGTCCAATGCCTTACAATGAAACAGTAATTACCCAGAGGTTGTGTTTTAGACGTCATAACCTTTCATGTGTTGGTGCGCCGTAAAACCCAATTCAGTTATTAAAAACAGATGTCTCTCCCACTTGAGAAAGGGCCATAAACCTGCCAAAAATCATTTGACTGGAACACGACGACGATAAGCAAAACTAGGCTTGGTACTGATCATCCCTACCAAGTTTTGTTGAAATCCGACCAGGGCAAAGTTTAGTCCAGACAAAGTTTGTGTATTAAAACCTTTAAAGGGCCACAACTCCACCAAAACTTTAAACCAGAACATGACATGATATGCGCAACCATCATTCAACCTGAAAACGACAATGATACGCGCAACTAGGCAAGGTACCGATCATCCCTGCCATGTTTCATTGAAATCCAGACTGGGAATCAGGAGAACTAGTCTGGACAAAGTTACCTTTAAAGGGCCATAACACTGCCAAAAATCATTCAACTGGAACACCGCAATGATATGCTTAACTAGACTTGGTACTCATCATTTCTGCCGGATTTGGTTGAAATCTGGCCAGGGGATACCTAGTCCGGACAAAGTTTGTGTATTAAAACTCCACCAAAATTCACTCAAACAGAACACGGTGACGACATGTGCAACTGGGCTTGGTACTGATCCTCCCTGCCAATTTTGTTTGAAATCTGGCCAGGGGTTCAGGAGAACTAGTCCGGACAAAGTTTGTGACCTATAGACAGTATAAAAACAATATCTCTCTCCTCCATGAAGTGAGGGAGACATAATAAACAATGTTTGGTTGGGTTCAAAATACTTTGTGGAACATGCTGCATGCATTTGTATTTGTGCAGTCTCATGTTATTATACGAGAATGATCTGACAGACTAAAATGCATTTATCAAAAGTTAGCTTGTAGATTAGTATTTAATTCACATTGGGAGCCAATTACATGTTGCTTTTTTTCAATAATTGAGCAACGAAAGAGTTTAAAAATAAGTATCATTTGCAAAGTCATTTTCATTACGTGGTCCAAGTATTAACTTTATACCCCAGCCAACCCATTCGCCAAGAAGCAAATATGGGGTTGGCTGGGGTATGAAACAAAACCTTAGTTTCGACTTTAAAAGTTTGCATATTGTAAAATTACAACATTTAGTCGGTAATTTTAAACGGTTATCACATTTTTTCAGTACCACATAATGTGAATTGTTTTTTACCGCAGTAAAAGATGTATTTCACTGCTTTTTCAGACTGATAATTCATGCATATATACTATACTATACTTACTTTCGAACAATTGTATGGTTGATGGGCTAAGTGTGCATGTCCTGATACCATACTGATCTGAGAGACTGAATGGTTTCTTTGGGCCAGCTTCCAGCATCACAATTCTTTTATTTTGCATCAAGTCTTCATGACCTAAATATATAACATATTGCGTGAAATAAATTCTTCATCTAGGCTCTAAAGCGATACAACTTTTTCTTACTTTACCTCAAACCCCAGTGCCATATTGTGGACCCAGGAAGCATTGACACCAAGATTTAGGGTTTCTGTTTATATGGCGTGAACAACTCAAAGATTAAGGACGGAGGTTTCCGAATTTTGGAAGATTTCATTGGATGAAAATAGGCTATTTTTGGAAGCGTTTTTCCTTAACTTCCAATGAAAAGAACATAGAAGAATATATATCACGTGAAGGCTCTATTTTTAAACTTCAAATCAAAACCTACAGTACATTTGCAGCTAGAAGCACATTTTAGCACACTAGTCAGAAGCAGACTCATCTAATCTTGATTTTACTAGTTGTTTACATAAGTTACTGTACAACACACTACACTCAAATCCGAGTACTGAATACACACAGCGACGATTATCGGTGTATATACGGCAGATTTTTTTCACACTGACAAAGTTTAAATATATTATAACTTTTTATCTTTTTATTTTCTGCGTGGATTTTGATAATTTAAAAAGCATATTTTTTCTGAAAGCTTGATTGAATTGAATTGGATTTTATAGTCGCACCAACAGCTAAGGTCATATGGCAACTTTCCAGCTTCCACTGGTGGAGGAAGACCCCAGGTGCCCCTCCGGGCAATTTTCGTGCACGGGCGGGCACCTGGATAGAACCACCGACGTTCCGCAAGCCAGCTGGATAGCTTCCTCACATAAAGATTCCTAGGCCCCTGAGGAATCGAACCTACAGCGGTGAGGGGCAAGTGATTGCAAGTCAGAGACTCTAACCACTCGGCCACGGACGCCCCTCTGAAAGCTTGAAGAATACACCTATACGAGATCATGGATATACAGGTACCCTGGATTTGAAACTGCCTACACGCCCTTTTGTTAATTCTCATTCCGCCGAGTGGCGAATAAGCTGCTTCTCTGATTACCCTGCGGTAAACAACAGGGTACCAGTCAGGGTAACAGGTGAGCGGTGGCCATTTTTAATGCGATCAATTATCCTGAAATGAGTTGATGCTGACATAAAAATGAATTATAAACATACTACTACTCGATCTATTTGAAATATCGAGCTAAGTTATTTAAATATGCATGTACCTATTGCTTTTAATTTATTGAAAAATTATGGAATTCATAATATAACTTGGATTTTAACGGCGAAAATAGCTGTGTTGATTTTCTTTTTCTACAGTTTTCCGCTTGAATCGAGAATATACCGGTACATTTCTAGGAATTTAACTCCTCTTTCTTTTATTCAAAATAATTATTCCTTCTAATGTCATTATTGTGTAGATTGGCTTATGTCCTTGGATTTCTTTATAGTCTTTGTTTTGTTCTCAAATTACGCAGTTAAACTTGGTTGAAAATTCATAAAAAAAAATCTTGAGTGTTTTTCATAAAAATGTATACACATTTTAAGAAGTCAAACTACTGTTTTACTTATGTTTAGAGATCAAAATAATTATTCCTTTCAAGTCATTATTGTGAAGATCTGGTTTATGGCCTTAGATTTCTGTATAGCCTTTATTTTTTTCTCAAATTTCACAGTTAAAATTGGTTAAACATTCATATAAAAAAATCACGAGTATTTTTCATAAAATTGTATACACATTCTAAAAAATCAAACTCCTGCTTTATTTACGGTACTCAAATTAATTATTCAAATCAATTATTTCTTTGTATTGCCATTATTGTGTAAATTCAGTTATGATGTACGTCTTTTATAATTATGTGAACAGCGCGATACTTGTGTATTCGGTATGACAAGTTTGACTTTGGGGTACTTGCGTGCAGTCAAACAGAAATATTATACCAATCACATCATTTTTTAATAATTTTATCTTTATATATTTACATTAATTTTTAATTAATAATTCATTTCTTTATTTTTCATCATTTTTTGCGCACAATATGACCTATTTATGTGTCGATTTGCTGTAAAACACCATTCATTCAATCGCCAACATCCCGTTATTTGAACCACAAGACAACCCTTTGAATTATATTTGTTACCGCCCTTCTAAGGATTGTTAAGGGGACAGTATGCGGAAATACTGCGCAAGACCACCTTACATCCTATTTATTGGCAAACATGGTGACAAAAATAATTGTACCAAAATACAAATACCGACACAGACACATCGACCATACTGTATATTCGGAATCAAATGGTGTGAATTAGAAGGCCAGGCGTGCAATATGGAACAATATACAACTAAATGAATATCCTGTTTATATTGAACCACATACCTAATATATCTGTTGGTTGAACATAACAAGATTAACACGACCACCATAGTTTAATTAAACAAGACAAATGAAGCCAAAATCGAGTCGAGTTAGCTAATGAGCCAGCTAACTTATGTACTTACAAATGTATCATTATGCATGTATATGTACAATTTGCCGAGTCACAGTCAAATCATCATTGTCGCAGTTTCACATATGTTCATCTTATTTATTTCGTTTATTAAAGTTAAAACAGAAGTCACTTTATAGAATAAAATATAATCTCTCAGCTCGTATTTGATTTGGCCAGCTAGCTTAAATACTTTTCCCTAAAGAAACAAATCAGCAATGATCAGAATATATATATATATTTTAACAATTTGTCTTGTCACGTCACTGTCGCAGTTTCGAATTATTACGGATAAACGAACGGATGTTTTGTTATTTAGTTTGTTTTTAGTAAAGCTAAAACATGACATCACTTTATAGAAGAAAGAATTAGCTCTTAACTTGCTTTGAATTAGCCAGCTAACTTAAAAACTTTTCCCAAAATAAAGAAATCAGCAACGATATGTATATATATATATTTTTTTTTATTTGCCGAATCACGTCACGGTCGCAGTTTCACATACCTCAAATGAACGGATTTTTGGTTATTTAGCTTGTTTTTAGTAAAGCTAAAACACTGTATAGAATCCAAAATTGTCTTTCAACTCGTCGTTAAAATCGCCAGCTATTTTAAACACTTTTCCCAAAACAAATAAATTAACAACGATATGTATACTAGGTTTTCTTAGGTTTGATGAATTCGTAAGACGTTGCATAAGGCCAAAAATAAAATTATGTTTGTTTCCCCTTCCCGACCCATGCAAAAAAGGGTTGGGTAGGTAGGTAGGTAAAATATTTTTTTTATTTCATTTCTTTTATTTGAGATCAAAACTGGAATACATGCTACCTATAAGACACATTTAAGACAAAAAAAAAAAAAAAAAAAAATATTATTTTTTTTTCCGCCAGTGTCGAAAAAATAATTCGGGTCGCGGCAATTTCGGTGGGTCGGTCGGGAAGGGGAAACAAACATAATTTTATTTTTGGCCTAACCAGCTGGCATAACTTAGCGCAACGTGCATCACCCCATGCACACAAAAAAACTTACCTGTACGCGCAAGTATTCATGGGTAAATTATTATTTGGCAGATAAATTGGATTAACGACATGTTTCGAATCCAGAGAATGTAGATCTATGACCAGATTATCTAAAAAATAAATGTATATTATTAAAAGTGTTGAACTAGCTACTCGTTATTCACCTAACACATTACTAAATAGTATTTGATAGTTTTTTTTCAAGCAAATATTCTGGATTCCCTTTGGCCAGAATCCTCTACCAAATTTTGAGAGAAAAGGCCCCGATAGTTAAAAAAATATGCAGGCCAAGTAGAAAGAAGTATTTGACAGAAAGCCACTAACACAGATACCGGTTTAAAAAAAAATCTTATATGTCTATTAAAAACAGTAGACTTATTCATAATTTTGATAGAGCATCATCAAAAAAAACTGACCAATCAGTGACCAGAAATAAGACATACCCATTCTGGTAGGTTATAAACTCGGTCTTTATCCTTGATGTTCAACCAAGTTTACTATTAAAATTAAGGTATCTACAGTGTGATTCTTTTAAAACCCTGCATATTTCATGCACATTCATTAAATATATGCCCTTCTCCTGTAAATTCGTGCCCCTTAACGTCAACTGATCTAAATCGGCCAGAAGCTACCTATTGAATTCGTGCTTTCTGATTGGCTTATCCAAAAAGAGGTCCCCAGTGGGAAATGTGTAAATCTGATCAGGCATTTGTCTGTAATATTTTATTAAAATGGAAGCGAGCACTTGAGAAATAGCCTTGACCTGTTTTATTTTCTTATAATGTTTTTTTAGCAAATGTAGCACAAGCTGGTAAGATTTTGTTGTATAAAACGTTTAATTGCAGTATACTGACAACAGGTGTTTTACCTGTTTTACTCTCATTTCCGGTGGTTTTCGCGAGTTTTGTAGACTGGAAGAAAACCTTGGCAATAATTGAATAGAATTTGGACACGCGCAAAAGTACACAAGTCAGTGGTGTTATTAAGTCAATTGTAAGAGCACGAATTTAATAGGGTGGCACAAATCAATAGGGATATATATATTTCAAAATGAAAATTATCGTCTTTTTACTCTGACAAAGATTTTTTATTTTACTATAGAACTTAAGGATAAAAACCGAGTAACACAAATTGTATTACCTACTGAAAATAAGATAAAATCTCAACATCTTTGCAATAGAAAGTTATGCATAAGATTGTTTTCTAAACCGGTATCTGTGGTCACGTAGACGTCGTACCAAGGGCACATGCTACTGCAGCCCCAACCATTCCACCACCGGCTATGACAACATCAGCAGTTTGTAATTCATCATTACTGCTTGTCTGGTAGCATCTGGCAATACTTGGCTGCAGCAATCTAAGTTGTTTAACAGTTGCAAGACAGAGCGAACATTTTTGGAGGACTTTCGCAGCCATTTTTCCTTCGGAGTGTCTATTGACACGTATGTAAGAATAGCACAACCGTAAGAGTAGGTCGATCGCGGTTATCACGCCCGTAATATTTACATTATATTGTTATGATTTCAATTTTTTTGTCAATTTTATATAAAGTCGTATAAAGTTAAATTTTTGTAATGTATTGGTTATATAATATATATGTTTGTAAGTGTTCTTTCAAAATGGTCAACAAACTGTATCTTAAACGTTCTTATATTAGACATTGTCATTGTGATATATTAAGCATATATTATTGTGTGTGATAGTAAACAAAGAAAGAAAATGTATCATATCTTACGTGTTTGTTTTCGTTCCTGAATTATTTAAACGTATGCGTTTCAAGTACAGACAACCTAGTAGTAGATACGTTTCACATTCTCACTTCTATTATACGTGTCACTAACGATTATCGTTCCTGAATTATTGACACGCCTAAAATACGACTTATCGTTCCTGAATTATTTACACGTATGCGATTCAAGTACAGACAACCTAGTAGTAGATACGTTTCCCATTGTCACTTCTATTATACGTGTCACTAACGAATACGACTTATCGTTCCTGAATTATTTACACGTATGAGATTCAAGGACAGACAACCTAGTAGTAGATACGTTTCCCATTGTCACTTCTATTATACGTGTCACTAACGAATACGACTTATCGTTCCTGAATTATTTACACGTATGAGATTCAAGGACAGACAACCTAGTAGTAGATACGTTTCCCATTGTCACTTCTATTATACGTGTCACTAACGAATACGACTTATCGTTCCTGAATTATTTACACGTATGCGATTCAAGGACAGACAACCTAGTAGTAGATACGTTTCCCATTGTCACTTCTATTATACGTGTCACTAACGAATACGACTTATCGTTCCTGAATTATTTACACGTATGCGATTCAAGGCATAAAACGTAGATACTGAAATACGTGTTGAATTATATAGACACAATCCACTTCATTCTTCGAATCTAAACACAAAACGTAGAAATTCAACTTGTAAATTTACATTGCAACTGTATAAATCCACTTCATATATATGTTATCCAGCTTTTGCATCAATGAAATACTTATTGAATTATATAAACACACTCCAATCACGTTTTAATAAATATTCCTTTTATGTATATCACATGTTCTTAATGTGTTATGTATAAAAATAAATAATTATTTTGATAAGGAAACGCAAAATTGATAATTAAATAAATGTAAATATAAGCCTTATCTCTATAAGCCATATATCTTTACTTTGTATATAGTAGAAATACACAAGGACAACTTAAATGATAGCATTTGCTCAAATGTCAATGAACAGTGTAGGTGTGAAAAACATTCAACGTCCACAAAAGAAAAGCAAACAAGCACACTTAATGACAGTATCCACTTTACTTTGAGTGATTAGCTGACACCTTTATACAGTTATAATAACTGTATACTAATTAGTGTTTGTAAGATAGCTTGGATGCGCTGAAGCCGTTACATTTCTAGAAATAGTATATATACTTGATAAAAACAGAAACATGTCAGATAATCTGTTTCTTCTGAAGCAAAGTCAATCTACGCAACCTTTACGATGGCTACTGTTACTTACGGACAGAAATCGAATGAGTATGAGGATGAGTGGCCCGCTTTAGGCGATTATAAGGTATGTATAACTAATAAGTCTCTATCCACAATAGAGTCTTACGCATTTATTGCTGTAACACCACCAACACAACCACCATCAACAACAGACACAATCACTATGAAACCACCTCCAATGGTAACAAACGCTATGGTTAAAAAACAACAACACCTGGAGTCGACTACACCACACATTACGCACAATAGAGTGAGTATTCTGTTTTCACCAATTGAATGCACAAACAGATTCAGCTGCTTACATATTGAACCAACGTATGAATATGGTGAGGAGTTAGTGCAACCTACATCTGTAAAAAACAAGAAGTCTAAAACAAAGCAACTCAAATCAAAAACAAACGCAAAAATGACACAAACTCCACATGCTACAGTGGATACACCACCATCAGCACCAACAACACTTAAAGGCGGAGGGGACGATGATATCATACATGGTAAAACGTTTCAAACATATGACGAATTTCAAAAATGTTTTGAGCAGTGGAAGTTAAAAACCGCATCACCAATGAAGATTTCAGATTCAAGAAAGAACACTGATGGTAGTTCTGAGTTTCCTTATCTTTACGTAGTATACGTATGTAAACACTACGGAAAACCACGTGTAAGAGGAAATTCAGTTCGGCCTAACCAGTCGTACTTCCCAACGCAGTGTTCTGTAAGAATTCGACTTGCATTAGATCAAAAATATGGTTATAAAGTAACGTTTGTTGAAGAAACGCATAATCACGCGGTATCAGCCCAAACATTAAAACACTATCCGACACAAAGGAGATTAAACTCAGAAGAAATAATAAAAATCAAACCACTTCTCTCCATGGATGTGAAAACTAAAAACATAAGAGAACACGTAGAACAAATAACAGGCAAATGCATTCAAAATAAAGATATTCATAACATACACGCACACATTAGAAATAACGATCAACAAGGCAGAACGGAATCACAATTACTATACGACACAATTGAGGAATTAAAAAAAAATGACCCCGGATCGACAATACTTTTAGAGCTTGGTACAGACAACGTTTTGGAGCTTCTTTTTATTCAAACTTCAGAAATGAAGAAAACGTTTCAAGAATATCCAGGTTTTCTGTTCATGGATACAACTTACAATCTAAATATTGAAAATTACCCACTGTTCTGTATATTAGCAGAAGATGGAAATAGAACCGGGCGTCCAGTTGCTTATTGTTATTTAAAATCAGAAAAGAAAGAAAATTTAAATAGAGTATTAGAAATCTTTACACAAAATAACGACACAGCGTCTGTAAAGATAGTCATGGTTGACAAAGATGCGAACGAAATGAATGTTATTGCGGTCAATATTCCTTCGGCCTCAATTCTGCTATGTACGTTCCACGTACTGAAATATTTCAAGAAAAAGGTAAGCGAATGTGACATTGACATGCCTTCTAAACAGTCACTTATGAAGTTGTTGACAGTTCTATGCAAAATCTGAGGATGATTATTCAGATAACTACAACATTCTCAAAACCTCTTTCCCCGGTTTCATTGGATATTATGACAAAAATTGGCACAACTGTATTCAACTTTGGGTTCATTATTTTAGGGAGAAATTAGAATTTTTGGGCAACCACACTAACAACAGAATCGAAAGTCATATTCATCATATTAATTATTATAAAACATTTCATAAACCACCTCTGGCGCGGTCTTAAAAGCCCGTAAGTTAAGGTTGTGAGATACAATTAGCATTTTATATTTAATAACAATATTATATTAATATTTATTAACAATTTCATAAACCACCTCTGGCGCGGTCTTAAAAGCCCGTAAGTTAAGGTTGTGAGATAATATAATCTATAGTGGGGATATCTGTCTATGTAATACTTGGTGAAAGTTACATAGGCCACCACCTGATGAGACTCGCTGAGGAGTCGAAATAGATTATCAAAAAAAAAAAAGTAAAGAAAAAACCCAATATATAATATTTATTATTTATTTCAACTAGCAAATTTTCCTAAATATAATTTCCAATTTTAAAAAATACATGTAACAAACAAGTATAAAACGTTTTTATACGTTTT
This sequence comes from Cyrtodaria siliqua, assembly GCA_037043455.1. NCBI lineage: Eukaryota > Metazoa > Mollusca > Bivalvia > Adapedonta > Hiatellidae > Cyrtodaria > Cyrtodaria siliqua. The sequence continues at coordinate 356,542 of JAWPHD010000855.1, forward strand.
TATACGTGTCACTAACTAATCTCCTTATTGACACTTATTACTCGATACGTTTCCCACCCTATTATACGTATACGTGTCACCAGACAGGAAACACGAATAAACGTATACGTGTCATTAGACAGGAAACACGAATAAACGTATACGTGTCAATAGACTCGGCCTTTTTCCTTTAGAGTGACCTCCCTTGTGGTTACGGTTAGATAAGGTTGTACACGAATAAAACATTGGTACCATTAGCCATTCAGGGTTCTCCCATCGGCAGTTACCAATGGAAACCGATGTTAACATTTTGTACCATACTATCTCAGGTGTAGAGTCGCGGGAAGATTGGTTACCATCAATTCTAGCAATCTCTATTCAGAACTGTCGTTCCTTGCGACGTACACGTCAATGTAATGGACTCTATCTATCTATTGATACTGCAACACCCCCTTTCGAAGATTATGTGCAGGTTTCCTGGGTAGAACCAGTACTAAGCAATGTGGATTAATTATCTTGCTCTAGGATAAATAACATGGCCATGGCGAGGATCGAACCCACGACCTTTCGATCTGAAGTTCGGCGCTCTACCAATGAACCACGCACTCCACAAGTGATTGCGAGAGTGGTTGTAAATGATGGTTTTATCCGTCTATCTATAATTTCTAAAATGTACTTCCTCCCTCCATTAATCCATCCATTAATTCCTATTACTATTCTAAATATGCATATTTTCTGTATCAATCGTAATTTTAAATTATACAAAATTAAAGTTCATTTTTGCATAATTAATTGATCATGTAATATTAGATTACTTACAGATTGGTCATCCCTCTTAATTCTGTTATGCTTAGTTGTGCTTTGATCATGCTTAAAATGCATCCATGTTTTATTAGACTTTAAATCTTTTTTTAATGTGCTTTTTGCTTGTATTAGACTAGCTATTTTAATATTTCTTAGATCGTATAGCTATTTTATTACTATGTTGACTCTATTCATCATGTTAATAGTCAGTTCAAAGATGCATCCATCCATCCATCTCATCGCATCGCATCGCATCGCATCCTATCCTATCCCATCCCATCTCATTCCATCCCATCCATCCATCCAATCAGTCCATCTGGTAAGTTCGAGCAGGTTGCGCGCCTGTGTCTGTTAGTAGACAAGATAAAATGTTTAAAAGTTAAAAAAAGGTTAGGAAACAGTATGTTTAAAAGTAAGAAAATGTGAGGAAACAATGCGAAAGGTGTGTTAAAATGAAAGTGTGGAAAAGATAAAATCAGGATAAAAACAAAACTGCAACACTTAGGTTTGAGGTGGATGAACTTACTCAAGTCATGCATAAGTTCAACCTCTTCTGGTAGAGCATTCCATTGTACTATGATTAATATTTGTAATAGTTCACTCCAGTGGGTATTTGTCTGTATGTGATTGAATGGCAGTATCTTGAGACCCTGTTGTTACTGTATATGTATGCTGGAATCGGAATAGCTACAAGGCCATATACAATTTTATAGAAAAGACATAGACGTGCTTCGTTGTTCTAGGGATCGCCAACCCATCCTCTCCAGCATCTCAGTGACGCTCGAGTACTAGTACCTAGAAAAGTCAGTTTGGGTCCATCGGGCAGCTCGGCGCTGGACCATTGCCAGTCTGTCTATATTTGATCGGACGTTCGAATCCCAGACATGCTGGCATACTCTAGTTGGGGGCGGACTAGGGCTTTATAAGCACATTCTCTTACAGTAGGCGCTTTTGTCCTGATATTTCTTTGTAGGAAATCTAAGGTACGTTTAGCGTTTGCTGATATGCAATTGACATGAGTATTCCACGACAAGTTGTCTGAAAGGTCTACCCCTAGATATCGAGCGCTTCTGACTGTTTCTCGTACATGTCCATTGAGAGAGTAACTGGTGGGGATTGGAGTTTTCGTCTTGGTAACCTGAATGACTTGGCTCTTAGAGGTATTAAAGCTCATTTCCTACTTGAAAGACCATTTCTGTAACGTATTTAGGTCTGTCTGGAGTTTGACGCTGTCTGTCACTTTGTCGTCGATTGCCAGATACACTGCTGTGTAGTCCGCGAACAACCTTACTTGCGAGATGATGCTTTCGGGTAAGTCGTTAACATATACCAGAAACAAAATTGGACCAATCGCAGACCCTTTGGGGGTACACCAGATGTTACTGATATCATGTCTGAGCTTTCTCCACCCAGCACTACTGTTTGTGTCCGACCACTCAAAAATACTCGTATCCAGGACAAAGTTAGACCGCGGATGCCATAACTGTGTAGTTTGAGGAGCAACTTCTCGTGGTTAACGATGTCAAAGGCCCTGCTGAAATTAAGTAGAATAAGATCAGTCTGTTTACTTTTGCTGGTATTTCTGGCTAAGTCTTCCACCAGCCTGACTAGTTGTGTGTTCACAGGACCTGCGTTCTCTGAAGCCATGCCATAGGTCGTACACATGAGGTTGTTGCTATCCATATGCTTGACCAGGTTCGAAGCTACACTATGTTCTAGGACCTTGCACAGGATGCAAGTAAGATATATGGGGCGGTAGTTTGCTGCAAGAGACTTGTAAACCTTTGTAAAGTGCTGCTGTCTTAGGCTAAATCACACATACACATACTATTGTTAGGACATACACATACTATTGTTAGGACTGGTGGTTTAACCAACACTAAGTAGAATGCAGCCCTTTCATGTGTGTGTATTACTATTAAACAATGCCATGGATATATATGTAGATCTATGACAATGCTATGATATTTCAATCAGAAAATATTTGCATATTTAATCAATATACCATCACGTTTAATTGTTACAATCATCTTACAGCAGTATGTATTACCTACGTCATTCACAGTAGATGCACGTGTAAAATGTTCACTTACTTGACGATATGTACGTAATTCTTTAAGTTTTAAAAGGTAATTCTTAAAATTTTAATATTTATATTGTTAAAAACATATACAATTGAAGAGTTTTACATTCGTTTTTATATTGTATACACATCACCAAAATGTTGAATCAGTCTTAATGTATCTCAATTACCACCTTTTTAGAAAAATCATGAAGTTTCTAGACATATTTTATTCATGTTATTAGTGTTAATCATGTTTGTATAAACTGTAAATGTGTTATATTTTGTCTGAGGACCATATATTAGACTGGCTTGTTGCCAAATATGTTATCTTCCTAAAATAAAGATATTATTATAGACGTTCGGACTTGATGGGCTATCCATGGGTTAAAATACCCGTTGAACGCTATTTCGTCTTATTATTTTTTCTGTATTCATAATTCTACGATGAAGCATAAACTAATAAAGACGCTGATGACGTCTCTGACTGGAGTATTTTTAAACGTGAAATTGCTTCAAAGGCTGTGATGCTAATGTTTTAATTACGCATTGTATGCTAAATTGAAAGTGCGACAATAACTAGATGTATTCTGTGATTCAAAATATGTGTAACAGTGATCTAACAGATGTGAGTTCTGTGATAATAAGTCAGATGCTTAAAATATTTGCAATATTTTTCTCATTTTACCAATTTTTTGGTACTATAGCTCGGGTAAGTTGGGTTTCTAAAGTTGACCAAGTATGGCCCCAACGTGACGTAAATTGCGCCTTCGTCTACAGGACCATCCAGCTGCAGTTCTTTGAACCTTTCCTAACTTAAAAAACCCCAGCAAAGCGTATTCTGATAACGGACAAGAGAATAACAGGAATCACGTTTGTTTCTTTTGGAGCTATAGTGCCAAATTGAGTCATAGCAAACCGAGGGTCTTCTAAGTTGCCTTGTGTGACATGTTTTAGATATGAGGCCCCCTAGTCTAGACACAGACCTAATAACATAATAACCTAATAAGTTTAATAACATTAGGTCAGTGATCTAGATTACTACTATATGTAATGGGGACCATTAACCTCCTGTTTTTGTGTGTGCAAAAGTAACGTTCTACCGTATTTGTCCATGGAGTGTGTATATATGCTGTTCCACTTGGTTCCTGGTCATGGAATGGTATTGAGTCATAAGACAATCCCAAAGAGACAGTTTGTCAATATCTTCTTGCAGGATCTGACGATCGGACAGATAATGGCCGTAAGCACACACACAGCCGTCAGCCAACAAACGGACAGATAATTGCCGTATAGAGCACACACACAGTCGTCAGCCAACACACGGACCGATGATTGTATATGCTCTCAGTGAGGACGTTGAGAGGACTGATCCTAAGACCGAGCCCTGAGGGACATCCGACAGTATATCAGTAGTGTCAGAACGTTTGCTTCACCTGTACGGTGTCCCGAGTTTAAGAGATGTAGTAGGACTCAGATGAAGGTGTACGCTCCCTAGTCAGTTGTTTCAAAATGTATGATAATGACCGATGCAACAACACATGTTATTAGGTATGAGTGTCTTCTTCTATAGAAATAATTTAAGTGATAGGGGAGATCAATCTGAATATCACGGAGTGGGTGTGGGAGGGAGTTATCCTTCGGGTGACCAATATTTTTTTTACAAAACATGATTTGTTTAGATGCAATTTGTATATTTCAACTGTAAATGAAATAGTTTTTAAGACGTGTAGCCTACAACGAGATATTTATATACAGATATAATGCATTTTGCAGGTTTATTGATGTTTTAAGGGATTGGACAGAGAGATCAAAGAATAGGGGATCAATTAAGGAGTAGGGGGAAATTAAATTTTAAAATTAGATAGGGGGAATATGCTCTTAAATGCCCTGTGGAACTGACAACAACCCCCCCCCCCCCCCACCCACACACACACACACCCTCACCACCACCACCATCCCCTCTTTATTTGGATGGTCCAACCCGACCCTCATGTATTAGGATCACCGAATATGTACAATCACAGACATATAAATAAATGTGTTATTAGGTCTGTGGTATATTGAACTTTAAATTGAATATAATTGGGAGGAGTGTACCTGTTCAATTTCTAATGTGCAAAATTTTCGCTTTCCAAAGTATCCTTTGTCGACTCCTAAAGGTGACGATGACGATATATGTTTGGAAATATATTCCGTTTGTGAATAGTTTATATTTTGTAAATTTTTGTTTATTTATTCTTTCTTGCATTTATTACTGCGTCAAATATCAAAACGAGCCATTATTATTCGAAAATTTCTGACAAATTAGATAAATTATTGGTGAACTGTATTTATTTAAAAACAGAGGGCACCTGTTATTCACTCCGTTCCTTGCATAGTTTTGGTCCAACATGGCAACAATGGCAACAAGCCATGGTTTGTCAGTTTTAACCAATTCCAGCGTGAAACCTCCACTAAATCCTAGAACAGGGCTATCATCTTCTATGCACGAGAGATCGGCCCCATTGCTCGGTCGATTATCCGGTATATTTTATGATGATTACGATGAAGACGTCATGGCGGAAGGGGACATTTTGGACACCAAACACAGACCGAAGTTTTCAACCACGGCAGATCATGCATCTATTATACAACTCGGTAATCTTTCGGACGAAGAATTTTACCAGAAGCTCCTGCAGCTGAAGAATGAGCAGAGAAAGTTGTTGCAGAAATGTGAGAAAGTATATATTGAAAAACATAGAGGAGCCACCCCCACATTTCCAGATGATTGGGAGAAATGTGAAACGTCCATTTCAAATCGGGATCAGTCATTCCGTTCAAAGACATTCATAGATGATGATGGTGTTTTAGTTTCAACAAAGAGATCACACTCTCCAATAAATGCACAAAGATCACAGTCCCCACTTTCGCATGAAAGGGGGATGACTCCTCCACCTGCAGATTCTCCTCCGACAGAAGCCTATCGCAAACCACCTTCAGGACGACCGCCCTTCTCATATATGGCTAAATCTATGACGTCACCTCCATCTCGTCCCAGATCAGCACCATTGACCAAAGAACATGCATGGTCAACTGAAGATCTTAGGAATACAATGAATGGTTTAATGCGATCCTTTGAAGACAGTGATGAAGAGTTTGTTCCAGATGACACAGTTTCAGAGCCTTGTAGGCCTCGCGATATATCTAAGACAATGTCACACCTTGACGATATGTGGCATAATTTTTCTATTGAAGATTATGCACCCAGATTAACTCAGACTGAAAGAGTGTCATCGGCAACTGTTACGCGTAAAGAAAAGAAGGAGAAAGATGAAAGTTGGCGACATCGATTAACTATACCTGAGCCTTTTACTATGACAATTAGGGAAGAGAATAAAGAAAAGAAAAAGACTAGAAATCAATTAGAATTTGAGAAACAACGACTTCAACGGGAAGAAGAATTAGAAGAAGAATGCACAAAGAAGTTCAAGGCAAGACCTGTTCCTGCACATGTTTATCTTCCACTGTTTGATGAAATTGAAGAACAGAAACAGCAAAGGAGGGAAAGTGTTAAACAAATGAATGCTGAACTGTTGAAGTCACAGGAGGCGCCTTTTAGTTTCTTGAAACGAGAAGAAGACAGAAAACAACATCAGCGAATGAACAGGGAATGTAATCAGAAATTAGAAAAGACAAAACCTGAAAACACTAAACCAAATGCATTTAAAGCAAAGCCTGTGCCAAAGTATATATTTGACACTTCAGTTGATGATAAACTTCAGGAGGAAGAGGAATATCGCAAAATAAGAATGAAAATGAGAGCTGAAGAATTGCTTCGATCGGCTTCTTTGCCACCGAATATGAATGCCAGAGAACAAATGATAGTTCAAAAGGAAAGGGAAAAATGGATGAAGAGCAAGAAAAAAGGCATTTTAAAAAGTGGTGGTACTTCTCGACCACAGATAAATCATGAAGTTCCAGACTATGATGCTCTATACCGTCAGTTTCAGCTTGAGTTGCAACGAAGGAAAGGTTGGAATGAACCAACGGTGACAAGACCATTTAAAGTTGAAACCAGAAGACCTTTGTCTGCTCATGAAAAGATCAAATTGGATATGGAGAAAGATGAAGCAGTATTAAAAGAAAACAGATGGCCATACAAGTTACCTAGGAAAAAAACTAAAAACTTAGGTAAATAGTTAATATGCATTTTGTTATTTATGTCCGTTAATTATTATGATAGAATTATTTTAAACTTTTAAAGATTTTCTGATATATTATTCTTGAGTTTATTATATACCGATATACATGTTGATTTGTAACTTGTGAAATGATAAGGTATAAGTCATATGTATTTACTTATGATTTTATTACAATGACTTGTAAAGCAATTCAAACCTCAGCAGAATCTTGTTATGTAATGAATCAATTTACCAAACTTATGTTGTGAAATCGGTATTAAATATGCACTTATTTAAGATGCTCGACTGTATATAGTATAGATTATAATATACCTAGATATAAATGATATAGCGATACAGTTTTGACTTCAGTACATAATATACACTGTATTTCTTTGCTGTTCAACAGGTCATATGTCAATGTCGCTTGATTCGTTGCCAGCCAAGTCCACCCGGTCAGCAGATGTAAGGAACAGTCAGACGAGGTACATTTACCCATCAGGGTTTTAAGGTCTAGTGGCACCACTACTATTAATTCTTAAAAAGACACATGGTAATCCTGAAGTATTTATCAAGGATTAAAATTTTCACCTCCGTTCAATAATACATATATGTATGATTTGGAGTTTAAAACATGCTTACACAGGTGGTTACATATATTTAAATAATTAGATCATGAAAACTGGAGCCTCAAATTGAGTTACCAAGTCATTATTCATTTTGCACATTATATTCAATCACGGGTATTTTAAGAATCCATGAATAAAACTATACATTTAATCGGCACATATACATTATTACATGTCCAGCACACCTGGATAGAGTTTTGATAAAACAGTTTTGTAATGTAATGTTGCTCTTATTTGGTGGGTTCCTTTAAAAAAAGCCCCGTTATAATAGTTTCGTGACCGAATACTCCTCTCCTGCAACCATCTCCATGTTTAAATGCCAATTTTCCTTAAAAGAGTTCTAAGGATATTCAGTTTCTGACATAATCAACATTTACAGTTGTAAACTTTAGAAAAGGCTACTAAAATGTGTTTTTGTTGATGTCTTCCTTCGAAAGGTGAAATTATATATAGAGAGTACCAGTATCATTTTCCTCCCAGATTTCTGTGATTGAATCATGCAACATTTTATTTTAGAGATAAATGTCAGTTTTATAGAAACTTTGTCAGTTTCATGTCGAACTGTTTGCTGATTGCATGATAAACACAATATTAATTTTATTATACCCCCGCTTTCACACAGTGAAGTGGGGGCTATATAGGAATCACGTTGTCCGTAATGTACCGTCTCGTCAACATGTTTTTTTCCCATCGCGTAACACATTTTTAATACTTGCATCTCTCCAACATTTTGAATGGATTGTTCCCAAACTTCATATACTCATACTAAATGAGTCATACTGATGAACTTATGTCCCTCTACCTCACCCATCATTGATTTCCGAATTTATTACAGAATTATGGCCCTTTGTTTGACTTAGAGAATTTTCCACTTTAATATTGTATAATGACGTTAACATATTTTTTCTCAAACATTTTCGTATTGATTGTTCCCAGACGTCCTGCACACATAACAACTGATGACCTTATGTCCCTGTACATCACCATTATTGAGTGCCTAATTTATTACAAAATTATGGCCCCTTGTTTTACTTAGAATTTTCCACTCTAATGTTATATAATGACAGGTAACAACTGATTACCTTATGTCCTTCTACATCACAAATTGTTGATGCCTAATTTATTACTGAATCATGGCCCTTTATTAACAGATATTTTAGACATTTATTATTTTTGATTTTGCCCATCATCGGCTAGAGCAAAAAAGCGGGTGTATTCATCACCTTCAGTGATAGTCTAATTTGATATTGAAAATGAATGTTTTCTAAATCTGATATTAAAGGAATCGTCTACAGCAGTTGTCTCAGCGAGAGTTACGAGAGATTGAGGAGGAAAGACGACGTCGCGTTAAGGAGATACGACTTCGAAGAGCAATTGTTGAGAAAACATCAAAAGAAACTCCAATAGATAATCCTGCGGAAAAGAAAAAGCAATTCAGGTAGAAAATGCTGTTCTTATTTGGTTATTGCCAGTTATTTATATATATCGTTGCCACATCTCAGAGTTACAAATGCCTCGTTATACCTGTGGTAAAATTATAAATAGTTTTGGGTGCCCGCAGTAAATATATTTTCGCAGTTTATAATAATGTTTAAATTATACAGTGAATCTTGATATAAAATAAAGGCTGCTTTTTATGCCCCGTGTCTAATCGTGTTAATAACTATGCCAATAATGGACGGATATTCAAATAACTTGTCACAATTGCTCACCACAACAAGACGACATGTCGCGCACAAAGTCCAGGTCCGTGGCTCCAAGGTCAAGGTCACACTTAGAGGTCAAAGGTCAAAATGAAGTGCTTTCGTGTCCAGTTAATAACTCTGACATTCATGGACAGACTTTCAAGTAACTTGGCGCAAGTGCTCACCACAACAAGATGACTTGTCACGCACAAAATTCAGGTCCGTGGCTCTAAGGTCAAGGTCACACTTAGAAGCAAAAGGTCACTTCGGGGGCATTTGTCACTTACATTGACATTTCTGGTTTTGTATAGTTACGTCTAAATTCATAAACTTGGGTGTAATAAAATACAGTAGACTTATATGCACATTTATTGTCAGAGGTTTATACCAAGGTTACAAAATATTATTAAACTATCAAGCAGTTAGCTGGCCCTCTTGTTGCATCTTCAACTCAAACAAATGCAGGTTGGTCTGTCATTCGGATTTTCATATATATATCATTGTATGCCTTGTTTGCCAAAATTGCGAAATATTGTGAATGTGAATATACGTATATAGAGGATATTTGTTTGTTTGGAGTGAATATAGGATTTATTTTCACCGAGAAGTGAGAAAGCTTATATTTTTACGAGTGAAAATATGTGAGTTTCCTCACTTTGAGATGAAAATAAATCATATATTCAAAACAAACCAACAAATATTCTATTTATTATATACTCACAACCTTAACTCACATGTGAAATATAAACAATGAAAATAGAAGGTTTTATTTTAATCATAAAATCTACTATTTTACTGGAGTGTATATAATAAATGATAGTATATCCTGAAGGTAAAAAAACCCTATATAAATGCACTTTGTTTAATAAGAAAAGTATATAACTGCATAAGAAAATAAAATAAATGCACGCTAACAAGTGTATACTAAATATACTACAGGGAAGCAGAGAGGACACGTATGGACGATTACGAGAGAGAGATGCAGGAGATGAAGGACCGTGTCAACAGGAGACCCCTGCTGTTTGAGCAACAATCACAGGTAAACCCTTTTTTTCCCTTCTTTACAACTGAGAATTTAAGACATCATTAATGTATTATAAATATGGCACAGATCTCCGGCCAACCATAACAAATAGTTGGGTTGCTGTTTCTCTACCTACCAGGGAGAAAGGTCACTACCCAAATATTTTAGTAGTACTTCTTAATGTTTTTTTTGTTGGTAACTTTAGAGCAGCAGTTTTCATAAGGTTTTTACTTTCTTGAGATTTTTTTCCTTCATTTTTTCTTCATTTATTTCCCCATAGGAGTGAATTCATAAAAATGAAGCCATAATGTACATACATCTGTGTTTCTCAATCAGTTTTAGGAAGCAAATTTTAAATATTTGCATGTTTGTCAACTGCAATGATTAGCCGGGCATCCATTTGTACGTGGTGACTGGTCCGTATCCACGTCCGACATAAATTGCACATTGTGCATTTCATCACCGGCACGGAACTGATCAATAAATGCGTCCCAACATTTTCTCTATGTAACCGATTTTTTACCATCACGGATACGGACCATGTATCACGTACAAATGGATGCCTGGCTTTACAATGGGAGAAAGCAGTAACCTGTAAACTACCTCCATTTTTACCATATCATCACTCCAGTAACAACAAGTCCTGGTATATTGGACCTCCTTTCAGGGCTTTTTCCCATAAAATTGGAAAGAGGCCCATGCCTAGAATGCGCACATTTTCTCATTTTGTGAAAATCTTTATGTGAGGAAGCTATCCAGCTGGCTTGAGGAACATCGGTGGGTCTACCCAGGTGCCCGCCCGTGCACGAAAATTGCCCGGAGGGGCACCTGGGGTCTTCCTCCACCAATGGAAGGTGGAAAGTCGCCATATGACCTTAGCTGTTAGTGCGACTATAAAATCCAATTCAATTCAATTCATTTTGTGAAAAATGTAAAAATTTCATAAATTAAGAAAATTTGACAATAATATGCTTCATTTATATGCTCATCCATTATTTATTATAATTACTAATCTCTCCAAGTCAGAATTGACTTAACAGACAAAATACAAAACACATTGCAGAATTCATGTTTTTCTCAAATTCTGCGAGACTGCTGCCTTCTGATTGAGAAATATTTCTGCCAGTTAAATTTTCAATTGGGAAGAGGCCTTTTACAGGCCTTTGTTGTATAAGGTAAAACTGCCCTGCCTTTGTGATAATTTTTATATATTTCTTTACAGACCAATGCCAAGAAGAAGGCAGAGAAGAAGTTCAATGCTACATTGCGAAGTGTTGGACTGGACGAGGAGTTTGTACATAGTCGAGGTTCCAGGTCAGCCAGCATCCAAGACTACACCGACGACTATGACGATGATTTTGAGGACACAGCGGTGAAGAATCGGGATGAAACTTACACAAGACGCAGCGATTCCGAGCGCTCGGAGTCTCCAATGGAAGCTTAGTCAGTGGAGAAATATTTCGTCCCTTGATCTTACTGTTACTAATATGTACAGATCTTTTCTTGCATACCGAACAAGGATATCCGTCCTTTTACAGGGGCTAGATATTTCCCTCTCACCCATAGGGTCGAGATAAACTTCATGCGCACCAACATCAGGTATGCAGGAAAACATGCAAAACGTTAGTAGCTGGCGGCGTCAACGCACAACATGTCTCTGATATGCAAGAAAAAGAATCTACATGTATCATGGGTATTTGGCTCAGATAGGGAATTCCAACCCTCGGAATAAGTGTTTTAATCGGAACTTCGGCAGAGCCTCTGTTCCGATAAATACACTTATACCTCGGGCTGGAATTCCCTATCTTCACCGGATACCCATGAAAGATTCTTATAATCCACATCATTGTGATAAATAAACAGATTTTATTTCACTTCTATTGTGTTAGAAATATAGAATAGTTTTAAATACTTACAATTTATAGGTTTAATCCTGAATTAACAGACACTTATTTACACAAATGTAAAATATGTTTATAACAATTATTAAAGTGGAATGGTAAATTTGAAAAGCAGCTTATAATAGTTCATAAAATGTTTGTTTGATAGTTAGTATTTTTTAAAAATGTTCTGCATAATTTAGCTAAAATAATAGTAATCGTAATTGGTAGAAGATTTATGTATAGGCCTACATTTATGCTTTTTACAAATTTGATATTAAAACAATATTGTTTGTTTGCATTTTAGTCTTAAAAGAGATTTTAAGAAACAGTTAACAACTTGCAACAGCTAGTTTTGAGACAGATTTATGCCCAGGACTCAATTTAAAAGTGCAGATTTTATTGAAAGAAAAAATTTACTTCTGTTTTGGAGAAAGCTATTTTATACGCAGTTATTAATCATGATTTTTTTGCATCTTTTGATTAACCTAGAATGTTTTGTTTGCCATAAATTAACCATGAAACAGATCATTATCGATGTTCGAAAATTAAAATTTATATTAAACAAGCTTTACTGCCTATGACGTTTTTATAAAAGAATATGTCATGACCAAATAGTGAATTTATTGTATAAATGTGTTTTTTTCTGTATTATTAGCCGACTAGTGCCAATTTTGTGTAAAATCTAGTGTATTTTGTAATGTAGTCATTGTTAACGCTTTCATCGCACAAGTTTAGAGGTTTATACATTGTACAATTAATTAACTTATAATCAAAACTTTCGTTATAATTGACTTGCTAGAAATGTGTGTGTTTTATGGAATTTTTTAAAGGGACACGCCACAATCTTGAAAGTATTTAGGGCTATTCCATTAAAACATACCCGGGACCCTGGGAAAGCAATTTAATAAACATCTATGGTGAACCTTATTTTCTGGAATTTGGTTCTTTAAACTCTTGCATCTATGGGTGGGTGTTCAACTTCAAAAGTGCCTTCCTGGGGTCCCGTGCATGTTTTAAAGGGATAGCTCTTATCAAACATTTAAGTTTCACCTTGATTTATTTATCCAGTAACATTTTGAAGTTTAACCTACTTGCAGTTATATAGACATATGAGGCGCTGTAATAAAAAAAAATCAAGATTGTTGTGTGTCCCTTTAAAACGTTTTTTTAGTGAAATGGCTTGAGTCTTTAGAAACACATTTATATAGAAACACATTTATATAGTTTAAATAAAGTAACATTATTCATACTGCTTCAAGCTATTAACATTTGTTGTTTCCTCTTGCTGGAGGGAAGCATTAAATACATCTGAGAATATAGCAGGTTTTGTTTTGACTGTTTTATGATATTATGTTTAGAATATATGTATGTTACAATGTATATTATTTTATGTTCGTTTCACTAGATCTGATGAAAGTTCACATGTAAATATGCATAGAGAAAGGCTACATCATCCAGAAAAGATAGATGTAGAATGGATGTACATTTCCTCGTATACATTGACCAGCAATGGGGTTTTTATTTGCATTTCTGCCCCCAGTCTCATAGTGAAAGGACACTGTTATGATACACTGGAAGGCTGGAGGGTGGATCCAGTTGGCTCGCCTGCAATACTCTGAACAGTTATAAAATGGGGGGTGGGGGAGGGGGCTGTTGATTAGAAAAATGGCATTTGTGGTGAAGATGACTGCCTAGAAAAATGACATTTGTTGTGGGGTGACTGCCTAGAAAAATGACATTTGTGGTGGGGGTGACTGCCTTCAAAAATGCAATGCATTGCCACTTATAATAAGAAAATTAGTTGCACTCCCTTAAAAGCTGAGGTTTGAGGAAAAGTGTGCATCCCCATAAAAATCCTTAACACTTTTAAACTGTATGTTTTTCTACAGATGTTGCGGGCCCCAACACTGAAATCATGAATCCTCCCCTGAAAAAGAAATTATTCATTATAAAATGTACACTATATTGGATAAATGTTATTAGTGTTTTGTTTGTTCTTCTGTGATAATATTATTGTGATATTAGACTGTCCCTGTGTGGACATAATAATCCTAAATGGGTAGTAAATATTTGACTTTTCATGTATTGCATTTGACTTGTATGTAGGAAATTAAGTTTCCATGCATAATGCATTAAGGCTAAATTTAGACATGGAGATGTATGTAACGAATCTGTAATGTATTACAGTGAGGGACTGATTTGATCCAATCTTAAAGGGACACACAGCAATCTTCAGTTTTCAAAAACTCAAGGCTTCCCATACATTCTACATACTGCAAATCAGTATGAATAATCATTTGAATACATGTTTTTTTTTGCATAGTACAAATTGTTGATTATATTGCACCAATAATATATTTAATAATTTTGGTTTAAACATATTTTATTTTGAATTTGTGCATTAACACATTTAACAGTATATTAAGTTAAGGATTTGAACGAAAGAAAACTTATAAAGTTCCTCTCCTTGGAAAACGTGTTTATAGTTCAAGTATGTATTAATAGCTACGTTTAATAACTAACAAAAAAAAGTGAATACTGCAAAGTTTATTATTACTTTTATGTAATTATATACAAGCAGGTTTGAAGTACATATAATACTTGATAATAAATACTGAAAAGGGGGTCAATTTGAAGCAATACACACAAACTAGAGAGAAAAGTAGCAGACTCGGTTTTATTGAGTCTGTTCATGAGAGGTAATATAATATGTAACACCTCTCACGCCCCTGGCACCGACTTGAGCGGAATGCTACTTATTCTCGTTAAAGCCACAAACAGTTGGCTTGCTGATCTCAAATGATCAGTAAGTAATAACACTACTGATCTGTAGTCAGGGCACAATGCTTGATGAATATTTTAAGATTGCCATGTGTGCCTTTGAAGGTGAGTGTGTAAGTACTAATCTAGGTGCACGCTTGATACATTAAGTTTATGTAGAACTATTTATTATGTTATATATAGTACAGAAAAAGTCTATTTACCACACTGTAATAATATTCATGTACTTGTATTATATTTTATGTAGAAGAAAAGAAGTATGTGGATTATTACTTTATTTATTTTAGTTCAATAAAACGATATATGCTAGAAATTCTGCTGTTTTTGTTTAATGTTAGTCCAATCATTCCTAATTAGCTATATTCATTGTTTGGGCAGTTAAGTTAACTAATTATTTGGAGTGTAGTTGGGATGGGGGAAATATCATTTTTAGCTCTACTGGCCTATGGGATGGCGAGTAGAATGATTTTGGCGGAGTTATAGCCCTTATAGGTTTTAATACACAAACTTTGTTCTGACTAGTTCTCCTGAACCCCTGGCCGGATTAAACGATTTTTTTAGGGATGATCAATTCCTTGTCTAGTTGTGCAAATCATCGCCGTGTTCCAGTTGAATGACTTTTGGCAGAATTATGGCCCTTTAAAGGTTTTAATACACAAACTGATCTACTTCTCCTGAACCTCTCGCCAGATTTCAATGAAACTTTGCAGGGATAATCAGCACCAAGCATAGTGCGTGTCATTGTCGCGTTCCGGTTTACAGATATTTGGCAGAGTTATGGCCCTTTAAAGGATTTTGATACCACAATTTTTTTCCGGGTTCTCCTGAACCCCTGGCTGGATATAGACGAAACTTGACAAGGATGATCAGTATCAAGCCTAGTTGTGCATATCATCGCCATATTTTGGTTTAATTATTTTTCTGGCAGAGTTATGGCCCTTTAAATGTTTTAATACACAAACTTTGTCCAGATTAGTCTCTTCTGAACTATTTGCCAGATTTGAGCGAATCTTGCCGGGGATGATCAGTAAGCCTAGTTGCACATGTCATTGCCATGTTCAGGTTGAATGAATTTTGGCAGAGTTATGAGCCCTTAAAGGTTTTAATACACTAACTTTGTCTAGACTAGTTCTCCTGAACCTCTGGCTGGATATCAAGGAAACTCTTTTGCAGGGATGATCAGTACCAAGCCTGGTTGCGTATATCATCACCATGTTCCGGTTGAATGATTTTGAAAGACGTGTGGCCCCTTATACATAAACTTTATCTTGAGCAAGTAGAGCGTCAACAGGCCCTCTTGGGCCTCTTGTTTAGTTCTGAATACCCAATTTGACTTTAATTATTTGGGATGCTTGTTTGAATGTCCCAGTAATATACACACTAAATATATTACACATTATTTAAAGGGACAAGAGGCGATCTGGAAAAGTGATTGGTGTCGACCCTAATTCAAATGAAAATCATAATTTGCTTCAGTTTCACATAAATGTACACATGCCTTAAATCTTCTGTTTAATTATTTGTTTATGAAAATATTTGACCTCTAATTAAAGCTCAGTGACTGGGTGGGTTTTTGTTGTTAAATCATAAATATTAATTCATATTCCGTTTATGCTGTTATCCGTTTAACGTATTATAATTCGATCACAAAATAATACTTTATAAATTCCTTAAAGCTCATATGCATTAATATAAATGATTTATACAACTCGAACTCTATGTCATAAACTCACACGTTCCTTCAGTACGATTCAACACTGGGCGAATTATTTAAAGGGGGCACATCAGGCTTTTTTAGAAGAATATTAAAGTGTTCATGATAAATGTCATTTCAATCAAGATATGGTATCAGCACTGTTGTTCAGGTCTAAAATTAGAATTTTGGATAGAATCTTTCATAAAATTCTTAAATTAACCCTGATGCGTACCATAGGATAACACATATTACCGTGCAGAATGAATTTCCTTGTAAATAAGATATACTTTCTTCGCTCATTCGTTGTGTTTGTGTCCTTAAGAATAGAACATATCATTATTTGACAAATTTAACTTGGACCCTTTGATCCCCACGAGAAGTCTACTGTACCCCTTTGAACTACATACATACTTTAGCTAACGTTTTTGCGTTTAGTTCACGAATAAGGTTTTATGTTTACACACACCCCTGGGGACAAAACTCCTGGGCCATAAGTTGGAAACTGGAGATCCCAAGCCTATATCATATTTACACTTACTTGGCATGAACAGACGGATACAACCAGCATTGGCTCCGGGGTTCATCCCCACCCCTGGGGACATAACCCATGGGTCATAACTTGGCAACCGTTAAGATCCCCACTCTATAACCATATGTACACTTACTGGGCCTGAAACATTTAAGGAGGGCATGGGGAATTGGCATGGTCCTTCATCGACTGCGTGATCTATAATTCTGTTGTGACATTATAGCTTGTTTGACAATTGTTTCATCTTTGCGAAGGTCATAGGTAGGCGATTCTGTTTTACTTCACCCAACAAAAAACAAAACAAAATAACAAAAACAAGTTTTGGATGCGTGGTAGTGAATTAATAGTCATGGACTGTTCTAGAAGCATGTGTTCTTGATTTAAATTGAGTAAACATGTATATATATATATATATATATAGATATATTAATTTGTCTTAAGTGAAACAGTGTTAGTGTTTAGCTGATTAATCTCACTCATTTACAATTTATTTTAATTGATCAACAATTTATTTTAATTGATCAATACCTCAAACAACACAGAGAAAAAACGTGTAAATGCGCAGCATATGTATAACCTGTTTCCATCATGAGTATTGTAATATTTGATTTTGAGTTAAACTATCAAAAGAAATGCAAATGGAAATTGCTGTCTGCAATGTTTTATCAATTGTACCTTAAATTCCAATCGTGCAGTGCCTGTGTTAACACTTCAAGTTTGCGTCACAATTAGCTAAGTTGGTAAAATCAATATCAACACAATGGCAAGTATTATTTTAAAAGCACAGACAGCACTATTTCAAGTTAGTTTTGTTTTAAAGGCACTTGCAGCACTATGCAAGTACGGTCTGTTTTAAAGGCACTGACAGTACTACTGAAAGTACGGTCTGTTTTAAAGGCATTGACAGTACTACTGAAAGTACGGTCTGTTTTAAAGGCACTGACAGTACTACTGAAAGACGGTCTGTTTTAAAGGCACTGACAGCACTATTGCAAGTACGGTCTGTTTTAAAGGCACTGACAGCACTATTGCAAGTACGGTCTGTTTTAAAGGCACTGGCAGCACTACTGAAAGTACGGTCTATTTTAAAGGCACTGGCAGTACTACTGAAAGAACGGTCACTGACAGTACTATTGAAAGTATGGTCTGTTTCAAAGGCACTGACAGCACTATTGAAAGGACGGTATGTTTTAAAGGCACTGGCAGTACTACTGAAAGAACGGTCACTGGCAGCACTACTGAAAGTACGGTCTGTTTTAAAGGCACTGACAGCACTACTGAAAGGACGGTATGTTTTAAAGGCACTGACAGTACTATGATGTTTTTATTTTGCATCCTGCTTCGAACAGCATTTGAAATCACTCGATATATTAATGACTGACTATAAATACCATTTAAAGTTTTATTAAAAATGAATAGAGTGCTAGTGGATATGAATATATTTGAATGTAAATAAAATACAAAAATAGTATATTTATTAAAATATCCCACTTGTGAAAAGCTGTGGCGAAGCATGCAAACTCTCCAAAAAAATAAATAAAATAGGTATCGTGTTTGCGCATAAAACCATTTTTTTCTTATTATTTCTTGTCCCATAGTTCTCTCCTGCGAAGATTATATAAAGATGAATTCCCAGAATGTATATATCCGTTAGCATAACCATTTGACTTAGTGTGTCCATTTGTATATCTATTATATTTGACATGTCCATTCGTGAAACCATTAGCAGCATGTCCATTTGAGTGACTATCATGTTTCTCCGACACTCGTTGTGACCCCTTTCTGTATGTCTTGATGTAAAAGTTGAGGAAAAGAACTGCCACAATTGTAGTGAAACCTTGTATGGCGGCGACATATTTCCAAGGGAAGGTACAGTCCATGAATAAGAACTGCGAGTTGTGTAGCGTCACCAAGAAAAACTGCGTCTGAAAACAACAACAACAAAGGTCCGAATAACAAGCCGACAATATATACAAATATATTCCTTATTTAAAGAGTGTTGCCGTAGAATAAGAGTACTGTCTGGTGTGTGTTTTCTAACAAAATTCGTTGTCCTAAACGAGAAAATAATGTGCGAAAAAAAGAAAAGGAATTTAGCTGGGAGCAGAGGTTATGAAGCCTCCGTATCACACGTAACGGTCAAGCGACTAAATTAAAAAAGAGACATTATATCATAACAATCCTCAGAGCCTTTAAAGGCTGGAGTAGTGGAACCATAGGTTTGAAATTAAAGTAAGAAAAAAATCATGGTATTCCGTTTCCAGTTCTCTGGAGGATCTTTTAAACTGAAAACGAATGAAAGGGATTTTGTGAAGTATCAGGGGGATGAGTGGTTGTTTTTTACTAGTTTACTACTTTATAGTTACAGTTTGTGCGAGGTGAACTTACTAGTTGAAATATCGTAACATAGCGTTTCCACCAAATATATTTCTGGTATTTTGGTCCTAAAGCTGCAATCCCATAGTAAAGGTACATCACTACATGAACGCAGCAGTTTACAAGGGCGTGGAATGTACCGAAACCACCTGAAAATAGTGAAATAGTATTTGTCATGACAACGTCAACAACGTTATCACACTCGTTAAGCAACATAGAAATACATGAATAAACTGAACTATTATGCAACATTTGCAGGAACGTTAAATATTATATTGTGCAACACTCACATGCAAATTAGATATTATAATATCTAACACTGACATTGAAGTTAAACATTATTATATGCACATTTAATATTATATAATTATTGTTTCTGTATTGCTAAATATTGCGAGTTGTTTTGGCAAAGGACGACGAGAAGGACGTCCAGTTGTCCTCTTAACAACTAGGTCCAAGTAATGTTTTGCCAGCCATACAAATGCAATAACCCTATTGTGCACCACAACCCCAAAACAACGAGTTCCAAATTATATCTTGCCATATAAACCCAATAACCCTTTTGTGCACCACTCACACGGAAGTTAATATTATAATATACAACATTCGCATGGAAGTAAAATATATTATTATGCAACATTCGCATGGAAGTTAAATATCATATTGTACAACATTTACATGGAAGTAAACTATATTATTATGCAACATTCACATGGAAGTTAAATATCATATTGGACAACATTCACATGGAGGAAAAATATATTGTTATGCAACATTCACATGGAAGTTAAATATCATATTGAACAACATTCACATGGAGGAAAAATATATTGTTATGCAACATTCACATGGAAGTTAAATATCATATTGGACAACATTCACATGGAGGAAAAATATATTGTTATGCAACATTCACATGGAAGTTAAATATCATATTGGACAACATTCACATGGAGGAAAAATATATTGTTATGCAACATTCACATGGAAGTTAAATATCATATTGGACAACATTCACATGGAGGAAAAATATATTGTTATGCAACATTCACATGGAAGTTAAATATCATATTGAACAACATTCACATGGAGGGAAAATATATTGTTATGCAACATTCAAATGGAAGTTAAATATCATATTGTACAACATTCACATCGAGGGAAAATATATTGTTATGCAACATTCACATGGAAGTTAAATATCATATTGTACAACATTCACATGGAAGTTAAATATCATATTGTACAACATTCACATGGAAGTTAAATATCATATTGTACAACATTCACATGGAGGGAACATATATTATTATGTAACATTCACATACAAGTTAAATAGTACATTATGCAACATTCACATGGAAGTTAAATATCCTATTGTATAATGTAACATTCACATATAAGTTAAATAGTACATTATGCAACATTCACATATAAGTTAAATAGTACATTATGCAACATTCAAATAGAAGTTAAATAGTACATTATGCAACATTCACATAGAAGTTAAATAGTACATTATGCAACATTCACAAATCAAGTTAAAAACATTCACATGTTTCCACATTCCTGCTGCTGCGTTATCATGCCTGGAAACGTATGGATTTCTCATGTCAAACGCATAGGCGTAGAAAAAGGAGGGACCAGGGGAGGCATACTCTGGTATGGGGTGAGGGTGGGGGAGTGGAAGAGTATGTATCGGTCCCTAATATGTTGCCAACTATGTGTAGACCTCAAACATGTGCTTGTGTCGGGAACTGTTTCTGTCACAGGACAACAAAACAACAAATTAGCCAATTTATTGATGTAGAAAAGAAGCTGTGTATTATTAATTTATTCATTCATTAAGATTTATTCACCCTCACCCCACCGCCCTCTCCACACCAAACAAAAAAGTTGCAAATTGGTCAACCCTTAAACATATTCATGTTTGCCATTTCCCCGACTCTACTTTCAAATTTTGGGTAGGTAGGTAGGCAAATATTTTATTTTTATTTTTTTAAAGCAAAACTTAACAAAACAAGAAAAGCATATATAGTTTAATTAATAAATTGAACTAGCATGTATTGATATATGAAACAAATCAATAACAGGTTTAACACATATTGACCATTTTTTTTATTGTTTTTAAAACCACTGAATCGACAAGGGAGCAGTTAGCAGTATATATGTGACACCAATGTCGACTTGAAATACAAATCTAACTAACAACAAGAAAAATGACTTTTAACACATAAACATTAAATGAAGTATGCAAATGAACAATTATAAACAAAAGCTTTTAAATTAAAGCTAACAATGTGTGCACGATTCACAGGTGTCATCTGCATGAAACACATTGAAGAAACTAACATATTGGAATTTGTGCTTCAAAGGACAAATTACTGTTATTTAAGTGGCCATATACCATTTATTGTATAACATTCTGCCGGTGCTATTTATTACATGACACCGGCAACTTGGTTATCACTTCCGGTGTCAGACCGGTCAAAATCAGCCCATTGAACACAATGCAATATAGGCTATATTTGGAGATCAGTCACAAGTTCCACAACATTCGTTCGCTTAAATACACTTTTATTCTGTGTATTAAACACATTTGGCTAGCAAACAGTCCCATATCTGGAATAAAACACCGATTCAGTTTTTCAACATTTCGCGTCATTCATTCACACTATGCGTATTTTGAAATAAACATCTGTCAAAACCACATCTCTACCTAACCTCTGTGCTCATACTCTCCAAAGAAATAAACCTGACAAACACAGTAAAATACTTACTATTCATGACAACAGACATACTACTTTAACCTCAGGTTAGATTTAACAATGAAATAGAAACTAATCTTGGGAAAAACACATGCAAACTACAAACTTTGGATTCTTTCAAGGAACTATTTCAGCACCCTACGACCCGGAAGTATTTCCTGACTGGTCTGACACCTAAAAGAGTCGCGACATTTGTCAAAAATAGTTATCGAATACATCTAACTGACCAATAAGGTTAACCGAATGGAAAATCAGATGCTTTGGCAAGGACCTATTATCTTTTCGGTTCAATTCCTGCATGCAAAGACCCATTCGGCTAATAGAAATCAAGGATTTTAAGACGCGTTATACAAAACTAGAAAAAATGCCAAAATAAATTAACCGTTTGGTATATTTCCATCAAGTAAAGTTTTCAAACATTGCCTTCTATATACCAAACTAAAATATACACATAATGTGAGGTATAGATATCAAAATCACTCATGCATGAAATTTCTTCATTTTTCATGGAGAAACAGACATTCTGTTAAATTCCAACACATTTGAGGCACACAATAGACCATAAGGCTGCTTTGGAGCACATTTACATGCACAATGTCCAATAAAATATACAGTTGGGCTGTAAAATGCCAGAAAAAAGAGACAAAATTGAAGTAATTACTCAAAAGCTAAGCCTACCCCATATGCCTGTAGCAGTTTTAAAGGCCACTAATACATTCAAGTCTTGGGCAACAGCAAGACAAACTGAATCACACACCAGAATAGTATATATTTCAGTGGATTATACCATTATCTCTAACAAAATTCCAAATTAATGGGTTAAATTACAATTGTATGCCATTGCATAGTGATTTCATCTGAATTAATGAAGAAAAATGGGTGGGATTTACACCATGTTTAACAAAAAACTAAAATAAATGCTAAATACAACAAATTTCTGTATATTTTAGTTTCAGATTGTTAAACCCATCATCGCGTACAAAATTTACAGATTCTCAGGCTTTCGATACAAAGTAAGACTCCTCCTAGAGTCGCGTCATGTCAAAATGTCAGTACCGATACATTTTCAGATTTTAGCCTCATACGGTACCTTAAAATAATAAAATTGCCATTTGTTGTAGGAATTGTGACAGATCTATTACCTTTTGCCACTAATTCACTTAAAGGCACTTGAGAGCCTACTTAAAGTGCTTTAGGGCCACTCCAAATCACTAGGACCCCCAAATTCCACCCTAAAACACACACAATCTATTTCAATTGCTAAAAAACAAGTTCTGTTGTAAAATTCAAAAATTTAACATTAACTTTTTTTTTCTCACTCAGCTGCAAGCTTCCACAGAAAAAATCAACTGGATTTGGCCATTAATAAGAAATGTATTTTGTCCATCTAGGTGTCAGACCGGTCAAAATCAGCCCATTGAACACAATGCAATATAGGCTATATTTGGAGATCAGTCACAAGTTCCACAACATTCGTTCGCTTAAATACACTTTTATTCTGTGTATTAAACACATTTGGCTAGCAAACAGTCCCATATCTGGAATAAAACACCGATTCAGTTTTTCAACATTTCGCGTCATTCATTCACACTATGCGTATTTTGAAATAAACATCTGTCAAAACCACATCTCTACCTAACCTCTGTGCTCATACTCTCCAAAGAAATAAACCTGACAAACACAGTAAAATACTTACTATTCATGACAACAGACATACTACTTTAACCTCAGGTTAGATTTAACAATGAAATAGAAACTAATCTTGGGAAAAACACATGCAAACTACAAACTTTGGATTCTTTCAAGGAACTATTTCAGCACCCTACGACCCGGAAGTATTTCCTGACTGGTCTGACACCTAAAAGAGTCGCGACATTTGTCAAAAATAGTTATCGAATACATCTAACTGACCAATAAGGTTAACCGAATGGAAAATCAGATGCTTTGGCAAGGACCTATTATCTTTTCGGTTCAATTCCTGCATGCAAAGACCCATTCGGCTAATAGAAATCAAGGATTTTAAGACGCGTTATACAAAACTAGAAAAAATGCCAAAATAAATTAACCGTTTGGTATATTTCCGTCAAGTAAAGTTTTCAAACATTGCCTTCTATATACCAAACTAAAATATACACATAATGTGAGGTATAGATATCAAAATCACTCATGCATGAAATTTCTTCATTTTTCATGGAGAAACAGACATTCTGTTAAATTCCAACACATTTGAGGCACACAATAGACCATAAGGCTGCTTTGGAGCACATTTACATGCACAATGTCCAATAAAATATACAGTTGGGCTGTAAAATGCCAGAAAAAAGAGACAAAATTGAAGTAATTACTCAAAAGCTAAGCCTACCCCATATGCCTGTAGCAGTTTTAAAGGCCACTAATACATTCAAGTCTTGGGCAACAGCAAGACAAACTGAATCACACACCAGAATAGTATATATTTCAGTGGATTATACCATTATCTCTAACAAAATTCCAAATTAATGGGTTAAATTACAATTGTATGCCATTGCATAGTGATTTCATCTGAATTAATGAAGAAAAATGGGTGGGATTTACACCATGTTTAACAAAAAACTAAAATAAATGCTAAATTCCACAAATTTCTGTATATTTTAGTTTCAGATTGTTAAACCCATCATCGCGTACAAAATTTACAGATTCTCAGGCTTTCGATACAAAGTAAGACTCCTCCTAGAGTCGCGTCATGTCAAAATGTCAGTACCGATACATTTTCAGATTTTAGCCTCATACGGTACCTTAAAATAATAAAATTGCCATTTGTTGTAGGAATTGTGACAGATCTATTACCTTTTGCCACTAATTCACTTAAAGGCACTTGAGAGCCTACTTAAAGTGCTTTAGGGCCACTCCAAATCACTAGGACCCCCAAATTCCACCCTAAAACACACACAATCTATTTCAATTGCTAAAAAACAAGTTCTGTTGTAAAATTCAAAAATTTAACATTAACTTTTTTTTCTCACTCAGCTGCAAGCTTCCACAGAAAAAATCAACTGGATTTGGCCATTAATAAGAAAAATGTATTTTGTCCATCTAGGTGTCAGACCGGTCAAAATCAGCCCATTGAACACAATGCAATATAGGCTATATTTGGAGATCAGTCACAAGTTCCACAACATTCGTTCGCTTAAATACACTTTTATTCTGTGTATTAAACACATTTGGCTAGCAAACAGTCCCATATCTGGAATAAAACACCGATTCAGTTTTTCAACATTTCGCGTCATTCATTCACACTATGCGTATTTTGAAATAAACATCTGTCAAAACCACATCTCTACCTAACCTCTGTGCTCATACTCTCCAAAGAAATAAACCTGACAAACACAGTAAAATACTTACTATTCATGACAACAGACATACTACTTTAACCTCAGGTTAGATTTAACAATGAAATAGAAACTAATCTTGGGAAAAACACATGCAAACTACAAACTTTGGATTCTTTCAAGGAACTATTTCAGCACCCTACGACCCGGAAGTATTTCCTGACTGGTCTGACACCTAAAAGAGTCGCGACATTTGTCAAAAATAGTTATCGAATACATCTAACTGACCAATAAGGTTAACCGAATGGAAAATCAGATGCTTTGGCAAGGACCTATTATCTTTTCGGTTCAATTCCTGCATGCAAAGACCCATTCGGCTAATAGAAATCAAGGATTTTAAGACGCGTTATACAAAACTAGAAAAAATGCCAAAATAAATTAACCGTTTGGTATATTTCCATCAAGTAAAGTTTTCAAACATTGCCTTCTATATACCAAACTAAAATATACACATAATGTGAGGTATAGATATCAAAATCACTCATGCATGAAATTTCTTCATTTTTCATGGAGAAACAGACATTCTGTTAAATTCCAACACATTTGAGGCACACAATAGACCATAAGGCTGCTTTGGAGCACATTTACATGCACAATGTCCAATAAAATATACAGTTGGGCTGTAAAATGCCAGAAAAAAGAGACAAAATTGAAGTAATTACTCAAAAGCTAAGCCTACCCCATATGCCTGTAGCAGTTTTAAAGGCCACTAATACATTCAAGTCTTGGGCAACAGCAAGACAAACTGAATCACACACCAGAATAGTATATATTTCAGTGGATTATACCATTATCTCTAACAAAATTCCAAATTAATGGGTTAAATTACAATTGTATGCCATTGCATAGTGATTTCATCTGAATTAATGAAGAAAAATGGGTGGGATTTACACCATGTTTAACAAAAAACTAAAATAAATGCTAAATACAACAAATTTCTGTATATTTTAGTTTCAGATTGTTAAACCCATCATCGCGTACAAAATTTACAGATTCTCAGGCTTTCGATACAAAGTAAGACTCCTCCTAGAGTCGCGTCATGTCAAAATGTCAGTACCGATACATTTTCAGATTTTAGCCTCATACGGTACCTTAAAATAATAAAATTGCCATTTGTTGTAGGAATTGTGACAGATCTATTACCTTTTGCCACTAATTCACTTAAAGGCACTTGAGAGCCTACTTAAAGTGCTTTAGGGCCACTCCAAATCACTAGGACCCCCAAATTCCACCCTAAAACACACACAATCTATTTCAATTGCTAAAAAACAAGTTCTGTTGTAAAATTCAAAAATTTAACATTAACTTTTTTTTTCTCACTCAGCTGCAAGCTTCCACAGAAAAAATCAACTGGATTTGGCCATTAATAAGAAAAATGTATTTTGTCCATCTAGGTGTCAGACCGGTCAAAATCAGCCCATTGAACACAATGCAATATAGGCTATATTTGGAGATCAGTCACAAGTTCCACAACATTCGTTCGCTTAAATACACTTTTATTCTGTGTATTAAACACATTTGGCTAGCAAACAGTCCCATATCTGGAATAAAACACCGATTCAGTTTTTCAACATTTCGCGTCATTCATTCACACTATGCGTATTTTGAAATAAACATCTGTCAAAACCACATCTCTACCTAACCTCTGTGCTCATACTCTCCAAAGAAATAAACCTGACAAACACAGTAAAATACTTACTATTCATGACAACAGACATACTACTTTAACCTCAGGTTAGATTTAACAATGAAATAGAAACTAATCTTGGGAAAAACACATGCAAACTACAAACTTTGGATTCTTTCAAGGAACTATTTCAGCACCCTACGACCCGGAAGTATTTCCTGACTGGTCTGACACCTAAAAGAGTCGCGACATTTGTCAAAAATAGTTATCGAATACATCTAACTGACCAATAAGGTTAACCGAATGGAAAATCAGATGCTTTGGCAAGGACCTATTATCTTTTCGGTTCAATTCCTGCATGCAAAGACCCATTCGGCTAATAGAAATCAAGGATTTTAAGACGCGTTATACAAAACTAGAAAAAATGCCAAAATAAATTAACCGTTTGGTATATTTCCATCAAGTAAAGTTTTCAAACATTGCCTTCTATATACCAAACTAAAATATACACATAATGTGAGGTATAGATATCAAAATCACTCATGCATGAAATTTCTTCATTTTTCATGGAGAAACAGACATTCTGTTAAATTCCAACACATTTGAGGCACACAATAGACCATAAGGCTGCTTTGGAGCACATTTACATGCACAATGTCCAATAAAATATACAGTTGGGCTGTAAAATGCCAGAAAAAAGAGACAAAATTGAAGTAATTACTCAAAAGCTAAGCCTACCCCATATGCCTGTAGCAGTTTTAAAGGCCACTAATACATTCAAGTCTTGGGCAACAGCAAGACAAACTGAATCACACACCAGAATAGTATATATTTCAGTGGATTATACCATTATCTCTAACAAAATTCCAAATTAATGGGTTAAATTACAATTGTATGCCATTGCATAGTGATTTCATCTGAATTAATGAAGAAAAATGGGTGGGATTTACACCATGTTTAACAAAAAACTAAAATAAATGCTAAATTCCACAAATTTCTGTATATTTTAGTTTCAGATTGTTAAACCCATCATCGCGTACAAAATTTACAGATTCTCAGGCTTTCGATACAAAGTAAGACTCCTCCTAGAGTCGCGTCATGTCAAAATGTCAGTACCGATACATTTTCAGATTTTAGCCTCATACGGTACCTTAAAATAATAAAATTGCCATTTGTTGTAGGAATTGTGACAGATCTATTACCTTTTGCCACTAATTCACTTAAAGGCACTTGAGAGCCTACTTAAAGTGCTTTAGGGCCACTCCAAATCACTAGGACCCCCAAATTCCACCCTAAAACACACACAATCTATTTCAATTGCTAAAAAACAAGTTCTGTTGTAAAATTCAAAAATTTAACATTAACTTTTTTTTTCTCACTCAGCTGCAAGCTTCCACAGAAAAAATCAACTGGATTTGGCCATTAATAAGAAAAATGTATTTTGTCCATCTAGGTGTCAGACCGGTCAAAATCAGCCCATTGAACACAATGCAATATAGGCTATATTTGGAGATCAGTCACAAGTTCCACAACATTCGTTCGCTTAAATACACTTTTATTCTGTGTATTAAACACATTTGGCTAGCAAACAGTCCCATATCTGGAATAAAACACCGATTCAGTTTTTCAACATTTCGCGTCATTCATTCACACTATGCGTATTTTGAAATAAACATCTGTCAAAACCACATCTCTACCTAACCTCTGTGCTCATACTCTCCAAAGAAATAAACCTGACAAACACAGTAAAATACTTACTATTCATGACAACAGACATACTACTTTAACCTCAGGTTAGATTTAACAATGAAATAGAAACTAATCTTGGGAAAAACACATGCAAACTACAAACTTTGGATTCTTTCAAGGAACTATTTCAGCACCCTACGACCCGGAAGTATTTCCTGACTGGTCTGACACCTAAAAGAGTCGCGACATTTGTCAAAAATAGTTATCGAATACATCTAACTGACCAATAAGGTTAACCGAATGGAAAATCAGATGCTTTGGCAAGGACCTATTATCTTTTCGGTTCAATTCCTGCATGCAAAGACCCATTCGGCTAATAGAAATCAAGGATTTTAAGACGCGTTATACAAAACTAGAAAAAATGCCAAAATAAATTAACCGTTTGGTATATTTCCATCAAGTAAAGTTTTCAAACATTGCCTTCTATATACCAAACTAAAATATACACATAATGTGAGGTATAGATATCAAAATCACTCATGCATGAAATTTCTTCATTTTTCATGGAGAAACAGACATTCTGTTAAATTCCAACACATTTGAGGCACACAATAGACCATAAGGCTGCTTTGGAGCACATTTACATGCACAATGTCCAATAAAATATACAGTTGGGCTGTAAAATGCCAGAAAAAAGAGACAAAATTGAAGTAATTACTCAAAAGCTAAGCCTACCCCATATGCCTGTAGCAGTTTTAAAGGCCACTAATACATTCAAGTCTTGGGCAACAGCAAGACAAACTGAATCACACACCAGAATAGTATATATTTCAGTGGATTATACCATTATCTCTAACAAAATTCCAAATTAATGGGTTAAATTACAATTGTATGCCATTGCATAGTGATTTCATCTGAATTAATGAAGAAAAATGGGTGGGATTTACACCATGTTTAACAAAAAACTAAAATAAATGCTAAATACAACAAATTTCTGTATATTTTAGTTTCAGATTGTTAAACCCATCATCGCGTACAAAATTTACAGATTCTCAGGCTTTCGATACAAAGTAAGACTCCTCCTAGAGTCGCGTCATGTCAAAATGTCAGTACCGATACATTTTCAGATTTTAGCCTCATACGGTACCTTAAAATAATAAAATTGCCATTTGTTGTAGGAATTGTGACAGATCTATTACCTTTTGCCACTAATTCACTTAAAGGCACTTGAGAGCCTACTTAAAGTGCTTTAGGGCCACTCCAAATCACTAGGACCCCCAAATTCCACCCTAAAACACACACAATCTATTTCAATTGCTAAAAAACAAGTTCTGTTGTAAAATTCAAAAATTTAACATTAACTTTTTTTTTCTCACTCAGCTGCAAGCTTCCACAGAAAAAATCAACTGGATTTGGCCATTAATAAGAAAAATGTATTTTGTCCATCTAGGTGTCAGACCGGTCAAAATCAGCCCATTGAACACAATGCAATATAGGCTATATTTGGAGATCAGTCACAAGTTCCACAACATTCGTTCGCTTAAATACACTTTTATTCTGTGTATTAAACACATTTGGCTAGCAAACAGTCCCATATCTGGAATAAAACACCGATTCAGTTTTTCAACATTTCGCGTCATTCATTCACACTATGCGTATTTTGAAATAAACATCTGTCAAAACCACATCTCTACCTAACCTCTGTGCTCATACTCTCCAAAGAAATAAACCTGACAAACACAGTAAAATACTTACTATTCATGACAACAGACATACTACTTTAACCTCAGGTTAGATTTAACAATGAAATAGAAACTAATCTTGGGAAAAACACATGCAAACTACAAACTTTGGATTCTTTCAAGGAACTATTTCAGCACCCTACGACCCGGAAGTATTTCCTGACTGGTCTGACACCTAAAAGAGTCGCGACATTTGTCAAAAATAGTTATCGAATACATCTAACTGACCAATAAGGTTAACCGAATGGAAAATCAGATGCTTTGGCAAGGACCTATTATCTTTTCGGTTCAATTCCTGCATGCAAAGACC